>CM048745.1:233100072-233447572 GCA_026315105.1 Locusta migratoria
CATCTTTATTTGAAACTAATTTCAAGTGAATCTGCACATCTAAAGATGGGATACGGATGCAGCATAACTTCGCACTGTTTGTTACCCTACAGTGTGTGTGTGTGTGTGAGAGAGAGAGAGAGAGAGAGAGAGAGAGAGAGAGAGAGAGAGAGAGAGTTTGTCTGATGACAGTTGTAATGTCTGAAAGCTTTTTAGTAAGTTGTAAGCTGTTATATGTGCTGTTTTGTGACTAATCAAGACATCTCTGTGGTGAGTAGCAACCTATCCTCCTCAAAAATATTGTTACCGGTACTACTACTTTTTTTGTATCGTTATCTAATTCCATCAGCATTGCTTGATTTTCATACACTACATTCCATTGCCCTTGTTTTCCTCTTGTTAATGTTCATCTTATAATTTCCTACAAGGGACTGTCATTGTCAAAAACTTTATCTAAATCTACAAATTCTAAAATGTATTTTGATTTTCCTTACCATACCTTCTAGGATAAGTTTTAATGTGAGTATTGCTTTGTATGTACCTACATTTCTCCTAAATCCATATTGATCTCCCCCAAGGACAGATACTATCAGTTTCTCTATTTGTCTGTAAATAATTCATGTTATATTTTGCAACTATGCCTTATTAAACTGATAGTTCTGTAATTTTCCAAGTGTCTGCATTTGATTTCTTTGGAATTAGAATTATTATATTTTTCTTGAAGTCTGAGGGTATTTCTCTGTCTCAGACATATTGCACACAAGGTGGATCAGTGTTTGTATAACTGACTCTTCCATCAATGTCAGCAATTCAGCGTATCATTCACTCACTTCTTTCAGTGCTCTGTCAGATTCTCCTCGCAGTATTGTATCTCCTACCTCATCTTCAACTACTTCCTCTTCCATTTCCACAGTAATGTCTTCATTTCCTTTGTATATGTCCTCTATATATTCCTTCCACCTTTCATCTTTACCATCTTTGCTTAGTACTGGTTTTCCTGCCGAGTTCTTGATAGTCATACAACTGCTTCTCTTGTCTCTAAATGTGTCTTTTATTTTCCTGTAAGTGGTATCTATCTTTCTCAAGGTTATATATCCTTCTACAGACTTGCATTTGTCCTCTAGTCACTACAGCTTAGCCAATCTGCACTCCCTGTTCACCTCATTTTGAAGCCATCTGTACTACCTTTTGCCTGCTTCACTTGCTACGTTTTTATATTTTCTTCTTTCATCAACTGAGTTCAGCATATCAGGTTTTATTCAAGGATTTCCATTAGGGCTTGTCCTCCTGCCTGTATGAAGCTCTGCAGCCTTCAGTACTTTACCTCTCTAAGCTATCCATTCCTCCTTGCAGGTAATATTAGCCCCCATTTCGGTCAAACCTTGCCTTCTGCTCCCTCTGAAACTCTCAACCTCAGGTTCCTTCAGTTTATCCAGAGTCTATATCCTTAAGTTTCTAACCTTTTGCAGTTTCTTAAATATTAATCCAATAAGTTATGGTAGGAGTCTGTATCTTTCCCTGGGTATGCCTTTAAGTTTAAAACCTGGTTTCGAAATCTATATCCTGCCGTTGTCAGTTTGGTACCATCCAGTGTCTAATGGTCTCTGCTACATATACAACCTTCTTTCATTATGCTTAAACTAACTTTTTGTGATGATTAAATTGTGCTCTACACAAAATTCTAGCAGGCGACCTCCTCTTTTATTTCTTCTCCCCAGGCCATAATCACCTACTATTTGTCCCCCTGCTTGTCTTACTGCGAAGTTCAAGTCCCTCATCACAATCAAGTTTTTCTCACCCTTAACTTGTCTGAATAGCTTCTTTCATTTCATCATTCATTTTTTTCCCACCCCCATGAACCACATACATTGTCGAGGTGGGGTGGCCTGCGTACCTCAATGATACAAATAGCTGACCCTTAGGTACAACTAGAACGGAGGGGTACGTGTGGAAAGGCCAGATAAAAATATGGTTCCTGAAGAGGGGCAGTAGCCTTTTCAGTAGTTACAGGGGCAATAGTCTCGATGATTGACTGAGCTGGCTTTGCCACACAGCTACTGAGAACGGCTGAAAGCAAGGAAAAAGTACAGCCATTATTTTCCCGAGGACACACAGCTCTACTGTATGAATATATGATGATGGCATCCTCTTGGGTAAAATATTCTGTAGGTAAATTAGACCCCCATTTGGGTCCCTGGGCAGGGACTGCTCAGGCAGTTGTGATCATCAGGAAAGACAATACTGGCATTCTGTGGATCGGAGCATGGAATGTTAGATCCCTTAATCCGGTAGGAAAGTTAGAAATTTTAAGAAGGGAAATGGATAATCTGAAGTTAGAGATAGTAGGGATTAGTGAAATTTGGTAGATAGAGGTATAGGATTTCTGGTCAGGCGAGTACATGATTATAAATACAAAATCAGTTGGGGGTATTACAGAAGTAGGTCTGATAATGAATAAGAAAATAGGAATGCAGGTAAACTGCTATGAGCAGTGCAGTGATCACATTATCATAGCCAAGATAGATACAAAGCCAACAGTGACTACAGGAGTACAAGTTTATATGCCCACTTACTCTGTCGATGATGAGGAGATCAAAGAAATGGATGAGGAGGTAAATTATATTATTCAGAAAGTTAAGGGAGAGGAAAACTTAATTGTGATGGGAGACTGGAATTTGGTAGCAGTAAAAGGAAGGGAAGGAAAAATAGTGGGTGAATAAGGACTGAGCAAAAGGAATGAAAGAGGAGATCGCCTGGTAGAATTTTGCACGGAACATAATTTAATCATAAGAAACACTTAGTTTAACAATCATGAAAAAAGGATGTATACGTGGAAGAGACCAGGAGACACTGGAAGTTACCAGATAAATTTTATAATGGTAAGACATAGTTTTTGGAACCAGGTTATAAACTGTAAGACATACTCAGGGACAGACAGATATAGACACTGATCATAACTTGTTGGTCATGAACTGTAGGCTGAAACTGAAAAAACTGCGAAAAGTTAGTAAAATAAGGAGATGGGACCTGAATAAACTGAAAGAACCTGAAGTGCTTGAGACTTTCAGAAGGAGCTTTAGGCAACAGTTGACAGAAACAAGGGGAAATAAAACAACAGAAGAAGAATGGGTAGCATTGAGAAATGAAATAGTGACGGCAGCAGAGGAGAAAATAGGTAGAAAGGCAAGACCCACAAAAATCTGTGGATATCACAGGAAATACTAAATTGATGAAAGGAGAAAATATAAAAATGAAACAGGCAAAATGGAGTACAGACGACTAAGAAATGGGATTTACTGGAAGTGTAAAATGGCTAAGCAGGAGTGGCTAGAAAGCAAATGCAAATCTGTGGAAAATGCATAAATAGGGGAAAATAGATACTGCCTACAGGAAAATAAAAGAAACATTTGGAGACAAGAAAGTGGCTGTACGAATATAAAGAACTCGGATGGTTAACCAGTTCTCAGCAAAGAAGGTAAAGCTGAAAAGTGGAAAGATTATATAGAGGGGCTCTACAAAGGAAATGAACTTGGAGACAACATTGTAAGAAGGGAAGGGGAAGTAGATGAAGATGAAATAGGAGATACTGTACTGAGAAAAGAATTTGACAGAGCACTGTAAGATCTAAGTTGAAACAAGGCCCCTTGAGTGGATGACATTCCGTCTGAACTACTGAAGTCTCTGGGAGAGCCAACCCTGACAAAACTATTTCACCTGGTGCGTAGGATGTATGAGACAGGGGAAATACCCTCAGACTAAGAAAAATCTAATTATTCCCTTTTGAAAGACAGCAAGCACAGACAGTTTCAAAAATTTCAGAACCATTAGTTTAATAATTCATTGTTGCAAAATTTTAACAAGAATTGTTTACAGAAGGATGGAAAAGCTGGTAGAAGACCATTTTGTATTCATGAGAAATGTAGGAACGCAGGAGGCAATCCTCACTTTACGGCTTGGTTTAGAAGATAGATTAAGGAAACGCAAACTTAGATTTCAAGCTTTTGTAGATCTGGAGAAAGCTTTTGACAATGTGGTTTAGTATACACTCTTTCAAATTCTGAAATCGGCAGGAGTAAAATAAAGGGAACAGAAGGTTATTTACAACTTGTACAAAAACCAGACAGCAGTTATCAGAGTTGAAGGGCATGAAAGGGATGCAGAGGTTGTGAAGGGTGTAAGACAGGGTTGTAGCCTTTCCCCAATGTTATTCAATTTGTACATTGAGCAAGATATAAAGGAAACCAAGGAGAAATTTGGAGAAGGAATTAAAGTTCAGGGTGAAGAAATAAAAACCTTGCATTTTGCTGATGACACTGTAATTCTGTCAGAGACAGCAAAGGACCTGGAGGAGCAATTAAACGAAATGGACAGTTTGTTGAAAGGAGCATATAAGATAAACATTAACAAGAGCAAAACAAGGGTAATGGAATGCAGTCTTAGAAAATCAGACAATGCTGAAGGAATTAAATTAGGCAACAAATCAATAACGGTGGTAAATGAGGTTTTTTTTTTTTTTTTTTTTTTACTTGGGCAATAAAATGACATATGATGGTCCCAGTACAGAATACATAAAATGCAGAATGGCAATGGGAAGAAAAGTGTTTTTGAAAGAGACAAATTTGGTAACATTGAATATTAATTTAAGTGTCAGGAAGTCCTTTCTGTAGGCCTTTGTGTGAAGTGTTGTGAGGAAGAGGCTAGATGCTTTTGAAATGTGATGTTACAGAAGAATGTTGAAGATTAGGTGGATGGATCATGTAACTAATGAGAAGGTACTGAACAGAATTGTGGAGAAATGGAATTTCTGGCATACCTTGACTAAAATGAGGAGTAGATTTGTAGGACATATTCTTAGACATCAAGGAATTGTGAATTTAGCATTGGAGGGAACTGTGTGGGGTAAAAATCCCAGAGGGAGACTAAGAGATGAATATAGTAAGCAAATTCAAATCGATGTAGGTTGTTGTTCTTATGAGGAGATGAAGAGACTTGCTCAGGATAGAGTAGGGTGGAGAGCTGCATCAAACCAGTCTCTTGACTGAAGACCACAACAACAAAAACAACACAATTTTTTCAATCTCCCCATTTTCAGGAGAGGTAGTTGACATATAAACTTGTACTACTAGGGTCAGTGTTGGCTTCATGTCTATCTACAATTATCTTACCCTCATTCTTATTATCTTATTCATTATTATACCTACTCATTCCCCCCCCCCCCTCCCCCTGTCCACCCGTGTTATTTTGTATTTATAACCCTGTATTCACCTGGGCAGAAATCCTTTTAATCCTGGCATCAGACGTAACCAATTCCCACCATATATATCTCTTACCTGTTCATCTCTCTTTTCTAATTTACCTAGCCAATTTAGGGTTAGAACATTCTACCCTCCGATCCATATAATATCTATATTGTTTTTCTTGATGTCGACATCCTCCTGAGTAGTCCCTATCAAGAGATCTGGATGGAAGACCATTTTATCTCTATATATTTTACCCAAGATGCTGCCATCATCACGTATTCATACAGTAGGACTGCAAGTCCTCAGGAAAAGTTCAACTGTAGTTTCTTAATGCTCTCAGTCATACGCAGTAGCTGCACGGTAAAGCCAAATTGGCTTATGTTACAAGGCCACTGCAATCATCCAGACTGGTTCCCCCTGTAACTACTGAAAAGGCTTCTGCCTGTCTTCAGGAACCACATATTTGTCTGGGCTCACCACAGATACCCCTCTATTGAGGTTACACCTACAGAATGGATATCTATACATCGCAGCATGCAAGCCACCTCACCTCAGCAATGTCTGTGGTTCATAATGGTAGCTGTATCAACTATTTGAAAACCCTTCATTAGTTAAGTGTTTATGTTTTACATTATTCTGTTAGTCCATGTACTCCTCACTCTTATCTCTGTCCTCCTCATCCTTGCTCCTAACTCTGTCTCTGCCTACCAACTTCTGTCTACTTGTACTCCTCCTCCTCCTCCTCCTCCTGTTCCCCTTTATCCACCTACCTTTGTCATTATCTTCCTCGCTCTCAGCTAATCTACTTCTTTTTCCTCTCTCTGTTCATCCTCTCCCTCACCTGTATATGGAAAACTGCAATACCTGCCAACTATTTAGTGATCAGTCAAAGGGTATCAAAGTCTGGATCATGCTAAATCTTATACAGAAAATGGTTTCTCTTGTTTTGAAGGTCAAGTGTCAAATTCCATCAAGTTAGGAATGAAATTGTAGATTGGTGTTGAAGTCTGTTGTAAAGTGCTCTGTACCATGCAAATTATTATGTAGAACGTGCTCTTCCTTATGTTTTGAAGCTCAAATTTGCCAAATTTTATCACATTGAGATGAACGGTATGGCAACAGTAACAGTAAAACAGTAATCTAACCAGAGTAGCAATGCCCCCGTACAAAATTATCCATTTTTGATTTTTCAGCTGTTTATATTTTCTCTATTTTTTATAGGCCACTTCTCTAACTATCTATCTATCTGTCTGCCTCTCTATTCTGTGATTTAGTAAAGCAACACATTCAGGAAAAGTAGATTAAAATGAAATGCATAAACATAGTTATGCCCGCATGTAAGATTGAAAGAAACAGAATAAAAGGTAATTTGAATGGTAAGTCCTTCCACTCCTGGGATTGGAATGACTCCTTTTCCACTTCCTTAAAACCCATATCCTTCCCTTTCTCCTCCCCTTTTTTCCTCTTTTTCCTGAAGAAGCTGCCAGTGGTGGCGAAAGCTTGTATGTGTGTTTGAGTGTGATTTTTATTTTTATTTGTGTCTCTCGACGAGCCGGTCCTTTTGGGTAAGTCATCCGTTTTCTATTATATATATTTATATAGTCTATCTAGGTGTGTTTGCATTTCGATATGTGTGAGTGTGTGTGTATTTGTTTACCTTCTTTTTTTCCCCTAAGGTAAGTCCTTCCACTCCTGGGAATGGAATGACTCCTTTTCCACTTCCTTAAAACCCATATCCTTCCCTTTCTCCTCCCCTTTTTTCCTCTTTTTCCTGAAGAACCTTTCAGTGGTGGCGAAAGCTTGTATGTGTGTTTGTGTGTGATTATTTGTGCCTAAAAGTTATGTATGGTACATTTAACATTATTAACACAAGTATGCAGTTTCAATAAAAGCAGAAGGAATGCCATTACTGTAGTATCATTGATGAATCTTAATCTGCTTGATCCCATAATCTGAAAGTACATTACTACTACCCGCACATTCCTATTATAGCGCTCGTGCGGCCAATAAGATTGTTTGTTTCATGTCTATTGAACCTGACAACTATGAGCAGGAACAGCATTTTTTATTTATTTTATCATCTTCATTTCAGAAGGTAAATCTTAATTTAATACCTTTATTTGCACTATGGCAATTTGTTTACAAACTATAAACATTAAAGCTGTTTCTTATTGGCTGTGCAAATGTGACTCTTGATAGGCTGCTTCGCGCCCTTGCCAACATCAACACAACAACAACAACAACAAGACAAGGCTCATAAACTAGGATTTTACCCAAAACTGATCAGCAACTGATAAAAGAAAAGCCAAGCTATAGCCTTTAACAAATGCAAACGAACAGGAAGCGAGAAATATGGTGATGTATAGGTAGTCAGTTTCTGATTACTACCTACGGTAATTGGCTGCAAGTTTTTTTCCATATCGCAAAAATTTTATAAGTACTGTATTGTAGCATGAAATTCTACTGTAAATTTCAACAACATATTTTTCATTATACATACTACTGTTGTTAAAACTTCTTAATAAATAACTTTCACGTAAACAATATTCCTTTTGTGCCTTATTCTTACTGTATCAAAAGAAGGCTATGATAAGCAAAGATTTTAGCATGGCATGGTTGTAGGTGGCATTAAAGGTGTACATTGTGTAGCAAACCGGATTGTGCACTACACACAGAAGGGCAGCTTTCAGAAAAAGTTTCATGTAATTAATACACACTCACATTAACATGCATGTACACTCAAGGAGGCTGAGCAATCTCTGCAGATACTACGGTATTTCTTTCTGAAAAGAAGTCTGTTGGCTGTGCTGCCATGTGAGAGGTTGGCAGGAGGGGGGAATGTTTATGTCTGCTCGTAGCCTTGTAACAGTCATAACGATTAGGGACTACAGCATGTTCCACACTGGGAAACGTATCATGAATACACTTAACCACAGCTCCTACAATCCCTGTCGTATCACAATATCGTACGAGAGAAAATTTTATGAAGTTTTTAAAAAAACTAGAAAATGCTAAGGAATAGGGTGCGCAAAATACACTAGGATTTAAAAAGTATGAAAATTGGTTTTAAAAACTAGGGTGCACAAAATATGTGGGGGTGAAGATTACGTGAGAAAATACAGTATATATGAAACTTAAAGCTTTCTCAGCATACTGATTGCTCTATTAAATTACGGGAATACTGCTGGATGTCCGTAGCTTGCTGGTACAATATTTCGGTGCAGAGTCTTCTGGCCATCTTCAGGTAATGACTGTTGAGAGAAATCCTGAGCTCACCTATTTAAGACCCCGTCGGCACATGCGTGGTGTCTTCTGCTGCCATTGCGCATCCATCATTTGAGCGCATGCACTTCTGCTGCAAGCCTGTAGTCTGCTCCGCATGCCCTCCGCGGTGAAAGCTCACCGCATCGATATCAGCTTGAGTGTCATCATATTTTAAAAACAATGACTAATGATGCTTTTATAGAGCACGTAGTTTTCCCACAATCTGATTCCACGCAGTGTTTAACTGGGAGCCACCATCACAATTTATAAGGTTCTCATTGTCTGACACTCTTGTTTCTATAGATTCATGGATAATGGAGCTCCAAGCATTTGACATGGTAGTGACAATTCTTGTATCGTCATATTTCATGTATAACCTTGAGAATGATAGATACCTTTTACAGGAAAATAAAAGACACATTTGGAGACAAGAGAAGCAGTTGTATGACTATCAAGAACTCGGCAGGAAAACCAGTACTAAGCAAAGATGGTAAAGATGAAAGGTGGAACGAATGTATAGAGGACATATACAAAGGAAATGAAGGCATTACTGTGGAAATGGAAGAGGAAGTAGTTGAAGATGAGGTAGGAGATACAATACTGCGAGGAGAATCTGACAGAGCACTGAAAGAAGTGAGTGAATGATACGCTGAATTGCTGACACTGATGGAAGAGTCAGTTATACAGACACTGATCCACCTTGTGTGCAATATGTCTGAGACAGAGAAATACCCTCAGACTTCAAGAAAAATATAATAATTCTAATTCCAAAGAAATCAAATGCAGACACTTGGAAAATTACAGAACTATCAGTTTAATAAGGCATAGTTGCAAAATATAACATGAATTATTTACAGACAAATGGAGAAACTGATAGTATCTGTCCTTGGGGGAGAGCAATATGGATTTAGGAGAAATGTAGGTACATGCAAAGCAATACTCACATTACAACTTATCCTAGAAGGTATGGTAAGGAAAATCAAAATACATTTTAGAATTTGTAGATTTAGATAAAGTTTTTGACAATGACAGTCCCTTGTAGGAAATTATAAGATGAACATTAACAAGAGGAAAACAAGGGCAATGGAATGTAGTGTATGAAAATCAAGCAATGCTGATGGAATTAGATAACGATACAATAAAAGTAGTAGTAACGGTAACAATATTTTTGAGGAGGATAGGTTGCTACTCACCACAGAGATGTCTTGATTAGTCACAAAACAGCACATATAACAGATTACAACTTACTAAAAAGCTTTCAGTCATTACAACTGTCATCAGACAAACACTTTCTCTCTCTCTCTCTCTCTCTCTCTCTCTCTCTCTCTCTCTCTCTCTCTCTCTCTCTCTCTCTCTCTCACACACACACACACACACACACACACTGTATTGTAACAAACAGCGTGAAGTTACACTTCATCCGTACCCCATCTTGAAATGTGCGGATTCACTTGAAATTAGTTTAAAATAAAGGTAAACCGACACTGTGTGCTGTGCACTTGTGTTCTCAACACAACTAAATGTTTGTCACTAAATGTTTGTCAGAATTAGATGCCATCTATGCTTTGGATTTTTGCATTGTCAGTGTGCACATCTAGTGTTTGATAAGGTGCCTTTAATAGCAATGATGAAGTCATGTAGCACCTCCCAACTAAAAAGTATGTGCTTGTTTGTTTTAGGACAGTAAACTAGTGTTCCACAGTTGTTACAACTATCTGCTCTGCTCTAGAAACCTGCCTTGGTATGAAAGACAAGGCGCTAGGTTGTTCAGACTCTATTTGTTCACTTGTGTATGAGCAAGTATGCTCTCTAGAAGCCAAAATTGTTTCATTTTATAGTATCCTATCTTCATGGGTCATCTAGCTACTTTTGGCTGCAAGTTTTCTGTTTTTGGGGCGTCTGTTATATGATAAATACCCGTTGCATTAAGTACCGTCCACTGCATTAAGTTCTGTCTACCTCTGACCACACCCCTGGAGCCAGTCCCCATCAAATTTAAAGTATATATAAATGATCTCCCATCTCATATTCAAGGAGCTAAATTAGTTCTCTTTACTGTGAAGCAAATATCATTACCAAGCCTGGTTGAGAAACTTCACTTGAAAATGTAGATAAAATGTTCTATAAAATTATTAATTCCTTCTCTGCAAGTAGACTGTCAATGAAATTGAATGAATCATATAAAATGCAATTTTTATTGCACAAGTCTTTGCCACACCATTAAAAGTATGCAGAAGGGAAAATCAATAGATAGGACATTATAGTGTTTATAGTGAGAAGTACCTGAAATCGAAGTATCTCTTTATCAGCCTTATAAGTTCTCAACATTTTCATTGAAGATAATAACAAAGTTTGGAAATTTAAGTATTGAAAAGTTGCTAATGTCTTTTGGAATCATATTGTGAGCAAAATATTAAATGCACAGGTATGTAATAAAGTTAATTTCTCTTCTATTACCTCATATGTTTTATGGTTTATAAAGTAATAGCCGTTTTCCGATACACGTAATTGCCTTATTTCATTCTAAAAAACCAGGTTTGCATACAGCTGTATTACTCCAAAATATCTTACACAGGTTATAAGTGTATTGTGGCTGTGTTAAGTCTTGACTTTTTTACATTTCAGTAAAGCATCAAATCATTGCCTCCTTAAAATAACATTATTTAATTTTTTTTTTCAATCTAAACAGCTTAGTTTTTCTAGGCATTGTTTTAGTAATTAAGCCTGATGACTTATTGATTGTATTAATATAATATTGATTGTAGGAGGTCGGCTGTGTGTTGCGGGCAAAGATATAGTGTTGGAGGTACTGCACAATAAGCCAGCGATGCTGAAATCATTGGAACCTGTTACTCCACAAGACATTGAATTAATTGATACAGGAGAAGTCCCAGGGGATAAAAGAGGAGCTGGTGGCCTGGATTCTGCTCTTTTCTCGTACGTTTCACTCTTTTCAATTTTCATAATCTTTATGTATAGAGTGTCAATATGTTTGTACATATTGCATACAAATCTCCAGTTTTGTTCCAATCTTTATCAATTTTCTCCATACAAAAACTTCAGTCCATGAGGACACTCACCATAAGTGTAAGGATCATGTACAACACATTGTTCTCATGATATGACATCATAAACAATGTTCCTTCAGTAAGAAATCATCTTGATTGCAAATTGTTTTATTCCTTATTTAATGACATGTTTTGCCCTGTAGCAGACTGTTTCTGTACAAGTTGGCGAAACAGCACACCATGCTCACCCACGGCCTGTGAGCGCTGTTGTAAACATGGGCTTATCTTGTATCATCAGGGACCACCGCTTCTTTTAAGGGCTACAAGGAAATACCAAATTCCAAAAACATAGAAACACCCCAAAAGAACATATGGTGTACCATGGAGAGCGCATTATAATCTGAAGATGCCCTGCTAAAGGGCGAACCGTGTCATTAAATAAGGAATAAAAAAATTTGCAATCAAGATGGTTTTCTACTGAAGGAATATTTATTCTCACTGATTGCTGTACACCAAGGACTGGAAATCATTTCATAAACAATGCGATGCACGAAAAACTGCTGCATCAAACAACAATGTTACACATTACCTCCTAAACCACTGGACCGATTTCAACCAAATTTGGTACACATCTTCCTTACGTGAGATAACAATTGCTGTTGGGGTAAGAACACATATGACACATGGTTCGGGAGATGTAATGTCATAAACAATAGGAGTTGCAAGAAATTGCAACAATACTGTTTTCACAGACTGTAATGGAATGACTTTAAACAAAATTTCAAATCTTTATTAAACTTTTCCTCTCTGATAATCACATCAAAATAATGAAATGAGAAAAGTGTCTCACATACTTTTTTTCCACTGTTCATGGAGCAAAATTGCGGCATTGTGTATGACATTACAGACTTTAATAATTTCTACGCTACAAATTGTAGTCACAGGAAATTTTACATATAGTATACACACATACAACTGAATATAATTTCAAAATTGTATCACAGTATGATACATAGTTCATAATGGAAAACCGCCCCGTCATGCATCAGGATTCAATCTAATACTTCTTTACAACTATTGCTGTTCGCAATGGATTTTGCTAATATACAGCACTTATACAAATGTGTATATAACTGCAAAATTATACAATTGTAGAATATATAATTCAATAAATATGAGATAATATATACTTTAATGGGTAAAAACTTGTCACATCATTTTTTTCAATTTCTGACCGATCTAGCTTTTAACTTCCATAGAATGCAGTTTCCAGTGAGATTTGCGTTTTCTATTAAGATTAATAAATCACAGGGCAATCTATTAAATACTGTGGAGTGGATTTGACATGTCCATGTTTCTCAAATGGACAACTTTGTCACTTTCTCAGGGTTGGGCTAACTAGAGAAATTATTCATATTAGAGCCTGGACAAGTCACGAGAAATATTGTTTATAATAAAGTTCAGAATTAAATGAATGCATGAATGTTACACATCATTTGAATTTTGCTTACTATCTTTTTTTTGTTTGGCTACTGCACTTATAATTTTGTACATTATGCAAGACAGCCTTACTTCTTATATATTCTCTGATAAATATAATGTAATTAGAGAAAAGGAGATGGACAGAGAGAGAGAGAGAGAGAGAGAGAGAGAGAGAGAGAGAGAGAGAGAGAGAGAGAGAGAGAGAGAGAGAGAGGAGAGAGAGAAGGGATAGGAGGAGCAGTAATTCAAGGCTTGAATAAATCATTAAATCCTCATAGGGATTCTGTCGTCCTCTGCTGACTTGGCATCGGCCATACTTGGCTTCTGCATGGACACCTACTCCATCGCGAGGACCCTCCTCACTGTCGAGGTGGTGCACCTTTGGCAGTCGCCCACATCTTATTCGAATGCCCCAATTTCACCGCTCAAAGTCTGACTCATTGAACCTTGTTTTACATGACATTACCTCTTCACCTGATTCTGTTTTAAATTTTATTCGTAATAGTGGATTATATAATTCCATCCAACATTTACTGAGTATGCACCTGTTTAATATTTTTAGGCAGGTGATTTTAATGTATTTCAGGGGCTGGACATTCTAATTTTATTTATTTCTGTGAACACCCAGCCTAGAAACTCTAGTATTCTCTTTTAAATCGCTTGTTCCTTCCCTTGCTTCTTTTATTTCTGACATCTTCCATCTACATTTTGATGTATTTTAGCATGTTATGTCCAATTTTAGTGATATTTTATGTTGTCTTCGTGATTGGAAAAAGGGACTGATGACCATAGTAGTTTGGTCCCTTTAAAACCCTTTAAAATCATTAAATACCCAAGCAATGCCGGGTTTTCAGCTAGTGATAAATAAAACTCAGTTTATTTATTTATTTATATAAATGCTACAGTTTGCATCTAGTGTTAGAGAGATAATGTGGTAAATCCTAATTGTTATTTATTGTGTGCTTATTTAAGAATCAAAAAAACTATTTTAAAAGAACTTCAAAATAAACTTTAACTGCCATTTTCGTATGAATATCTTTAAACCTTTTATTCTTATGTTGCTCTTAAGAACTAAACCAGCAGATACTGCACATATCCATGTATCACCTTACACGGGCTTTGATCTGCACAGTTAGCTGTGTGATTTGAGGCAGTGCTTTCCGGGTTGGAGAGATATACTGGTCCTGGTTCAAATCCATCCAGGAGTTTACCAACAGAGGTCGGAGTGCTGGCCAACCTGAATGTGTTTTATGTTGTTTTTCCTCTATCCCTCTAAGTGAATCCTGGGCTGGTAACTAAGTTTAGCCTCAGTTACATGATTCACAAACATTACAAAAAACTTTCACATGTATAACACAATGCACAGACAGTTTGGGTACACACATTAAGACTTCAAATATTGTTTGATTTGTTACTTAGGTTAACACAAATTTTTACTGCCTAAGGTTCCTGTCACTCTGATTTGCCCAAAAGCTTGAAAAAACTCACTACAGTAGTTTCCCTAAAGAATATAGTAATTGATGGTTATACTTCATTAACATTAATTTTTCTTAAAAGTTCTTGTCTTAAAAATTTATCAGTGCACAGATAATTTTTCAGTACATATGACAGTACTCAAAAGTATTATTTCCTTCTGGCAGGTCACATACTCCTAGATTTCTTTTATTGGGGGTCTGCCAATAGCATGCTCAAAGATAAAACAGGTTGCTGAAATTCAGCCATGTGACTTCTTCACCAACCATCAGTTGTCATTTGCAAAGTACATACGCAGCAGGAAGTGTTGTGCAAGAATATTCACAACCTCAGTATACTGATCACCCCCCTCTTCCTCACCCCTCTCCCCTCCCTTCCGAACACACACACACACACACACACACACACACACACACACACACACACATATAAGCAATAATAACAGCACCCAACCTCAAATAACCACCATTTTCTCTGAATTAAATAATAAATTCTATCACCGTGCAGATGCAGTTATGAAGTGAAACCTTTTGTCATCTATTATTACCAATCTTTTTATGGAAGATTTCAAGCAGCATGCCCTGGAGTTGGTGGCATTCAAACCTATAAGAGTTTTTTCAAAAATGTGAAATTATCTTTTTCAAAAGAGATAGATTGGCTGGCCAGTACTTACCTTTTTGCTGTACCTCCGATAGTTACACACAGGAAGAAAAAAAGGACGAAAATAAAACAAGCTTCCAGAACTGTGTTCCTTCCTGTGTAAGAGAGACGGGAAAAAGGAATGGGGAAGGTAGTTCACGACGTAGGTCATCTACATCTACATCTACATACATACTCCGCAATTCACCGTAAGGTGCGTGGCGGAGGGTACACTGTACCACTACTAGGCATTTCCTTTCCTATTCCACTCCCAAATTGAACGAGGAAAAAAAGAATGCCTATATGCCTCCGTACGAGCCCTAATTTCTCTTATCTTGTCTTTGTGATCTTTACGCGAAATGTAAGTAGGCGGCAGCAAGATCGTACTACACTCAGCTTCAAATTCCGGCCCTCTAAATTTACTTAACAGAAATTCACGAAAAGAGCGTCGTCTTTCTTCCAGCGATCCCCAATTGAGTTGCCGGAGCATTTCCGTGACACTCGCGCATTGGTCGAACCTACCGGTAACAAATCTAGCTGCTCGCCTCTGAACCGCCTCTATGTCTTCTTTCAAACCGATCTGCTGCGGGTCCCAAATACTTGAGCAATACTCAAGACGTGGTCGTACAAGCGTTTTATACGCGGTCTCTTTTACAGGTGAAGTACATCTTCCCAAAATTCTCCCAATAAACCGAAGTCGGCTGTCTGCCTTACTCACAACTGTCCTTACATGCTCGTTCCATTTCATATCGCTCTGCAATGTTACGCCTAGATATTTGAACGACGCGACCGCATCAAGAAGCTCACTACTGATGCTGTATTCGAAAATTATAGGATTGTTTTTTCTACTCATGCGCATCACCTTACATTTTTCTACATTGAGAGCTAGCTGCCATTCTTCGCACCAACTAGAGATTTTGTCTAAGTCAACCTGTATGCTATTACAGTCAGTTACAGACGACACCCTCCCATACACCACAGCATCATCAGCAAACAGCCGCAAATTACAACTTACTCTGTCCATCAGATCATTTATATAGATAGAAAATAATAGCGGTCCTATCACACTCCCCTGGGGCACGCCTGACGATACACTCGTCTCTGATGAACACTCGCCGTCGAGAACAACGTACTGCGTTCTATTACTTAGGAAGTCTTCCAGCCAGTCACAAATCTGAGAACCTATTCTATAAGCTCGCATTTTCGTTAGGAGTCTGCAGTGTGGCACCGTGTCGAACGCCTTTTTGAAGTCGAGAAAAACACAATCCGCCTGTTGCCCTTCGTCCATGGCTCGCAAGATGTCATGTGAGAAAAGGGCAAGCTGAGTTTCACATGAACGATGTTTCCTAAACCCGTGCTGATTCATGGAAAGAAGCTTTTCCGTTTCAAGGAAATTTACTATATTCGAACTGAGAATATGCTCCAAAATTCTACATGAAACCGATGTCAACGATATTGGCCTGTAATTGTATGGGTCAGTTCTCTTTCCTTTCTTATACACGGGAGTCACCTGCGCTTTTTTCCAATCACTAGGAACTTTGCGCTGAGTTAAAGATTCGCTGTAAATGCAAGCTAAGTAGGGGGCCAATGCCGCAGAATAGTCTTTGTAAAACCGAACTGGTATTCCATCCGGACCAGCAGACTTTTTCGTATTTAGCTCTCTCAGCTGCTTCTCTACACCGGAAATACCTATTGCTATGTCCCCCATTTCGGAATTAGTACGTTGATCAAATGATGGTATATTTGTGCGGTCCTCCTGCGTGAAAGATTTCTTAAAGGTTAAATTTAGAACTTCAGCTTTCCGTTTGCTTTCTTCTATTACTGCCCCGGAATGATCAACTAGTGACTGGACAGTGGGCTTTGACCCGCTTATCGATTTTACATAGGACCAGAATTTTTTCGGGTTCTCGGAAAGATCTTTTGCTAAGGTATGGCTGTGATAATTATTGTATGCTTCACGCATCGATCTTTTTATATACGCACGAATCTCTACTAACTTTTGCCTGTCACCATTTGCGTGTTCTTTTTTGAATCGAGAATGCAACAGCCTTTGCTTTCTCAGCAGCTTTCTAACATTATTATTATACCACGGTGGATCTTTTCCATCCTTAATCGTCTTTACTGGCACATATTTCTCTAACCCTTCATTAACAATGCATTTAAATTTAGTCCACAATTCCTCTACATCCATAGTCCCAGAATTAAACGATGCCCATTCACTTTCTAAGTGCGATCGTAACATTTGCTTGTCGGCTTTTCCCAACAAAAACACGCTCCTAGCCTTCTTGACTGGTTTATGAACTTTGGTCACCATCGACGCTATGACGATGTCATGATCACTAATTCCTGTCTCTACACAGACATCGTTAATAAGGTCAGGCCTGTTTGTGGCTATAAGGTCTAGAATATTTCCATTGCGCGTGGGTTGCCGGTTTAACTGCTCAAGACAGTTTTCGGAGAATGTGTCCAAAAGTAGCTCGCAAGACTGCTTGTCTGTACCGCCTGAAATGTAACTAGCGAGGTCCCAATCTATACTCTTAAAGTTGAAGTCACCCCCGACTAATATTGCATGGCCCGGATACCTATGCACTACCTGGTGTAGACTTTCCTTGAATGATTCTAAAACTGCTACAGCAGCACTGGGGGGCCGGTAAAAACAACCAACTATTAACTTTACTTCTTTTAGACCTGTTATGCGTGCCCAGATAACTTCACAATTACTTTCAACCTCGATCTCAGTAGAAACAATATCTTTGTCCACAGCGATGAACACTCCTCCTCCGGTTGTATCAGATCTATCTTTCCGATATACATTCCACGCTTCGCTAAATATTTCTGAACTTTCCACATCATCATTTAGCCAGCTTTCGGTGCCTAAAACTATCTGAGCGCAATAACTTCCATGCAGCGCTGCAAATTCGGGAACTTTGTTTCTAATACTTTGTAAGTTCGCGGCTAATATTTTTATGTTCGAATTTTTATTCCGAACGTGGTCATGAATTACCTTCCCCTTCCTTTTTTTACCTGAAGAAGGAACACAGTTCTGAAAGCTTGTCTTATTTTCGTCTTTTTTCTTTCTGTGTGTAACTATCGGCGGTACAGCAAAAAGGTAAGTACAGGCCAGCCAATCTATCTCTTTTGAAAAATAATTTATCATCTCTGTGGTGAATATCCATCGTTAATTGAATGAATCTTTTGTTGTTTAGCATCAATCAAGTGAGAATATAAACATTTACCTTGAATTCATCCATACACTCACTTCATGTTGGACTTGATGGTATATTGGCCTGAAATAAAACTGATAGTAAGTTAAGTTGATATTTATCATTCATAAGAACTCAACTCCCCTGCACAAGGCCAGACCTGCAGTGTCAGTGCGACCGGAAAATATAAGTAATTTACGTAGAAATAAAACAAAGCTTAATTCTGTTAAGTAGCTAAAAATGTTTATTAGTGTGCTCTTTAAGCTTACCATTAAAGGTTTTTCTTTTATTCACGTATTGATCCAGTAATCACCAAAAGTTCAGTTTGTTTACCTACGTCCTTGTTATGCTTAAATTATGAGTTTTCATATTTAGTGTTTCTCTGTGATTTTAAATGCATTTAACACAATTAAGTAATTGAATACATTAGTGTGCTCTTCATTCTCACCATTAAAGGTTTCTTCTTCCTTTTTTTCCCCCCATTATTGTCTCAGTAATTGCGAAAAGTTGTTTGTGCGTATGCATAGGCCAAATTCGTGAGTGTGCAGATGTAGCGTTATACCACAATTTTAAGTGCATCTGCCAACAGCTTACACATATTTTAGTATCCTAAACATATCTAGTAACTCTTTGTATCTGTAATTAACATATATTGTCAATATCACATAAGAAAATCTCGTAACAATGATGAATGTAAAGTGTTTGAGCTGCAGTAGGTTTTTTCGTGCTGGGGTTCTATGCAGCTATTGTGATAAGTGGTTTCATTGGTGGGGATGTAGTGGTGTGGGAAAGGGGGAAGCAAACAAGTCTCTTCCTTTGTTTTACAGAGTTCAAGGGACAGAAAAATAGTTGAACAGGAAGGGAAGATTAGAGCCCAGAAAAATAGGGACAGAAAAATAGTTGAACAGGAAGGGAAGATTAGAGCCCTTCATGCTGAACTGGATAGTGCTAGGGAGGTTAAGGGGAGAGAAGGGTGAGCAGGGGTGGGAAGTGGTAACAGGGAAAAGAGGCCACAGAGAGAGTATATTTTCTAACAGCTTCACAATTGGCACAACCAACAGATTTGCTTTGCTACCACAGTTAAGTGAGGAAGAGGCTCCTTTATAAGTAGGTGCAGTTAAGAAACAACAGAATTTCACTAGGAATCCAATGGTTTCAAAAAAGTAGAAAGTAGTAGGAAAGCTTTGTAATTAGGAAGTAGCCATGGAAGAGATGTGGGTTAGATTTTGCAAGAAAAATTAGGTGACGGATATCAGATCACAAACTTCTTCAAGCCCAGTACAGGTCTTAGCCAAGTGGTAGAGCATATAGTTTCCCTGTGCAAGGGTTTCACTAAACAGGATCATGTTGTGATTGTGGGTGGGGTGGGTAACAGTATTGATAGGGATAGAGGGCTATAGTTTTGAGCACGAACTGGTTAAAATAGCTTCTGCAATGACCCAAACAAATGTTGATCTGTTGCCTGCTTTAGTGCAGTATGATCGTCCCCAATTGAACCGCTCTGTCAGAAGGGTCAATATGGAGATTTATCAACTGCTTAGGGCGGCTATTCTGTCAGACATAGGTGTAATTTCACTAGGCATGGTCTGCATCTCAATAGGAAAGGGAAGGGGAAACTGGCTGGGTTGATAGCTAAATCCTTAAGAGGGGACACTGCAATTCATTGAAGTAATTCTTTTTTTTTAGGCTAAGTTCAGTGTCCAGTGAGAAGCTCAGGCATGCAGGTGCTAAATATGCTGAAAATCAATTGTTTCTCACAAAAGTAAAGTAAAAATTAATGTCAGCATTTTTCACCAGAATATTGAAGGACTAAAGAATAAAATAGATGAGCTTATGGTTTGTCTAGATGAAACAGAAACTGATAATGTTGTAGATATACTGTGCCTGTCTGAGCATCACATTGTCATTGGTATGGAAAATGTGAATGTCAGTGGATATAAATTAGCTGAAAATGTAAGTAGAGATAATAGGGTAAGAGGAGGAGTTGCCATTTGTATGTCAATAGCTATCACAGTGTAAAAAAATTTAGAAACAAAAAGGTTTTTTGTAGAGTGACGTATTGAAGCACATGCCTGTCAGCTTAAACTCAATGATGACTCTCTTATAATTGTCACAGTATATAGGTCCCCTTCAGCAAACTTCCAGCTATTTCTGCAAAACTTGGATGCCTTGTTGTGCTATCTGCCAGATAGGGGAAAGCAAATAATGGGAGCTTTTCTTTACAGTACCTTGTTTTATTTTTACTTACACTCTTCCAGTTATCTCAGAACTTTTTGGAAATTGTCACTAAACTGATAGTAAATCAAAGATACTTTGTAATTACGCTCTCACATGAATTGTCCAGTAAGAGAAAAAAGTAGATTTTTCTTTGTTGCTCAAGATTGGAAGGTGTCTTTTCATTCCCAATCATGAAAAGCACCAAACAGTCTGCCATCTTAGTGATATAAAATCTAGTAACTTGTTTTTGAAATTAGCTTATATAGCATCTGCATGTTCTTTCTATATGAATTCTTTGTCTTGAGGTCTTACTTAAGGGAGTTTTGTTAGTATTATACCCAAGTTCATCGATGGTATCTTCAAGAATAAACACAAAATCTCTCATACTCAACTAACACCCACCTAATACTACTACTAATTTTGAATTAATAAATTTTTTCCGTGAAGTTGTTGTACTGGTTATATGTTACAGATCTTTGTTCTCAATCACTGTTGGGAAATTAGTTTGTAAACTCATGTCATTTTCAGTATTATCAAAAGATGACTCTTTTATTTAGTGCTTCATGAGATGATGTTGAAGGAGTTGGTGCAAAAAAATATTAAGCATGGCACTTTTCTTCCTCTAGTTCTGAGGTGCAGCCTTTTCTCTTTATTAGCCAGCTTTTTGTACATCCGTGTAAGTAACTAGATTGACGTGTCTTTGTCCAGCACTGTAAGAAATCTTCATTCATTTTCATTGATTGAAGTGGAACAGTGTATCCAGTGTTAAACAAATCATCTGACTTGACAAACACTTGTCACTGCTGCTGAAATATTTTTTAGAGTTGTTGTATTTTTATTCCCCTTTTCTGTTTAACCCTTTGAGTGTTGCACCTGCGCATCCAGCTGGCTGAATGAAGTGTGCCCTTGCACCCGCGTAATCCCTCTACCTGCACTGGCAGCCATCTCCACGGACTATTGTGTGTGCCTCAGCTCTCCGCTCAGCTGTACTTGCCCTGCTCTATTTCTGGAATCAGGGAGTGCTCACTGACATTACAAATAAACACAGTATATCTGGATACTTACTCCATAGCTTTAAATCTGGAAATGATTGCTTGATAGACATAATGTACGCTGAAACTGCCAACTTGTAACTCTTGGGTCATTCCATGACGAATCACCTAATTTAGGAACATTTTCCTGCTCGACCATCAAAGGAAATTTTATGTGAACATTCAAACATGTCCGCAATGAACATAAGTAAATTTAAGATTTGTTGAAGCAATACTGGCTGAGATTTAGTCACTTGTTTGATGCCCTGTGTGACTTTGTGCAAGGCAATTGTGAATTCCTGACGACTTTGAGCTGTTATAACTTGGGCAATATTTTGTTGAAAGATATGAAATTTGGCCATCAGTTATGCATTCCCATAGGAATAATATTGAAAAGAATTTTACATGCTATATACAGCCAGAAAAGTTCAAGCAAAGTTGCTCAAAACAACCGGCGCCCAAAAAACTTCAGTGTTTGACGTGTTATATCAGAGATTAAAGCTATGACAAACATGAAACTTGGCATGTGTAACCTAACAATACAAGGGTTTTAAACATGAAGTTTTGTTTATGTGACACTTTCCAATACTGAATAAATTATGTGCAGAAATAAAGATTTAAGGAAAGTATAAAATATGTGGTTTTTCCAACCTTATTTTGCAAAAAAACTGTATCTTTTAACATTTTCCAAACTGGGCTTATTAGAAAGACCATTATTTTAACTGCAAAAATGTGTGTTTGGTCATTCACCACAGGCCAAAAATGCTAGATTGTTTGAATCAAAGTTGAACTCAGAAATCACAGCACGAAAAAAATGTAAACTTTGGACCTTATATCTTTCTAATGTAAATGCATGCTAGGTTGGCAACACAGGGGTGTGAAAGAAAATTTTAGCCACCCACTATTTTCTAATAGTCTGAAAATTTTTTGTAAACATGACGATTTTTGTAAATGAAGGCTTTCGTGGCCATTGTCACTGTCAGTAAAATTCTTCGAGCTTTTTGGCCGCATTGTCAGTATATATAAAATTCTGACATTTTGGCCACTGTTGCAAGTGACCTTTGTCAAGGTGTTTGGCTGACTGCCAACCGTGGCTGAAGTGTCGGAATTTTATATATATTGAAAATGCGACAAAAAAACCCAAAGAGTTTTATTGACCATGATGATTTTTGTGAGAAAGTGAAAATAGTGTAGGCTATATTTGAAACATCTTTTAGAAATACCGGTTTGTAGTAAAGCTTCAAATTCTGTCTCGTACAAAATAACATGTTTTAACGAACCACAGACACATGAGTTTAATTTCCGGCATTGAGTGACAATGGTACATAAACTGAAGTAAACTGAGCGGAAAAATAATACTGCAAAAAAAGTTCTACTTTGGGTTTTTATATTTTGTTAATGAAAGGCAGGATATATGTGAAACTTTACACACAACAACTTAGTAAAATATGATTTTCCAGTGTAAAATATCATTCATGTATTGCTTTCCATATTTCTACAAAAATCTATTCAGACTTTCAAATTTCATAAAATTACAAATATATATCTCATTCAATTTCCTTTTTGATAGTTTGTTTTCCATAAAAGAATTGGCTCTATTCACAGTTGGAATGAGCATGTTTTTCAAGCAACCAGAAAATCATGTTGGTTTTCCAGTGTGTGCTAACAATACCTGAAAATGACAGAAAAATTTGAGGGAATGCACCACATCAACAGGCTACAATGCAGCAACCTGTTGACTGTTGTTACGCTGCATGTAGTTTTTATTTTTAAATTGATAAGTGATATCTGACAATATTGTGATGATCCATGGTGACCTAGTCACTACTAAATAAAGAAAATTAAGTGGCAACCCCATCACCGTAAAGGGGCACGCCTGATAGCTGTGCAATACCAGCCATGGGTGAGTCTCTTAATCCAGGTTCCCAAGCCTATAACTTGGTTTCTTAATTTAGGTACCAAAGCCTTTCAGGAGTACCTGTCTGCTTATGAAGCCATTCGTAAAGTATAATAATGGAAAGTCCAGGTTGGAATTAACAATATAGTAATAAGGACAGTTTACAAGTCATCAAAAGGACATTGTGACAAGCTGCGACAGGCACATACAAAAGACACACACATACAACACTTTCAGCTATCGCCCATGACCTTCTTCAGAACATATAATGTTCACACAACTACACAGGTACACAACACAGTCACACAACCATCACCTCTGGCTGCCGCACTTCGAATCATGCTCTGTGGTGTATAAATAGGGGAGGAGAGGGGAGGGGAGGGGGATAGGAAGGTTTCATCACGGTGGTGGGGATGGGTACAGCACAGCCTAGATGGGAGTAATGAGATGCAGCTTAAAAATGGAGTGGGGAGGCAGGTGAGGGGAATAAAATAAATATAGATATAAAATTGAAATGTGCGCATGCGCGCGCACACACACACATGCACGCACACGCATGCACCACTCAAAACAGGAGAGGTTTCGGATAGAGAGGTAGGAACTGTAAAGTGTGGAAAAAGGTAAGTTGTTGTAGGTTGAGACCTGAATGAATTTGAGATCGGAGAATGTACTGTAGGGATAACTCACATCTGTGCAGTTCAAAAAGCTGGTGGTGGGTGGGTGGATCCAGATGGCCCAGGTTGTGTAGCACCCACTGAAATCAAGCATATGCTCCACTGCAGGCTGTGCTACAGGGTGGTCCACCCCTTGTTTTTGGCCACAGTTTGGCAGTGACCATTCATTCTACAGGAAGGGAAGATTAGACAGTTAATTAGTGGTTATGCCAATAGAGAAAGCTGCACAGTGATTGTAGCACAGGCTGCTCCCACAGTTGGCCTGGCCTCTGATAGGGTAGAATAAGCCTGTGACAGGACTGGAATAGGGAGTGCTGGATGGATGGCTTGGACAGGTCTTGCAGCGGGGTCTTCCACAAGGGTATGATCCCTATGGCAGTGGGCTGGGTTTCTAGGTGGCATAGGGATGGACTAGGATGTTAGGGAGGGCTACAGAACACCACCTTAGGACGAGTGGGAAGGATCTTGAGCAGGATATCTCTCATTTCTGTGCATGAGGACAGACATCATTGAGGTGGAAGTTGACGTCCAGGAATGTGGCATGGTAGGATGAGGAAGACCAGGTGAAGTGGATGGGGAAGATGGAGTTGAGGTTCTGAAGGAAGGAGGTTATAGGGTGTCCTGGACCTGAGTCCAGATCATGAAAATATCATCAATAAACCTGAACCAGACCAGAGGTTTGGGGTTTTGGAATGCTAGAAAGGATTCCTCCAGGTGGCCCATAAACAGGGTGACATAAGGGAGAGCCATGCGGGTGCCCATGGCTGTGCCATGAATTTGTTGCTAAAATTTCCCTTCAAAAGAAAAGTAGTTGTTAGTTAGGATAAAGTTGGTGAGGGTTATCAGGAATGAGGTATCGGGCTTGAATGCAGAGGGATGTTGGGAGAGGTAGTGTTCGAAAGTGGCAAGGCCATGGGCATGTGGGATGTTGGTGTATAGAGAGGTGGCATCCACTGTGACAAATAGGGATCCAGGAGGCAAAGGAATGGGAATGGTGGAGAGTCAGTGAAGGAAGTGGTTGGTATCCTTGATATGGGAGAATAGATTTTGGACAGTTGGTTGGAGGTGCTGGTGAACGAGGGCTGAAATTCTTTCTGTAGAAGCACAGTGACCAGCCACAATTGGGCATTTTGGATTATTAGGTTTATGGATATTGGGGAGCATGTAGAAGGCGAGTGTGTGGGGTGCTGTTGGGGTGAGTAGGAAGATGGATTTAGGGGAGAGCTTCTGAGAGAGGCCAATAGGATTTTAATAGGGATTGTAGATCTTGTTGGACTTTGCGGAGGGGGTCGTTCCAGCACAACTTGCAGGTGGAGTAGTCAGAAAGGGCCCACTGCAGCGGCGAGCCCCATGGCATATCATGTCTGCAGCACTCAAAGTGTTAACTATCTCTCCAATCTTGATCAGTTTCCCAAGTTTCTTTACATGATTGAGCAAAGATTTGTTAGGTATTCGTGCCTTTCTGAAAAGATAATACATTTGCAAATAATTAGATTTGTATGTTACAGCTATTATAAAGTAAAACTGTGGTAACTTTCCCTTGAGGGCAGTTTCGAACCTTCTATTTTATACTTTATGGCACCTATTAACACATATACCTCTTTGAACTAGTCGATAATTCTTCTGATATATTCACTGACTGATAGCAAGTTTTACTAATGATGTTACAGTCACATCGACACAAGAGCACACATTTGCCTTACTTACCAAGTACTGCCAACCAGACATGTTTCATTATACTTTGCCAAGTCTCGCTGAAGTTTTGAAATTTTATTTGCAATTCTTGTGGCATAATATAAATAAATTAAGAGGCTATAAGGTAAAAAAGGAATATTTTGGGATATGTGTGTGGATAAGTTAAAAATATGTGCATGATGGATGATATGCTAGAGTAGTCCAAAAAGGTGTGGGGCCCATTGTGTCCAGGTCACACAGAGGATGGTGCACGCACATAGTAATAAGCGGGAGGCCCAGTTTCAGATACTGGTCTGGCACAAATTTCAGCTTTCCACGTTGATTTAATTCAATGCTCACTGGTATCCAGTGTCTGGACTTCTTTGTCTCTTGACTTTTAAGGCCTGCAGACAGATCCAAAAGGACATTTGCCAGTAGGCTTGCAGATGTGTCCAAAAGTACAGATGCCAATAGGGCTTAATGAAGTGCAATAAAAATAAGATCAGGACTGAGGTTAGGTTGGAACAGTTTAGCAGCACTAAATGAAATGGGATACTGCAAGAGTACATCCAATAATAAATAATAAAATAGAAATGTGGATAAATTACACTACGAACAGCATAGTGAACACATTATAATGGTGAAGATAAACAACTTAACTTGCCACCCCCAACCCTTCCCTTTCCCCTCTCAATATTTTTTCTTGAGTATGTGCATGGCAATCATGGGGCCCCAAGCTATTTGCGGAAAGATGTAAATTCTGGGAACAAAAAAGATGGATTATACTGTCTATTGGACATTTTATGAACTTTCCTGATGTTTACTTTATAAACTTTTTTTTTAATCATGAAAAATTGTCTACAGCTTTGAGGGTGTTTTCAACTTGCATGTTTTACAGAAATATTGTTTTCTACCCATTATCATATTTTTAATCTGTCTTAGAACATTTATTTATTAATTTTGACAGTTTGTTCATGTCTTATTGACCCTACATTTACTTTGTTACAGTCACCTGAAGAGAAACTGGAACTGGAGCTTTACATCTAAGTCTGCATATTATGACTCAGGAACAACGGTTGCAACCACGGTAAGGAAACCTGTTGCTTAATAATATGTTCTATTATTTTCAAAAGTATTAAATTTAACATTTAAACACTTTATTATTAATTGGGGCAACTGTTGTTTGAAAGTCCATGAAACAACAAAACTATGAGCCTGATGACAGCCATTGTGGGCTGCTGAAAACAAGGTACTCACAAAATTGTGGAGTTATCAAAGTTGGAAAAGTATTATGATCCATTATAGAATATGCAGTTCAAGCTAGAGTTATTAACATTATTAACTCTGATACAACTTATTACCTTACTTTTTATATATTACAAGTAATCCAATATGTGAAAAAATTAGTTGTAGGGACATGTAACACAGAAATAGGAACATAAATGGTTCCCTGAAGCGAATATTATTCAATATGTGTACAGAGCTTCTAACCACTACAATTTAATTGTAATTGTTAAGAAAATCGTTTAAAACTACCAGTTTACAATTGGTGTAGTTCAAATTCTGATTTTTAGGTTTAAATAACAAACCGGTGGCATTTGTTTCCTGTCGAATGTCGATTCCTTTTGTTCATGTGATGTCAAGGTCAAAAATGGTTATGAGTAACACCTTCTAGTGTGCCCTTGTGGAAATCACCAGTATTGAGAGGAACTTCTACAAACCAGAAAACTGTGTTATACGTCAAGCAGAATGAATCCACAAAGGTGTGCCACTGTGGAATCTAGCAGCAGCTACATGCTGAAAGAGCTGATATATCCAAAAGGAAGATGAAGAGCTAAGCATCTGCGGAATACTTCTTGGTTCAGTTTCCAAGAGTCTTCTAGTGAGATTGAAAGACTAAAAGTAGACTTCAGTAATTTTCAGTTTTATTCTTTGGATGATGTAGTTCATGAATGAGCAGATATCACATGGTATAATATTTCCTAATTGGAGGAGTCCTCGGGCAAAAGAAATTTTGCAGGATTTTCCAAAGCATTTGTGACAACTCTGTTGGTACCCCAAAGTAATGCAGCCACTGTAAAAGTATTTAACATTGTGTGTAAAAATAAAACAGAATTTAGACAAAGTCTAAGTGGAAAAAATTAAAATGATTTCTTCAAAAAAAAAAAAAAGGAAAAAAAAAAAAAAAAAAAAAAAAAAAAAAAAAAAAAAACATGCCATCAGTTAACATGAACTGAAAAGCCATTGAGTGATGCCAAGAAAGTGACTAGGTTGTACTATTCAAGTTTTAAGAGCTCCACTGTCACTTCAGGTTCTCTCTCCCAGTGCTGGAACTTTCATGAATGCTTCAAAAAATACAGAGAATGATTTCATTAGGCCTAGTAACATGCTGGATGAAGAGGATGTGGGTGGAGACATCAAAATTTGACCATTTTTTCAACTTTCTTTACCTGCACACTCACCAAAATATCTTAACCTGCACTCTTACTCTTAAGTTTTTATATTATCTGGTGTTTGTGTGCAATTTTCAATCAGTAAATTCTTTTATATAGAGATATATAGCTTATATAAATAATCATTATACTGGAAACCATAAAATCAAAGATGTTCAGTTTTGAGGAAGGAACTAATTAGCTATTAAGTTTTGCTTCCCCCACCCACACACATTCCTACTGAACACATCAGAATGATGTAGTAATATGCTGACCCTGTCTCATCTGCAACCTTACAGAAACTGTTTTCACGATTTTGGTGATTTCTTATTCACTTATTCCCCTTCGGCCCCTTCTAACTTAAACCCCCCCCCCCCCCTTGCTCTTCTCGCTCATACAAATTAGTTCGCATTACTATTTTTCATATTCAATGGTTGGAACCTCATACATGAGGAATGAAATTGGACTAAAAATTCAGTTTCTTTATAGGCATGATGTAGTGAAGGGGAGAAGCACATACTGTGACTTGCTGAAAGATAGAATTCAGTCTCAGATAATGCCAACTAAATGAACTTCAGGCTATGATCTGACATGAAATAAGTTGTTGGGTATACATAAATAAAAGCTGGTAAAATTACTTTATTTTTGAAAGAAGCACTGATTAGAATAAATGCCACATCAACCATTAGCCAGGAGAATCACTAACAAGGTAACATTCACAAAATGTCTCTCCAATACTGAAATAATATTAATTACAAACTGGCCACAGCATCCGGATATAGGAGTTGTCCGTTCAACACATTATACGGTCCCACAACCATCCTGGCCTCAATCGTAAAATAACCTTCCATCCCTACACACTATGCCTAACATCTCCCTCTCCCCCTTCCCGACTCATTAGCCTGTATCTCTCCAATGCATGTCTTCCTAGCAATTGTGAGTCACTCCTTACAATATCCCCTTAATATATATTCCTTTTATCCTTTCCTGCCCCTTCCCTTCTCTGTATTCAATGCCACAATTCAAATTTCCGCCTATCAGAGCCTCTACAATCCATCATGCATCGCACAGAACTTTCCATCCACACCCTTACTTGGCTTCCTTTCCCCTCCACTCCCCACCTCACTCATAGTCTAGATCAGGAGTCTCCAATTTACTAGGGCACGTGGGCCACATTTCAAGTTTCAAATCACAGTGCGGGCCAGGTAGCATATTTGCCGATTGCTGAAGAATGCGATACTAACGCCTATTTGACCTGTGACGTCACCGATAAAACAGAAATCCCAATTTAACCTGTATACAGTATTATCACCTTTATATCACTATTTAAACCTGCAAACAAAGATCAGTAACATGTGAACTAGGTTAAAAGGCAGTTTAGGTTACAGCTGCTTCTGCTTAACAGGTATATATTGTTGGTAGTAAAAGTTAAGAGCACTTATGTGATGATGTTGGCAGCAGTCGCACACTAGGACAGTTGTGCTGGTCAATTTTTTGTTTATGAGTGTCAAGTGAAACAGTCACGTTTGGACGAAAATATGATATGACGACATATTAAATTTTCACCATGTAATGTCCATTGCAAATGATCAATCTTTCTAATTCTTTCTATCTTGTAATACAAACATGGGTGTTTGGTATATGGTTGTGTGAACATAAATGGATCATTGATTATAAGAGGTTTGGTCATGTGGCCATCTTCCACAGCAGCGGTTAAAATTGACTACAAGAGGTGATCCGTCTTATACTGACTGCAACTGAGGGGTTTATTTTACACCAAACGCATTTTGCTTTTTATTTTAAAAGCATCATCTGTGGTATCTAAATGATACAAAGGTGTTGTACAGTTTGTTTCATATACATAGATTAAAAAGAAGTTTTAAAAAAGTTTTGTGCATGTTAGGCCTATGTGTTTTTAAACTGATATTCGGTCTAGTCATGGTGTTGTTGTCTTTACTTTACATCTCACTGTTGTTTCTCTGTCTTGTTGGCTGGATTGGTTGGTTCCTGAAGTGTGCTTTGTGGTTGTGTACGGCACTTTTAGCTTCCTTTGTTGTGTTTGTTCCTTTTCATCACATCACATCACTTCACTTATTTGAACTGCATTCAGTTTGCATTTTCAAGTGGAATGCTTTTTGATTTGTTTATCACTTCACTACAGTGTGGCTATGTTATTTTTGTCTGTTTATTTGTTTTTTGTATGGTCTGTGAGTGTTGCCAACGTTATATACGCTCCTGGCAATTAAAATTGCTACAACACGAAGATGACGTGCTACAGACGCGAAATTTAACTGACAGGATGCTGTGATATGTAAATGATTAGCTTTTCAGAGCATTCACACAAGGTTGGCACCTGTCGCGATACCTACAACATGCTGACATGAGTTAAGTTTCCAACCAATTTCTCATACACAAACAGCAGTTGACCGTCGTTGCCTGGTGAAACATTGTTGTGATGCCTCGTGTAAGGAGAAGAAATGCATACCATCACATTTCCGACTTTGATAAAGTTCAGATTGTAGCCTACTGCGATTGTGGTTTATCGTATCACGACACAGCTGCTCGCGTTACCGTGATCCAATGACTGTTAGCAGAATATGGAATTGGTGAGTTCAGGAGGGCAGTACGGAATGTCATGCTGGATCCCAACAGCCTCGTATCACTAGCAGTCGAGATGACTGGCATCTTATCTGGATGGCTGTAATGGATTGTGCAACCACGTCTTTATACCTGAGTCAACAGATGGGGATGTTTGCAAGGCAACAAGCATCTGCACGAACAGTTCAACAACATTTGCAGCAGCATGAACTATCAGCTCAGAGACCACGGCTGTGGTTACCCTTAACGCTGCGTCACAGACAGGAGCACTTGTGATGGTGTTCACAACGACGAACCTTGGTGCACAAATGGAAAATTTACAGTATCATGATGGTCGCATCTGTGTTTGGCGACATCGCGGTGAACGCACATTGGAAGCGTGTATTCGTCATCGCCATACTGGCGTATCACCTGGCGTGATGGTATGGGGTGCCGTTGGTTACACGTCTTGTTCGCATCGACGGCACTTAGAACAGTGGCCATTTAATTTCAGATGTGTTGCGATTTGTGGCTCTACCCTTCATTTGATACCTGCATTTCAGCAGGATAATTCACGACCGTATGTTTTAGGTCCTGTAGGGCCTTTCTGGATACAGAAAATGTTGGACTGCTGCCCTGGCCAGCACATTCTCTAGATGTCTCACCAATTGAACACGTCTGGTCAATGGTGGCTGAGCAACTGGTTCGTCACAATATGCCAGTCACTACTCTTGATGAATGGTTGTATCATGTTGAAGCTGCATGGGCATCTGTACCTGTACACATCATCCAAGCTCTGTTTGACTGAATGCCCAGGCATATCAAGGCCGTTATTACGGCCCGAGGTGGTTGTTCTGGACACTGATTTCTCATGATCTATGCACCCAAACTGTGTGAAAATGTAATCACATGTCAGTCCTAGTATATTTGTCCAATGAATACCCATTTATCATCTGCAATTTCTTCTTGGTGCAGCTATTTTAATGGCCAGTAGTGTGTATGTGATTTTGTGTGTGTGTGTGTGTGTGTGAGAGAGAGAGAGAGAGAGAGAGAGAGAGAGATTTCGTTTCAGTGGACAGAATGTCTAAGATGATTTTCAAATGAGTAAAAGGCAATTCAATTGGGTTGTGATGGTGGAGAGGGGTGGGGTGAGGTAGTTCATAAACGCTTTTCGCAATGAAATACCCTTGCCTTAACATATTCAGCAACTGCTTCCGTAAGTAAAATTTAACCAATACGAAATTCCAGTCAGATACGCTTTGTTGCTTTTCAGTACACTAAATCTAAAGTGTGAAATTACGTTTTTGAATCCAAAATCTTTTCAAACTATGGCTCCAACTTATTTGTACCAACAAAATAGCTCTTAAATGTTCGCCACTGAGATTACTCTTGTATTACTTTTGGAAAATTTGTGCAACGAAAATGTTTGTAGGCCTACTACAAAATACAGATAACAAACTTCGTGAAATGTCTCTGATGAGGGGTTAGTTTTCTTTGGAAAGAAACTTATAAAACTGTACAATAATTCCTTTCTTAAATTTGTAGTCCATTGACTCATCTGTTTGTAGATAAATAATTTACATTTGCAACACTGTAGAAACATCTTCCACTTCACAAGAGAAAGGGTTGTATAGAGCTAAAATTCGTATATCCTTCGAGTGTGCACCTATACCGGAAAACCTCCAAGACAGCTCTTTCTTCAGATGACCAACAAATCCCCAGGAAAAACAGCGCACAAAATTTTAACTATGTCCACTGATTGACAACCGGCGAAATGCAAAATTTTTTCTGTTTCTTTTTATAAGTATTAGTTTGTCAGGAAACTTCAATGTGCTTGTAAAGATCACAAATAATATTACCCTCCCCTTAAAGTTTTTTGTTCAATCCGTTTAAATGGAGAGCAACCAATAAAGCTAATTTCTACAGCTATTCTTGGTCCGATAAAACTTCTGCTAGGTTGTTGTCCCCCCCCCCCCCCCCCCCCCTCATTTACTGTTTGGAAATATCTTTCTCTCTCTATTCTCAGACAAAAAGAAGTTGACTACATTTTACCACTCGATAATCAGCACAATACAAAGATTCAACCTTTTCTAGGAAACACTTAAATTGGTGGTGATTGATTTAATGGCTTCAAATAAAGTTCACAACAGAAATTACAGATCTCATTACACAAGACATGTGTTGTTATGGTCTTCAGTCCGGAGACTGGTTTGATGCAGCTCTCCACCCTACTCTATCCTCAGCAAGCCTTTTCATCTCCTCATAAGAACGGCAACCCACATCCACTTGAATCTGCTTACTATAAGCGTCTCTTGGTCTCCCTCATATCCACGGATTTTGCACAAAGTTCTCCCTGGTGAGGGACACATTGCCTGTCAATGATTTGGGAGTACTTTTGGCTTCATAGCTGCATTTATTCTGCCAACAAAACCTGCAAATTTGCCACACATATTTCTTCCTTCATCAGCTGAGATACGTTTCAAACTGAGAAAGAGCAAGGTTGCACTCTGTGGCTGAAGTTAACTGTACCTCTTTAAATATGTCGTTACCTGCTGTTGTGCCATACGGGGAAACCAGTTCTGCTAGTTTGAGCTAACACCTGTAAAGAAGCACAGAACATGGGCGTTATTACTGATGTCAGAAGATTCGTCCATAGCTATCGAATACCAAGCAAAGGTGGATACCCTTTCTTGCAACGTATTTGTTAAATCGGAAGCAATGTCTTAACTCAACACGCGACAGTAATTTCTGATAGAGAAATTTACATTGTTCTGTTTTGCCATGAACAATTCTTCAGAGGTTATTAGCATGCAGTTCTTTATGTGACCTTTATGTGGGTTTCCCATTTAGCAATTTCATGGGTAATTCTTAACCATACTTTCATAACGATTTTGCTTTTATGAATACGTTTCGTAAAAATGTTTTGTTCCAAACAGACCGTGTTTTAACATTTCGAATTTGTGCTCACGGACTTCTCTTTGAAAGCATCAAACTGTGCAGTTTGCTTTGTTTCATAATGAGGGTGGATATTAAAGTCCTTGATCACAGCTATAAGTTCATTGCCGATTATACACATGGCATTGTTGCTTTTCTTTATGACGAAGTATTTCACACCCTATGTTTTATTGAACAGCCGACACTAGGCATTGACTTTTCTCTCTCTCATTTCAACTGACATACTGCACAGTGTACACTGATGTGGCACAAAAATCATCTAGATTTTACAAACAAAGAATACTTTATGTAACAAGAACATGCTACAGCAAACGAACGAAATAAAGACAACGAAATCAGGAAAGCAAAATACAGCCCAGAACCTACTTGAAACTGATGCGCGGGCCGGGTGAAAGCCCTCTGCGGCCATATTTTGGAGACCCCGTGGTCTAGTTGCTTGTCATGCTGGAGTGGTAAATACATATCTTCTAATTTCCTTTATGAATGAAATCTTTTATAAAAGAGAAAACTAGTTCCCTTTTATTTATGATTTGTTATCTGCACAATTTAATTAAAGAATTAGCTAGTTTCATGCAATTTACATGTTCACTGTTGTATTACATTGTTACATTCAGGGACTTATTCATACAAAAATTGTTCCAAAGTGATAAAACACAGTTTGTATCATCAGCAGCCACCTTATTACAAGTCTCAGCTCTTGTTACCTTTGCAGACAGGACATCTGTATCATATTATCTCATTATCAATTCCTTTTATTTTCCTTTTTTATTAAACCCTCATTAAACTGAATTGCCCTATCACCTAACAACGCTTTTATTTTCTCCAGTAGGAATACTTCATCCAGTTCATATTCTTTCACCAGATCTCCTGCTTTCTCTCTGGATTCTATTTTTTATTTTGTCTTTATTTTGTTATTGATTTTATTTTACTTGAGTCATTCTCATGTTTTTACTGGTTATTATTTACTCCTGTCTGTTATAATCTCTTTGTTTACTTGCATATATTATGCTCCATTCCACTATTTAACTACCTATATCATCTTTCCCACATGTAGTTTCTCAAAATAACATTACCTCTCACTATGTAAAGATTTATCATCATACACACACAGAACTGAAACCAATTTGCTTAATGAAAGATAGCCATGTTACACTAGAAAATTGATTTGTGTGAATTGGCATGCAAATAACTACACAAAAATAATTTTTCATTTAGTCACTGGTTGTAACTCGGGTACATACCACAACCACCCTTTGGTCACATTCCAGGAATTCCTCACATCCAACTTTGCATCGCCATCCTTCCCCAAATCCCTTCCTAAGAACACCACCCTCTTGGCAGAAGAAAGGACGTCCTTACACAACCTGAAAACAGATCTGAACCTTATCATCCTCCCTGCAGATAAGGGTTCCACCATTGTTATAATGAATTACAGTGATTACGCGACAAAAGGCCTACATTAATTACCTGATACCTCCACCTACAAGTTGTGCCAGGACGACCCAATCCCAAAAGTCCAAAATAACCTACAGTCCCTGTTAAAATCTTATGGCCCTTCCCAGAACCTCTCCCCTAAATTCATCTCCCTCCTCACCCCAACAACACCCTGCACACCTACATTTTACATGTTCCCAAAAATCCGTAAACCTAACAATCCTGGACACCCAATTGTGGCTGGTTACTGTGTTCCCACAGAAAGAATTTCAGTCCTTGTTGACCAGCACCTCCAACCAATTGTTCAAAACCTAGCCTCTCACATCCAACATACCAACCACTTCCTTCACAGACTCTCCACCATCCATCCCCACCCCTTTACTTTCTGGATCCTTACTTGTCATGGTTGATGCCATTTTACTGTACACTAATATCCCACATACCCATGGTCTTCCTGCCCTTGAACAATGCCTTTCTCAGTGGCTTTCAGACTCCAAGCCTAATACCTCATTCCTTATAGGCCTTACCAATTACATCCTCACAACAATTAAGTTTCCTTTGTAGGAAAAGTATACAGTCAAATCAGCAGCACAGCCATGGGCACCTATATGGCACCATCCTATGCCAACCTATTTATGGGCCATCTAGAGGAAACCTTCCTAGCTTCCCAAAACCCCTAACCTTTGGTCTGGTTCAGGTTCATTAATGATATTTTCATGATTTGGACTCAGGGCCAGGACACCCTATCATCATTCCTTCACTGATAGCTGCCGTACATTCCGCATCAAAAAATCTGTCTCACACAGCCTCACCACCTATGAAAGGCAAATTTGCAGTGATGAGAAGGCCCTTACCCATTATGCCGAAGGCCTCACAAAGGCCTTCACAGACAGATATTACCCTCCTGACCTAGTCTGGAAACATATTTCCTGTGCCATATCCCCACAGACCACCAATCCTCCCTCCAAAGCCATTAACCAGTCACAACCTGTGGCACGGCATGAGGTCACAACCTGTGGCACAGCATGTGGTTGGTTCATTACCCGAGCCATCTGGATGGTCCCCTCCACCAACAGTTCTTCTGAACTGCGCAGATGGGAGTTTTCCCTTCAACACATTCTACGGTCCTGCAACCATCCTGTCCTCAACCTAAGATAACTCCCCATTCCTGAACCCTATGCCTAACACCTTTTCCACCCTATTCCTTCTCCACTCATTATTCTGTATCTCATGTTTTCCTTACAACTGTGTATCACCACTTACAATATGCCCTTAATTAATTACTTTTTATTTTTACTTATTTTTTATTTTTCCCTATTTTAATTTTTCCTATATTTTCTAACCCAAGATTTTTTCCTTATTTTCCTAAGTTCACATATTTTTCTTTTTTTTTTTTTTTTCCTAACTTTAGGGAAAAAAAATAAAGTTAGGAAAAAATAGAAATAGCAAAAAATAAAAATAGGAAAAAATAGAAAAATAAAAAGTATTTAATTAATGGGGTTTTGTAAGTGGTGATACACAGTTGTAAGGAAGACATGAGATACAGGATAATGGGATAATGGGTGGGGAAAGAAAAGGGGGGGATGATGATAGGTATAGGGGGCCAGAATCAGAAGTTCTCTTAGGTTGAGGAACATTCCCCCCCCTCCCCCCCTCTTCCTACCCCACCCATTATCCTGTATCTCGTGTCATCCTTACAACTGTGTGACACCACTTACAATATCCTCTTAATTAATTCCTTTTTATCTTTACTTATTTTTTATTTTTTCCTGTCTTTTTCCTATTTTTCCTAGCTTTATTTTTTTCTCTATTTTTTCCTATTTTTATTCTTCCTTATTTCTTATTATTTCAAATCCCTCCACTCCCTCCTCATGCTCCCCTACACCTCCCTTTTATCCTTTTCTGCCCTTTCCCTTCACTGTGTTCATTGCCACAATTCAATTTCCTGCCTATCAGAGCCTTTACAATCCACCATGCAACACAGAACTTCCCATCCCCACCTTTAACCAGTATCCTTCCTCCCTCCACTTCCCACCTCACTCACAGTCTAGATGCTTGTGTCGCTGGAGTGGCCGGACATGATGGTTGTGTGTGTGTGTATAGTTGTCTGAGTGATTGCGTGAATGTGTGTGTTTCTTTTTCTAATGAAGGCCATGGCCGAAAATTTAAGTTATCAGAATTTGATTATCTATTTTTATGTCTGTCAGCAGTTAAGCAAGCCTCTTTACTGTGAGTTGTTATCTATCCTCCATTATTGACATTCCTATAAGATTTTTCTGGTGTCAGTGAAAGTTAGAGGTGATAATACCAATTGGTTGGAACTAGAAAAGGAGTAAGATGAGACAGCTCTTTTCCCTTTGTCTCCTACCCTTTTCAGACTATACTTAGGAGATATGATTGACCACTGCCTATTACATAACAAGGGGGTACAGTTTGGAGGAAGAAGAATGTGGTGTTTGAGTCATGGTCCTTCTGGCAAGAAATTAAAAAGAATTGAAGGACATACCATTTAAAATAAAGGAAATAAGTATGGAATGAAAGTCAATAAAAAGAAATGAAAAGTAATGGCACTGGGTAAGAAACAATAAGTAAAGATTATGCTGAATAGAGAAGAATTAGAACAAGTTCAAGGCTCTAAGTATCTTGAAGACAGATAGATACTGACTGGAAGAGCAGCAGAGAAATTAAAACCAGAATAGCTATGGTGTAAGAAGCAAATTTTTTTCTTTTCTTTTCTTTTCCTTTTTTTTTATAGAGAAAGAATAATTTTCTGTAGCTATATAGACAAAGATCTAAGGAAAAGATTGATAAAGTATTTTGTATGGAGTGGTTTTCTGTATGGTGCTGAAACTTGAACATTGAGGAAGGAAGACAGCTTCAGGCTGGAGTTTTCTGAGATGTGGATATGGCAGAGGATGAGAAGAATAAGCTGGGTGGACAGAGTGAAAGATGAGGTATTGTGAAGAGCAGGAAAACAAAGGCAATTATTGGATGTAATAAAAAGCAGGAAATGAAACTGGATTGGGCATGTATTATGAAAGGAGGGGCTTATGAAAACACTGTTAGAGGACTATGTGTAAGGGAAAAGAAGCCTAGGGAGCAAGAGATTTCAGATACTCGGTGATGTGATGCATAGCAGTACCTACACCAAAACATAGAGGTTAGCAATGGTTTGTAGAAAATAGAGGTGCAAAGGTCCTGATGATGATGAGAAGGGAGAATTCTAATGGTCTGGGTCAGTGGTGAATATAGCTTTTTCTTTGGGGGAGGGGGCGGGGATAATAATATAAAGATAAGTAATTCTAAGTGGACACCCCATGATATTTTGTATCAGTTTTCTGCTCATATTCAGAGGATAATTTTCATTGAAGCTCCTGTTACTTTACTAAGTTCAAGCTTTTTTATTGCTGATATTAAATTACAAAAATAAAGCTATTTATTAAAAAAAACTGGTATAAATTTCACACCTATAACACCCCACTCCCATCACCAATACAGGGCAGTATGGCTGTTTACCACAGTAATGCATTTGCCTGTCATTCATTAAAATAATTCAGATACTAACTACGCCACTGGACTGGACTGTTACTCAGCTATTAAGAATGTTGTGCACAGCTGCATGTTGTGCCACAGGAAGGTCCACATTGCTCTTAGCCAGTTTTGCAGTGACCTTTCATTCTGTTAAACAGCTGCTTGATATTCATACTAATATAAAAAATGGTTTCAACAGAGTTGATAAATGAAATTATAGCTTTAACAGGTTGCCCAACCTCTAATGAGGCAGAATAAACCTGCAACAGCATTGGAATAGGAAGTACTGTGTGGGTGGCTTTGACATGTCCCAAATAGGAGTCTTCCACAGAAATACCATCCTGGATTGAAAGAACTGATCTACATCCTTTGTCAGAAATTCATTTGTCATCATGCACTGAAATAGGAAGCAATCTACCCTAGATCCTACACACCCCTCCGAAAGTGGTGTTCTGTCATCCCCCCTATTTCCACAACATCTTAGTACATCCTTATGCCACTCTCAATCCCAACACCTTTTCACAGGAAATGAATCCCAGTAGACAACCCAATGCAAGACCTGTGCAGTGCACTAACCCAGAACTTCCTATTCCAGTCCTGTCACAGGCGTATCCTTACCCATCAAAGGCCCAGCATCTGTGAAAGCAGAAATGTCATTTACCAAATCTGCTGCAATCGTTGCAAAGCCTTTTATATTGGTGTGACTACCAATGAGCTGTCCATCAGAATGAATGGCCAACACAAATATGTATCCAGGTGCAATGTGAACCAGCACATTGTAACATTACCTGGTCATAGATCGATAATTCTTGGTGTTCTCGTTGGCAGTTGCTCTCGTTGGCAGTTGCTCTCGGTAGTAGCGGACTGAAATCACATGGGGTAAAAACTAATCCACTACAAATAACATTGGAAACACACAGAATAGCAGTTCTTTGACATTTTAATTCCTTATTAGCACCCAGTGGTCCCCATTTATGGCCAGTGTACAAGTTTCATTAATTACAATTAATGTGACCAGGAATGCACATTCCACACATAAGTAATATGAATTTACACACTTTCTGTGTGGAATACTCAATTCTGACGTGTACAGTATGGGTCAAATATGGATTAATCATGGTAGATACTCTTTCTGCACAAATACCACTGACAAACTTTTACATAATTGTTCAAAAATAAAGACCCAACTGGTGTGGCTTGTACCTCAGATTGCAGCCAAAACAACACTCAAAACAATATTCGGAAATGACATGGATTGTGCATCAGATGGAGGACAAACAATATTTGATTAAATGTCGTGAACCCATCCTATTTATATCTTTCATACACTGTAGTGTCCCAAAATAACTACATTCTCCTTCGTGATCGACTTGAGTTTATCAAGGCTTTAATTTGCATACGAGTGACCTAGCATTTTAGTAGCTACTGCGAGAATCTGTCTTTGTTCAAGATTTGATGAGCAGTCAGTCACTGCACATGGGATGCTAGGAGAAGGCAGAGAAAATCCTCAGAATAAATCAATATGTAACCTCTGTTTTTGTAAATAAACTCCATGTACATTATCTTTTGTTTAAATTATTGTTACGCTTGCTGTTAATGAGATTGATTCACTTGGAAGTTCTGTAGAATCACATGTAATAAAACATCATTGAAGAATTTACAAAAATGTTTTAGTGTGTAGAGTTATTTCAACATGACTTTCACTCTCGTTGGAATCTAAAAAAAGGAAACGAAGTCTGTTAGCCTTAGTGGCAAAAGAATTTTAAGAAGTTTGGAGGCACAGTGTAGCTGCACCTCAGTTCACTAATAATTTGTTAATCAAGACATATTGAGCAGCTACAACAAAATTTCACTAGCTGCACGCACAGGCTGAAAGTGCGTTTTCCCTGGTAAATACTAAACAGTTTGGTATCCAAGGGAAATGAGGCGAAGTTGCAGATACTATTAGGGTTCTTTACACTCATGTCATATAGCAATAACACAACACTGATACTGGAAATTATGTATTGTTAATTGAGATCATTACATTAATTATAATGGAAAAGTAAACAATTACATGCAACTGGCTATAGTAAAAGATAGCATAAATAATACTGATTAAATTATATACAGATCTCAGTTCAATTAATAGTATTTCATTTACGTGTTTAACAAAATAGGTTTATCAACAATACTTTTGTAATTAATGGTAATGATATAGAAACTAAAGAGGGCAAAACTTTCCTAACATTACTTGTGAATCATAATAATACCTACTTTAATATTATGAGAAAAGAACTTAATTTGTTTTAAAGGAAATAATAATTAGCATACTATCTGAACTTTAACAGTATAACTCTGGTATTAATTAATTAATATTTTCTGATTAAACAAACTTCTTTGGCATCAAATAATAGAAAATGAGTTCAGCTAGTTTTGTTACAATAAAGAATAATAAGAGTTTTGGAAAATAAAATGATAATAAACTAACTATATGCATATAAATTATTATGCAACAGTGGTATTGGGAGTTTCAGTAATACATGCTTCATTGCAACATGTCACAACTTGCAGCTGAGCATAACATGCTAGATTTCAGTAGCTGCTACACAAGCAGTGACATCTAAGCAGGAGCAAAGGGGAGAAGCTGTTCTGGGTGCAGAGTTTAGGAGTGTTAAAAAAAAATAAAAAGGGGGAAAAACAGTCCTTAGTGTAAGTTATAGCATAAATTAAATTTTATTAATGACAACTAATTATAAACACTTTCAATTGTCTTCCTGCCTTTTTACAACTTTGAAGTACATACTGTGTCACTGTATCTGTGTTACTTATGTTACAAGTAAATTCTGAGTTTTGAGTCACCCACCGACCATGAGCCATTGATTTTGGTTTTACAGTACAATTATGACATCTGAACCAAAATAACAGGAATATGAATTGAGTATTTTGTGTGTATTAAGATTTTTCTAGTCATAATTGATGGGATTGTGTAATTTTTTCCATTATTGTGTTTCTTCTCACCTTCAATCACCAATAGTGATTTATTTCAATGCACAATGCGTTTTGAGCCTATTCATCTCTTTAAGTTTTTTATGTCCTCTATTTTGCCTTCAAAACTGTGTGATGAATAATATATTATAACATTAATACTGTATTTGTATCTTTTATTGTGGAATATTGTTCAAATGAATTAAATATCATTGTAACTTTATTTTCAGACCCAGGTCGATGAAGCGAATAAACAGAATACAACACCCTTGTCTGATGACATAAAGAAAAATAAGCAAATATTTGACAGTTATGCGGTAAGTCCTTCTGTGGAATACAGCTAGAAACACATTACTTGATGCTTTATTTATGAAGATTCAATAAAGGTCCTTGTGCGGTGTTGAACAGTGTGTGTGTGTGTGTGTGTGTGTGTGTGTGTGTGTGTGTGTGTGTGTTTGTAGTTTGGGGGGGGGGGGGGGGACAGGGTTGAATTTGTGCCCACTCATGATTGAGGGAATTGAGTTGAATGTGCCAGAGTTGCATCTTTCTGAGTATTGGCATACTATGCTGTGGAAAATTGAGTGATGTAATGCAGTGGTTAACACACTTGACTTGCATTGAGGACAGTCTTTAAATCTTCGACCAACCATGCAAATATATATGTTCACCCTCCTTGGATGATTTATTTAAAATGGCTTGGTTGATTTCCTTTCACTGCCACCATACACCCAGCACTGTTGATGGCAAACTGAACCCTGATCTTTCCTTGTTTTCAAATGGAAAACCAGCAACTTATCTTTAGTAAATTATAATGAATTTTATCCAAAGTGAATTTAACTGTCATGAATACAAATATCAATCAATCATTACAGTGATAGTTTATTGTTACTGCAGTTTGTGGTTTATGTTTCTGAGAGTTGCTTCTTTTTGTTAATATAAAGTTGGATTCATTAAATGTCATTGACAGTTTTCTTTCTTGATGAAATCAGTGGGACAAGTGAATGTACAAATGAGTGGATTGAATTCGTATATGTAAATGACTGCTCCAAGCATGTACTGTGCTTCTGACTCAGGCTGGTGGAAAAAGTTTTATGATGTTTTGGCAGATGTGCACCTGGGCTTCCGTTCGATATTTGGAGGTAAACAAAGGCACGTGACATCTATGTACTCCATGATTATTATAGTGGACCAATCCCATCATGCTTGAAGTCTTTGACACCATTAACATCTTTGAACAGGATGTTGCAGTGGTTTGAGAATTATGATAATAAGCTCACACAGATATTTAGCGAGAGAGAGAGAGAGTATGTGTATTTCTGAAGAATGCTGAAAGTTGAGCATACTTCTATTCTTTTTTGTGTGCCTTTCTATGAATCATAGAGACAGTTTGTGGTGAATAGCATGCAGTAGCCCAGTGGTAGAGTGCCAGACCATAAATCCGAATGTCACGGGTTTGATCCCCACCAGGTCCTACGGTTTTATTTGGCCACTTTCCACTTCTTTCACCTCTAGTAGTGTTGCTGATGTGAAAAATGCTGAGTACTACCGTGGTTCGGAACCCACGTTGAACTGTAGGTCTCCCTATAACTGGCTGGGTAAGTTAGTTTGACGGTAGGAAGAAGGCAACGGCATACCACCTCCAAACAGGACGATGCCTAGTAAAGCACTGTCATGTTCAAACCAATCTCTGGATTGTTGACTGCTTTACCTAACCTATTGAAAATATTATTCAATCCTTCGTGGAATTTCCATTGTTCAAATAAAAAAAACTGCAGGATATATATAAGAATTGAACACAGTTTCTGTCATCCTAGCCAGAGTCCTCTGTCAATACAACAGTGGGGCTTTTAGTTGAAAAACATTACCATTATAGTTACATAAGTGTCTGCCCCAAGAGACTTGCTCCTTAATTCCTCACAAAATTCACATTTGCAGACCCCAAATTTGATTGAAGCCATTTTGTATTGTTCTTGTTCTTGGTTAGTTGGTTGAGAATGTATTATTTTCGTTCCCTTGATAAATTACTTCTTTTATTGTGTTTATATGTGGACTTCTTCTTTAAGGAATAGCCTCTCAACTTCTGCGGGCTATAGGGAAGTAAACTTTTATTTCTATTTATAAATGACTCTTTGAAACATTGCCTTTTGGCTTGATGCAATATATTTTAATTTACAAAAAAACTTGACACTCTTCATTACAAGATTTTTCTCTTTATAAAACCAAACAGTTTTTTTTTTTTTTTTTCATTGAACTGTTACTAGTTACAAATTTCAAGTGCAACCCTCTAGTGTTTTATCTATAAGTGTTGTTTAGACACCCAATACTGTTTTATTCTCTTTTTTTCCTTCTCTGTGTGCCTCAAAGAGTCTTCCATAGTATTACACTCTTTGTCAGCAGCAGTCTGCAGCAGTCACACTGCTGAAACACAAAAAATGCACACACAGTTTGTTCCCATTATCATATATATTGCTTTGTTGTCAAAATATCTCCAGAGTCTATCATTAAATATTTTTAAAAAAGTGACCCCAAAAATATTGGTTTGTCATGTCTGAGACCTTCCCCTGGAAAGAATATTTTATGGACAGCATTATCGTACATGTAAATAATTGGCTGTATAGAATAACAAGCATAAAATAAAAGTTATCAGTACTTTAAACAGTTAATGCAGCATTCATCACATGACATGCCCTGGGTTCATTATTTAATTTCTTCAAATAAAAATCTAATGTCAGAAAAGAAAACAAAAAGGAGGTAAATTTAAGTGCAAGATAGTGAAATGATATAACATCACAAAATCTTATTTGTCTACAGTTCCAATTCTTACTATGAAATAACCTGCTCTCTTGAAATTACGTTATTACACAGATACATTTAATTGGATGAAGTGGAGTTGCCCAGCAGGAGGTTCTCACTTACTGCCTTGCCTCATAGAGAGATACTAATTCAGGATTAGTTAGAATGTAGGCAGACTATATCATGGATGCTGACTAGCAGCAAGTGTACCCACAACAATTTGTTGTGAATGTCAAAGCTTGAGGTGTTTCACTCTCGTCATAAATGATGTGTATGTAAGCTAGCATAATAAAACCACCATGAAACAGTTGGTCTTCTTCTTCTTCTTCTATGTTTGACTCAAATAATTATACTTCTCAAACTACTTGAATGAGCATTCTTGTCCATTTACGCTCGAGAAGCATATTTATTCATATTTAACTTTAAATAACTGAATAATACGGTTTTCACAATCACAATTCTAGCTCACTCACGAGCAACCTTTTACATAAATCTATTGAAAGTACAATGAGTTACTCTTGGAATAAACAGAATGTCATTTGTTTAATAATGGATATACATGTTCCATAGTCCCATCCATAGGTTCTGGCATTCCATGCTGCTGCAGGCCACTTAAATAGACACTCTGACCACTTTGCTACACTTCATACCACCATAAACTGCAACACACAGACCTTCTGGTGGCAGTAACAATTCAAGTGTGGTCAGAAATTGTCCAAAAAATGATAGGATAGGAAATGTTAATTTATCTCAAGGCGATTTAGGTCTATGTAGTGGTTTGTTCCTCTACATATCACCTTCCCCTCAGCCTCACAAATCTCATAATGTCTACAACCAACATTATCTTTTGCAAATGTAAAGTAATCAATACAGCAAAGGAAGAACATATGAATTTAACCATTCCGTATCTCAGTAGGGAACTACAGTAACTTAACTTTGCTTATGAAGTTATCTCAAAATTATGATGGTGACTGCTTCTCAAATTATAACTCACGAGGTTATAACATCTCATCAAATTAGCAGAAAGGGAGCAGTGTAATTGAAATTCCAAAAAAAAAAAAACATATGAGGCACCTTCCATTTACTACAGAACATCAAATCAGAATGTGTGACAACATTTCCTGGACTGCCCAACGCCTGTGGCTCAAGGTTTTGGAAGGGAAAATAACAAAAGTAAGACAATATTTGTCTTCAGTTAGACGCAAAGAAAACAAAAACAAATTGATTAACAAGCTCTCAGTTTGTCTACCCAAAGGTGTCAGACATACCCTTTTTGAGTGAACACCCTTCCTAAATGTTAGGTTCTATTTATAAGACACCTAACCAGGATGTAACAGCCTCAATTTTAGGTCTGTTATTCCCAACAACACCACACACTTCCATTTTTTTCTGTTCCACCATATCAAATCAGTCTATTTCTCTCCCTCCTATCCATTTAGCCTTTGCATTGGATCGGGTCTATTTTGTGTCACACTCCCATTATCTTTAATTTATTTAAATGCAATTGTTAACTATCAGTACTGGAATATTTTGCACTCGTGAACCACCAACTCATCTTTAACATGCTCCTCCTATCCCCCCCCTTTTTCTTGAAATGAGTGAACTAGATCTAAATCACCATCTTATATTTCATTGGGACATACAAATCAGGTTGTATGTGTATAAAAACCAATGTAGCCATACCTATGATTCAATGTGTAACAGTGTTCCAGAAACATAGGGCAAATGACATAAAAAATAAAAAACAGAAGAAGAAATGACCTGCCTAGTAGAAAAAAAAAAAAAAAAAAAACCACCCTAACCTACGTCTAAGTGTGTGTATTACATGTATTGTTGTAAATTTAGTGTTAAAGTTGTAAAAGTGTAGATAAATATGTTCTTAGAAGAATGTGTGTGTGTGTGTGTGTGTGTGTGTGTGTGTGTGTAGTGCATGAACTAGACCTAACCAACCAACCCAAATACAAAATTTATAAACCTTTCCCCATTTCATCTTAACAACAGTAGGAAAAGGTTTATAAAAGCCCCTAGAAAACTTACTGACTAAAAAAATAAAAAGGTAAGCAGCTGGTGTAGTAACTGCTACACCTGTACTGTCAGTTGGAATTGTTTATGACATCCAACAACATATCCATGACTTTCACTTTTGCAAAGCCATTGGTATCAATTCATATAAACACATACATACATAAATGAAATACACAAAAAGGAGAAAATGTTAAATCTAAGTAAAAGAAATCAATGTAAGTACTGTAATAAAAATGCTTAATTTGTCACCATTTGAATAATCATTGTACCAAATTCCATGTCGAGCAATTAATAGTACGTATTGACCAAATAATCATTCAAGGTCTCGGTCATGAATGAGTTGAGACTAATTCACTCAATACAAACTATTCACCATTCCTTAGACCTTATACCTGCTTACTGTACTCCAAACTTGCCGAGAACCATAATAGGAAATTATAAAATTATATTTATTCAGCAATCTTATGATTGTCATCATGAATAATAAATAAATTAATGAGTGTCATGATAAGGAAAATCCAATTCTGTAACCTGAATTTCTATTTACTATAATTCAGATGTGACTAGAGACATCTGACATCTGTATTATTTATGTGATGAATCATTGTAATCGGTAATTCGACTTATCGACTGTCGAGAACATCAGAGTAAATTGTAATTACATGCAATTTTTCATCTCTGACTTGCCGATATCTTACAAAAACTTGCCTCAGTGGGTGTAAAGTATGAGAATGAAAATGAAAGGACAGAAAGAGAAATAGCTATGTGTTGTCGAAAAAAAATTAGGTGAAGAAAATGACACATAGAACTCGGGACCCAACAATTGTTAATTGCTTAGCTAAGTAAGCGTTAGTTCCCTTGTGGTTTGATATACTGGTTAATGCTGTTAATGTTATATAAAGCTTTATCCATACCAGTGTTTGGATCTTGGACACAAACAGCTTTTGCGTGAGGAATCTTGGTAATCCTAAATGGATCCCACCATTTGTCAAAAAATTTACTAGTTTGCTTTTTGAGGTTTCAGCTTTGTTGGAAGTTCTTCACTAATACCAAGTTTCGAACTTTATTATTAGGTTCTTTAGCTTTCTGGTTTAATTTATCTAACAGGTGATTGGCAGATTCCTCTAAATTAGCTTTCAGCTGATCTCGAATTGTATCATAATTTTGTTTGTGACAAGGCAGCCAAGTGAATTGTCTTAACAAAGGTTCTCCAATAAAATCACTCTCTCTGCCAGATTTGACTGAGGATTGTACTTAGATATTGTAACATGTTTAATCTGTTTCCAAACAAGAAAGTTGTCAAATTCTTTGCTTATGAACTGCGGTTGGTATCGGCTTTCTTTATAGGGTAGAGAGAAACGTACTTGGACCAACACTCTTGAATAACAAAAATATATAGTACTCCACCTTGACTCACTGGAAGTGAACCGTATAGATCACATGCTGACAAATCGTACAAATATTTTGTTATAATGGGGTAAAGTACAAAAGGACTTGGTTTATTGAAATCTTTTACCCATTGACATGTTCCACAAGTTTGGATATTATGTATAACTCTTCTGCTAAGGTTACAAAATAAATAAAATTTAGAGATATGCTTGATGCAATTCTTGATAACAAAATGTTCGTACCCTCTATGGATGAACCAAATCAATTCATCTTGAGCAAACTCAGGTACACATAACTTCCAATGACTTTCATTCACATTATTTCTCCAAAATAACACACCGTCATTGATTTTAAAATGACTGTCTAAGCCCTTAGCTGCCTCCTCAAAATGGTCTTTAAAATACCTGTCATTTCTGATTTGAGTGCGAATTTTGTTAGCAAGTTTTCGAACGTCTCTATCTCCGGAATTGCAATGTAAGAAGTTAATTCCAAAAATTAAACCTTTTCCTTCACTAATGGGAACATTTTCCATTCCTAACTGGAGACGAGATAACGTGTCCGGTACTATGTGGCTCGAAACTTTAATATATTCTACCTCTATATTGAAATTTTGCAAGAACAATGTCCACCTCATTAATCTACTGTGAAGTAATTTACTTTCAAATAGAAAAGATAATGCCTGATGATTGGTATATACTATAATTTTTGTACCCCTAATAAGGTTTAGGAATTTACTAATTGACCATACAATGGCTAATAGTTCTTTCTCTGTAATTGAGTAGTGTCTCTCATGTTGAGTTAAACACCTGCTTGCAAAAGCTATAGTATTTTGCTGGCCTTCACTTGGATCCCAATGAACTTGGAATAGTTCGACAGCTACGCTGTATCCCGATGCATCCGTGGCTAATCGGAAGGGTTGATCTGATACGGGGTGTTTTAAAATACCTGATCAAATCAAAGTATCTTTGACTTCACTAAAGGATTTTGCTTCCTTGTGTGTCCATTTCCAATGAGTATTTTTTTCCAGTAAATTTAACATACAGGATTGTTAAGAACCTGTCCCTTTACGTATCAATGGTAGAATCCTATCAATCGTAAAAAGGATTTTAATTGTTTGATTGTACGCGGTTCAGCACAACTCATTATTGCTTCGATCTTCTCAGGGTCCGGTCGAATACCATTTATGCCTACAAAATGCCCCAAGCACTTTACCTCATTCCTGCCAAAGGAAGATTTACTAATTTTAAGTGCTATTCCCTTTTCCAAACATCTCGCTAGTAATTTTTCTAATAGTTGAATGTTTTCATAACGGTTCTCTGAAATTAACAGGATATCATCTACATAGATAACTAGATCTTGTAGTAGATCTCTGCCCAAAGCTTCGTTTAATGCTCTGATGAATACGGACACTGAAATATTAAGTCCAAAAGGAAGAACTTTGTACTGGTACACTCTTTCTTCAAAGAGGAAAGCCGTAAATTTCCTTGAGTCTTTATGTATTTTAACTTGATTATAACTGGCAGTAAGATCTACCGAACTAAAATATTTTGCTTTTTCAAATTTGGTTAGGATGTCATCAATGTTTAAAGGTCGATCTCTTTCGGTCTCTATATGTTCATTTAGAGTCCAAGCATGTAACAAAATGCCTATGCCACCATGGGATTTTTTCACTACGACTAACAGATTGTTAAATACGCTGTCACTCCACTCTATAATTCCCCCATCCAACATCTTGTAAATTTCTTCCTGGACTGCTTATCTCACACTTAGTGGGATAGGGTATGGGTGACAGAAGAAAGGTTTTGTATCTTTCATCTTGAGTGAACTTATATAATCACCCAGAGTACCTGGTTTGTTAGAAAAAATATTACTAAATTTCATTAGTAATTTAAAAAGTTCCTCCTTTTGCTTAATGGACAAGAGATCTGACTCAAATGACGTAAGTTTTATATCTTCACAATTTGAATGGGGCGGTACTTCATTAGTTAGCACAGTATTCACAGTTGATACTAGTCAAATAGATTTACTATCAACTGAATATTTGTTATCTGTGACAAATGGTAAACAGAAACTATTCTCGTTAATGTAACCTGTAGCAATGTTATTTTTGAAATCCAGCTTAACATTGTACTTGCTTAACCAGTCTAATCCCAATAACATATTAATATTTCACTTGGAAATGACTAATAAAGTTATGGAGCATATACAATGTTGTAATTTTATAAAAATGTGTGTTTTGACTCTTACGGGCATGCTTTTTAGTCCCGTCACACCCACAATGTTAAGCCCACTTACTGGTAAAGTGAGATATGTGTTTTTGTGTGATAATTCGCCAAAAAATCCCTGTGATATAATTGAGATTTCACTACCACTATTGATCAAGATGTTTACAGGTACCTTGTTAATATGTCCTACGATGATAGGATCTACTAAATGTGTACTATGTTCCTTTTTCTCAGTAAGTAGCCAATCTTTAGTGGGTATCAAATGTAAAAAAAATTACTGATAAGTCAAAATACGGGTCCTGATTGTTCACTTCCTGTCTTGGTAATGGACCCCTTTGCTAAGACATTATCAGTTTACCTTCAAAGTGCTAGGTATTGGTTCAGTTTCAGTTTGTGTGGAACTCTGTACAGAACGAGAAAATTTATCCTTTTTATTCTTATTAGAATTTTTGTGTACCTTGCACAGGAAAACTTCTTTCGACTGCTGTTCTTTATTATAACTATTATGTGTTTTACTGTGGTAAAAATTTTCCCACAATTTATGGAGAGAATCTTTCACTGTCTTTCAGCCGCGACACCATATCTTATTCTGAATGGAACTACTAACACATTAGCAAGGTAATCTTCGTCTATGGGTTTATCAAGAAATTTTGCCTTGTAAGATGATCCTGGATATATTGTTTTATTGTGCCCTGTTTTTTGTCATAATGGGATGGATCTGATAACTCAAACTTTAGTTTTTATTGTGTATTTTCGGACCAATATTTCTATTTAAATTTCTGAATGAAATCAGGCCATGACATGAATCCATCAGCATGGGCTGTGCCCCATTCCAATGCCTTCCAGATTAAGTAACACAAAGTAAAATCAATTTTGTGTGTGTCAGACCATGTATTTGGGAGAGTTCTTGAAAACACTCGAATAAAATGATTAAGATAGACATCGCCTCCTGGTTTGAATTTAGGCAATTGTTTTGAAAAATTAATTACCTGAGTGAAATTAAATGTATCATAATTAGATTGAACTGGAGATTGTGCGTGGTTGTTATTAGCAGTAACAGGTTTATTTGTGAAGCAAGATGGATTATCTCTATTTGAATCCTCATAAACTGTATCAAAACAATGATTAGGGAAAACTACGTCTGATAAAGTATCACCAGTATTAAGTTCATGAAATTTTTTCTCAATGGTCTGATTGTGATTGTTTAAGTGCCTCTAATGTCAATTAAATAGCCCGAACCCTTTTGCCAATCCTGCCAATATCAAGCCTCTCAAGAGATGTTAATTTTCTACAACACTCTGATAAAACCTTGGCCACTGACAATAATATATTACTAAGTTCTTGATGAACAGGATCTGTATCAGAAGTAGTATCTTTAATAGTTTGAAGCAAGATCTCGTTTGTAGGGAAGAAATTTGTCATTTGAAAGATCTGTGACTATATTAGAAACCTCATATTTAAATACTAGTAATCGATATGTTTTGAAGTTAAATAAAAGAAACATCTCACATCGCCTACCAAGCGAAAACCTTTTATTTCATTATAATACTAGTAACTGTTTTATAGATGTAATTTCCGAATTTAAATTATTGTCTGCATAAGATTTCAATGTATTTTGGAAAGAATCTAATTTTACATTAAATTCAGAATTAATTTGTGACATTAACTGATCAAATTTGTCTGATATTTCCAACATATGGCTGGAAAGTTGATCTGTTAAACTTGTCTTTTGACCATTAAATTCAATGGATAGATCAGATATTTGTTTAGAAAAATCATTTTTAAACTAAGTAATTCAGACTTATGGTTGGAAAGTTGATCAGTTAAACTTGTCTTCTGATCAACTGTTGTATAGAAAAAAGTTTTGAAGCTAAGTAATTGGCCCTAAATAGCTTTTAACATGTTAGCTACATCCAGTACACTTATATTTACTTCTGCCATTGTTGCCTGATAGCTAGCATTTGTGTGTGTGTGTGTGTGTGTGTGTGTGTGTGTGTGTGTGTTTGTTTGTTTGTTACTATCACTGCCTGTGCTCCTTCGCCTGGTAAGTAGACTTCATCTATTTTTTTTTTTTTTTACGTATATTTTTCCTGTTAGCAATTTTTTCCTCTATAATATTCATAGCATAACATTTAGTGTATGACTGACACAACACTTCACAGAGTATTCACTAAAAGTTTAACTAAGAAAAAGAAAAATACTCTCACTTGTATGCTCAGTAGACTGGTGCATATGGCAGTAGCTCTAGGTGCTCTTTGATGATGTCGGCTGCCCGTTGCTTCTGCTTGATGTGGAAAAATCTTTGTTTCTTCTAACGCGTATTTGTGCGCAATGTGTTTCTTCTTAGTTATGTGCAGATTTTAATGATGAATATTTGGTTATTTAGATGTACTGCCACAACCAATAGTTTTTGTATTATTATTTAATATCCAGATGGTATTGAGTGAGTACCTTTTTTCCCTCAGTCAAACTTCTTAACATATTTCTTCTGAAATGTATTCTGCATTTCAGGTGTCAAAGGTCGCCAGTTGAGGTGTTTCACTCTCATCATAAATGATGTGTATGTAGTTTAACATAGTAAAACCACCATAAAACAGTTCGTCTTCTTCTTATATGTTTAACTCAAATAGTTATACTTCTCAAACTACTTGAATGACCATTCTCGTCCATTTACACTTGAGAAGCATATTTATTCATATTTAACTTTAAATAACTGACCCATAAGGTTTTCACAATCACAGTTCTAGCTCACTCTTGAGCAACCTTTTACATAAATCTGTTGAAAATACAATGAGATGGGAACTTGCCCTACAACACATCCTCTCTTCTCACCATCCTCCAGACCTAAACCTTTCTTAGCCTCTCCCCGTCACACATCTTGTATGCACTTATTCATTATGCATTTCTCATCCCTCTTCTTCCTTCTTCTTGTTACATAGTTGTGTGTCTTTCTACATATTTCTCTCCCTGATAATTCCTCTCCTCCCCACTCCCCCCCCCCCCCACAGCATTATTTAGTTCAATTCTCTTTATTTCTTGATCCATCTCTTTAGTTTGCTACTGGCATGACTCAGTATTCAACATACAATATCTTTGACTTCCAGCTATCACCCTTCACACCATTCTTACCTCCCAGCATAAGTTATGAGTGATCATACCCTTCTATCCCCTTTCTCCTCCCCCTCCACTTCTCCCATTGATAAAGAAAATTTAATTTCTGTAAGCTTGTGATCCAATGTTTATTTCCATCAGATTAATCGAATATTCAAGGTATCAGCAATAAAATATTAGATTTTTTTATTGTGATAGTGTTATAACTTTAGGCATTCATGACTTTACCTCCCAATTTTTGTTGTTTTGCAACTATAGAGAGATCCAAATGGCACGCGGACCAGCAGGGTGGGTCACGGGTGGGCCAAATGAGGCTCAGGCTTTCTCGGCACTGCTTGGCACTTCTCAGAAGGACACGCTATGGTGTGACATTTCATATTGCAGTGTGATGCAGCTCTGTATATTACGGCTTATGGTGCTATATTCTTCCAACTGCCAGCGCCCATTTCCCTAAACATTCTGATGCTAAAGAAAATGCAGATTTTGTAAAATTCATTTCAGTTTTGGAAGAAATACAGGAATAGTTTTGTAGCTGCTTTCAGGATAGCGCCATTGTCTCACCTGTTTTTGAGATTTTTTCAAGACCATTTGCTGTATCAGTTGAACATTCCCCTATTCATTTGCATATAGAACTGATAGATTTGTACTGTAGTTACCAGTTTAAAGACAGATTATCTTTCATTAAAATTGTTCAGAGTTCTGTGAAGGATTTCCTTGTGAAGAGTTTGCATATATTCATGAAGCTGCAAAACTTATATACATGTTTACACACATTATGTGTATAAAAGATTGTTTTCAATAATGAAATTAAATAAGTCACAATTACATGGAAGCTTGAGTGATGACAACCTGATAAATGCCCTCCACCCGTCAATGGTCAGTGTGCCAACTGTTTGTACTAGGTATTATTTGTGCTATGTATTCAGTCAATCAGGAGTAATTAAATATATGTTTATGTGGTAATATATCTTAAGAACTGTAGCCATGACACTATCAGCTAGAGAAATGCTAGGTAGTAGTTCTTTTTTTGTAAATGTATTTCCATATCTAATGACCATGGTGTTGACAGGATGTTAAACCTTTCTTTTCATGCAGTTGTGACAATTTATTCCATCCTTAATATAATTCTGTAGATACTATATTTTGTTTTGCCTCTCTGTACATAATACAGTTAAAATGTAAGAATCTATGTGGCTAGCCCAATATTACTAGTGTAATGCAGTTGCAAAACAAACATAACTATTTTTTTCCTTTTCCCCCTTTTTGTACTAAGTCTGTAACGGTATAATACTCTTATGACCTATACCTTTAGTTTTGCAAATTTCCTAATATAGCATAATGTGAAACTGAGCCATATGCAAGGTGGTCTTATGTTTATTCCTGCTAAGTTTTGCTCAGATAGCACAGTGTCAAGGTGGGGCAAGTGTGCCATTAGATGAGAAAGAGATGGCCCATGGGTGACTTATGTGGCCGCCGCTGATAAGAGTGTTCTTCATTGTTTTGTGAAAATATTTTTGCGAAGGATATTGTTGAATCCTTCCTGTAATTTCCATTGTTTGTTTAGTAAAAATGTTGTTATGTATATATTCACTGTGTGGCAGTTGCATCAAAGTTATTTTGAACACAATATGAATACATTATATCAAACGACAGTTAAAGAATGTCAAGGGGAGATTCTTCACAGTATTACAACACTCTTCTGCATAACAGAGAAAATGAAATCTATGAAAAAATTTATAATTTGGAAGAATGTTTGCAAGCATTATATTTCAAAGTGGGGACACACATTGATGTTGAATATTACCAGAATTTAAAAAAAAATAATAAAGTACCTTTGTCAGTCAGTATAGACATCTGTAGTCTAACTTGACAAAAGTACTTTCCCGTTTCCTATCAGTATCTGATATCAGGCCATGTTACCGATACACCTCGTAGGTGTCTATTCTGATTGACAGAAGTACCTTACTATTTTTATGAATAAGTCACGATTTTAAAGGTTGTGGTTAGGCAGCAACCTAAGAGTACAGCTTCAATTGTAGCATGTTTGATATCTGGCTGAGTGGCAGTCACACCTTCGACATATTTCACTTCCAAACAATCTTCCAAATTACCAAAAATTATTTATGAATGTGTCTCTTTTACAATCAGTTTGAATATAAATGCAAGCATAATGTAATTTGAAATTCATTTATAGGGAAATCTGAAGAAAGGAAATAGACTCCAGACTTCAATTTCAAGAAAACCTAATATGTCTGTTGCTGCAGCACCTGTGTTGAAACCTACACCAGCACCAAGGAGAAAAGCAAAGGCAAAGAAGATCACGCGCAGAGTTCTAGTCCACCAGAAGAAGAGAGCGCATAGACCTTACTATGATGAGGCTGATCAAGCTGCCTTGCTTCTCATGAGTAAATTGTATGACCTACTTTGTATTTATTTTTATTGTTTTGCTTTTTGTACATGTTTTCTGTCCAAGGGTACTAATACTGTGCAGGTAATCATATTCCTACTTGAAATTATTTTTATTATTTTGCTTTTTGTACATATTTTCTGTACAAATGTGGTAACATTATGCAAGTTTTGCCAACTCTTTGTAACTGTTGCATCATATATTCATTTGAAAAGCTACTTACTGTGTTCTATCCGTAGTCCTTCTCTAAAATTTTTACTCTCACATTTCCTCTAGGATGCACTCTGTTGATTTACATTAGATTAAATTGGTTCTTGTTCCATAGATAATGAATACGACACTTTGTTTTTTCTCTCTAATTTATATCTAAAAATTCATCTAATGAGTAGAAGGAGTTACCATTCAGAAATTCTTTTAATTTATTTTTAGATTCTAGTTGGTTATCTGTCAGACTTTTGACGCTATTTAGTGGCAGCATAATTCATCCATTTCTGTGGAAAAGCTAGATTTAACCTTGAATAGTGAAGATCATTCTTTCTTCTAGTATTGTAGCTATGCACACAGCTATTGCTTTTTTAATTCGGTCAGATTGGTAATAACAAATTTCATAAGTGAGAATATATACTGTGAAGCTGCTGTGAAGATCCCTAGCTCTTTAAATAAGTGTCTGCAGGATGTTCTTGGATGGGCTCCAGCAGTTGTTCTGATTACATGCTTTTGTGCAATGAATACTTCTTTTACTCTATGATGAATTACCCCAGATAGTAATGCCATATGAAAGCAGAGAATGAAAATAACCGTAGTAAGCTAATTTACTGAGATGTATATCACCAAAATTTGCAATGAGCCTAATAGCATAAGTAACTGAACTCAAACGTTTCAGCAGATCTTCAATGTGTGTTTCTTTTTACAGTTCAACCCCTCATCAATGCATACACCTAAAAATTTCAAATATTCTACCTTAATTACAGATTCCTGATCAAAGTCTATATTTATTAATGGTGTCATTCCATTTACTGTATGGAAATGAACAAACTGTGTTTTATAAAAATTTAGGGATAGTCCATTTGTAGAGAACCACTTAATAATTTTCTGAAAGACATCATTAATAATTTTATCAATTAGCTCTTGTCTGCCAGGTGTGATAGCTTGTAGTGTTACTGGGAGAGTTTTTAGTGTTGTTGAATGTTCTTAGGGTGAATGACCATAAAATCAGTATTTCGTCACTAGTCAGTATTATGATTCAATCTTCTTCTTTAATGTTAAACACTTATTTATTCTCTGTGGTAACTACACAGAGGCACTTCCATAGTTTTCACAGAAGCTGATGCAATATGAATGTCCATCAGTCTTCTAGCACATTTCCAGGTAATGTTCAGAAAAGATTCTGAAGGTAGCAGGGGTGAAATATAGGAATCAAGGAGTTATATTCAACTTGTACAAAAATCAGACAGCAGTTATTAGAGTCAAAGGGCATGAAAGGGTCACAGCAGTTGGGGAGGGAGTAAGACAGGTTTGTAGCCTTTCCCCAATGTTGTACAATTTGTACCTCGAGTAAGCTGTGAAGCAATGCAAGGAGAAACTTGGAAAAGGAATTAAATTTGCAATTTGCTTTTGTATGGTAATTTTGTCAGAGACACCAAAGAATCTGGAAGATCAATTAAATGGAATGAACAGTGTCTTAAAAAGAAGGAGTAAGTTGAATATCAACTGGAGTAAACCAAGGTTAATGGAATGTGGTCTCAAAAAATCAGATGAGCTGAAGGAATCAGATTAGGTAATGAGACAATAAAAGTAGTATATGAGTTTTGTTACTTGGGTAGCAAGATAACTTCTGATGGCCGAAGTAAAGAAGATCTAAAATGCAGAGTGGCAATGAGAAGAAAAGTGTTTCTGAAGAAGTGAAATTTGTTGACATCCAATATTGTTTAAATGTTTGAAAGTCCTTTCTGAAAGCATTTGTCTGAAATGTAGCATTGTATGGGAGTGAAACATGGATGATAAGGACTTCAGACAAAAATGATTGAAGCTTTTGAAATGTGGTGCTACAGACGAATGACGAAGGTCATAGGGGTAGATCATGAAACTAATGAGGAGGCGCTCAACAGAAATGGGGAGAAAAGGAGTTTCTGGCATATCCTAACTAAGAAAAGGGACAGATTGGAGGGACACATTATGAGACATCAAGGTATTGTCAACTTAGCATTAGAAGGAAGTGTGTGTGGTAAATATCATTGAGGGAGACTGAGGGATGAATACAGTTCGTAGATTCAAAAGGCTGTAGGTTACCGTTCTTGTTCTCAGATGAAGAGGCTTGTACAGGACAGCGTTGTGTGGAGAGCTGCATGAAACCAGTATGTAGACTGAAGACCACAACTCCTACTGTCTCACTGCACTCCATGATATTTCTGATAAACAGAAAAAGGTTGCCGAATGATCACAAATTATACATGCCTTGAATTGATCTGAACATGTGAAAGGAGAATATAAGATGTTAATGATATACTGTGCAAGAAAAATTCCACATTTTGACCCAATTAGATAGAGGTGGCTACCAGTGATCCCTAAACTCATGCTCTTAAAGTTTATATAGAAATTCCATAATGCACCTTAGGCCAGTCGTCTAGTGTTTATGAAAACGTGTGATAGAATCCCCAAGAAATTTTTCTACCAAGGATTATTTTTGAATTGTTTGTCACACTTTTGAGAGAAACAGAGAAGGAACGAGGTTCCTCAGAAACCACCAAACTAACTCATACTAATTCTGCCAGCAGAGATGCCTTTCTAATTTGTTGGGATTGACCAAAGTGAACAGCTTCCAACTTCTATCAGTGGCAATAAATGTGTTGGGATTGACCTAAATGAACAGCTTCTAACTTCAACTAGTGGCAAAAAATGGGTTGTTATTTGTACTGATTATCTAATCCGATATGCCATAACAAAAATTGCAAAAACAACTGAGGCATCAGATGTAGCCAAATTCATCATGGAAGACACTGTATTGAAACATGGAGCACAAGATTTGTAATTACAGATTGAGAAAAAGTTTCTCAATCGAGACTTTTGACAAAGGCAAACAGTCTGTGCAATGACACACATTGAATGTGGACTGCCTACCATCTTCAAACTAACTGGCTTACTGAACATCTTAAACAGACTTTGGCTAACATGGTCTCCTTGTGTATCAAAGTTGAGCAGAGCAACTGATGAGGTATGTTTTTCGTAACATTAGCCTATAACACCACCTAAAAAGACACCATCTGATTTTCCTATTCTTCTTGTTATCTGGTTGTGAAGCAACAACAATGACAGACACAGTCAATAGATTTCAGGCTGATAATTACATTGGTGTTGCAGCTGGCTCAACTCCATACACTGCAGTCTCAAGATAAGAATGATGAAAGGTATGACACAAGCCATTGACCTGTTTCCATCCAGCTTGGTGACCTTGTTTGGAGTTTTACTCTTGTTGGAAGGTTGGGCTGCCTGAGAAGCTATTCGAGATAACTATCCAGTGTAATTTATGAAGTTGAAGATTGTGACCTTGACATAAAATTATGGAAGCTTAGGAAAACAGTCCATGTACTGGGAATGAAACCATACACAGATCTCACAGTTCAGGATAAATTAAAAGTTCCAGCACAGCTCAACAAGGTAAAAGGCAACTAAAGTGGTGATTCTTAATATTCAAACATCTTGACTGTTGCAGGGTATTCAAATAAATTGCAGAGTTGAGAATTTGTGGTTGATTGAAATTTGAACTCTGATTTCCTACTTGAGATCATCAGTCACCATAACCAATTAGGCGATCCAGATACACTTACCATCCTGCTCAAATTATCTGCTTATCACACACTACGATGCTAGTGCCCCCTGCCCATTACTTCCTCTTGCTTGCAGTGTTACTGAATTTCTGCTAGGGATCAGGCGTATTTGTGCAGCCTTATAGACATTATTCTTTGCCTGTGGGAGGCATACATAGGATTGTAGTATGTTGTTTCGGGCATGTTCAGAAGAACTCATCCCATATCAAATTATAGATAAATTTGGCAATAATGACATAAGATCCACCATGAAAATGAGGACTAGCCATTGGGAGCTGCAGTCTGCAGCAAGAAGACATGATAATTGAGTTGCTGTTCTCCTAAGGAGGAATCAATGTCGCAAATGAAGCACTGAAAGACAGCAACAGTGTTGTGTAATGGATAAATGTTGGATTTTGAAGCAAAGGATCCTGGGTACAAGATGCACCTTATTTGTACATTTTAATTTGAGTAGGCAGTTCCACAACGTTTTATATCTATTGAGAAATAATGTTTCAGGAGTTTCTGTTAGTGTATATATACTGTATAAATTTCCAGCCAAAGTTGGTTCATTTTATGCTCTTGTATGTGTGTGACAAGTGCTTAATAAAACATCTCTAGTGTTCATTAATGAAATAGCTACATTTGCAACTCTTCTAAGTGGCAATATTGCACTCCTATTTTATTTATCATTGTTAGAACTACTCTTACTACCCTTAATCAACAAGAAAGCATAGACAAACTATTGCATGTATCTGTTGCATGGGAAAAATATGAAGATTTTGACTTAGTTCCAGCCTCTTTCCCTACTTTAACTAAAGACTGCTCATTACACAGGTCTGCAAAAAATAAATAAATAAATAAATAAATAAAATTGTCAGCTGCATGAGATATTTTTACTGAATTACATGTTTCAGAATGCGCTTATTTCAGAAGTGATGTCCATTCTCTCTCTCTCTTTTTTTTTTTTTTTCTCTCTATTACATAAATTTTTATTTCCTTTTTTTGAAATTCAGAAACAATTATCAAACATAATATTTATTTATGGCCAATGAAACATTATTTTGAGAGATATAGTAACAATATTATACTTATTCATGTTTTTTATGAAACCGTTTCTTCTTTTCCTTGATACTTCGCTGAATCCTTTCCTGATGTCCATCTCCAGTTTCCTGCTTAATCATCCAACAGTAGTCAGCAAGCATAGTGACATGACATCTTCCTTGGTGCTGTGTCTCATTATCAGAGACATCCTGATGAAACTTCTACCCCTGTTCTTCACTCTAACCTCCCAGGTTTTCAGGAAAACTGTCTATGTGGGAGTGTAAAAAATGGACCTTCAAGCTGATCTTGCAGCCTTGAGCTTCATATGCTGCTATAGTTGGGCCGACGTAAGTTGATCCCTGACAGGTGCATTGCTGTTGCAAGCTTTCAACAACGAAGTGCAAACTGCTTCAGACTAAAACACCAATATGGAGACAGTACGCGCATGAAGGTGTTGCGACCATATTATTGCAACTGTCAGGGATCAACTTACAGTGACTCAACCATATCATCCGTTGAACAGTGATTTTGTAGTCCGGGTCCTTAGTATTTTCCAAAACGTTCGCACATCCTTGAACGATACCCAAGTTTCTTTTTCCTTCTCATTCATACTCCTCCACAAAGAGGGTGTAGGTTAAAAGTTTTCTTATGGCAGGGCCAGTGAAAACTCCTTCTTTCAACTTTGCTTCTGACAGCTTCGAGAATTTTGTACATAGATATTTAAAACAGTCCCTTGCAAATTGTGTCATCAACCCCAATTTGATATGAATAGGGAGGGCAACAAAACCTTTTATGGTGGTACCAAAGAAGTATTGATAACATTTGCTTCTGGCACCCAGGAGTTCACGGTAAAACCTGCAAGTGTTAACATAGAATAGTTAACATTGTAATTTTTTTAATTTAACATTATTTTATCAATTATAATTAATATATTTTTAATAATTATTAAATTAAAAAAACACATTGGTTTATTACTAATGACCATAAATATGTAAAAACATATGTGATAGAATTTTTTGAATATTTTTACTGTTTTTGGGAGGTCAAAATATATAAGAAAATGTTTAAAAAATACTATGCAATTTTTTTAGTCACAGGCCTGTGTTGTCATTATTATTATTAATTAATTAATGTAGTAATCATTTGTGTGTTGTGTGATTAATTGTTTCCATCATCTAACCACTGTTTATATATACAGTAAAACCTCATTTCTACATTCCCGGTTTTTACGTTTTCCCACCATTTACACCATTTTTTGTCGGTCCCATCAAATTCTCTAATATTGTTTTTGTGAAACATCGAAAAATACAAAAAGGACGGAACTTTAGGAGTTTTACTACTTAAATAATTAATGCCAGTAAAAGGCAGTAATTTTGAAGATGTGTTACATAGCCCACCAGCGGCATCCAAACTATATCTTTCGAAGCAGTTCAGGTAATTTTAAAGATGTTTTACATAGCCCAGCAGTGGCGTCCTCGATTATAATGAATGAGATTACGCCAAAAATTTCTACTTCCCATAAAATTACCAGTTCTGACCTGCGCTTAAAATAGTAAAAGTTTGGATAACCTTTATTGTATAATAAACTTCCTGGCAAATATTTAGATGCCTATTATGTACATATATCACAAATAAACTACGAAAATGCAAGGCTTATCCAGTAAGCATATTTTACCATTTAAAACATTATTTCCTGCATTTTACATTTTCCTGCACTTTACACCATTTTACTGAAGTCCCTTGAAAAGCGTAAAACTGAAATGAAGAACAAATTCATTTCACACTTCATATATATTTTAAATTGAATGCTGGGTGAGTAGTAAATCAACTATTCACTGAGTTATAATCAACTACCTAAGGCTCATGCCACTTGTTTTTATCAGAGGTGTTACTCCCAGTTTAGGTGATAGAACCCTCACAGACAAGCTTCTCTTCAGAATATGATTTTACTATAACTTACATAAAAAATTACTTTTCTTTCAGACGTGTTGATTGGAGCCACAAAGAGGATAATTTCTTACTTCTGTGCAAAGTTGCTAATATGTATCTTTGCCCAATTCCACGACAGCAAGTGGTTCCTCTTCAGTTAATCCGAGATATACTTCATAGTAAATTCCCAGTAAGTAAGATCTGAAAACCATTATCCATTTAAAATAATTGATTTTTGTGTGTATGGTAACCAAACTTCACAGTTTTGTCAGTACAAAAACCCTTCACACCTATAAGGTACAGCTGTACTAAAGAAATAAACTGTTTTTGTTCTACTGATTTTTTCATTCTTTTCGAACTAATGGAAATATGGAATTGTTCTAACCAAAACATGGTGAAGAAGCCATACAAAAATTAAAAATAGAAGGAAAAAGGACTGTGAAGAAAATGATGAATATATTTTTCTAAGTGAAATTTATTTCGATACATGAACACTAGAATTTTAATGTGTGTTTAATGAATCTCTTTTCTCTCCATACAGGAATCACATAATAAGACATCCAGAGCATGTCAGCGGCGAATAACATATATGATGAAAAATATGTCAACATCTAGCAGTGTTGCACTGTATTTAGAGGAAATTCGGCAAGATCCAGAGATAAAGAAGAATTTTGAGGTATAGTGCAATTTAGGGATAACTTACTTGTTTTTGTAATAATGGAAAATCTAAGTTGGAATTGTCAATACGTAATAAGACAGTTTATGACTCACCACAAAGATGTGATGACAAGCTGTGACTGGAACACAAAAAAGACACACACGTACAACACTTTCAGCTATCGGCCATGGCTTTCTTCAGAAATAGGAACAATCACGCAATCACACGGGCACACAACACAGTCACACAACCGTCATCTACAGCTAAACAATAACTTTGTAATAAACAATAATTATAAAGAAACTAGTGAGGGCACAATATTCCTAACATTACCTACTTATTATTATGAGAAAAGCATTTACATAGTCTTAAGAGGAATAATAATTAGCATACTATCTGGAATATAAGAATACATCTCTGGCATGAACTAATTAATATTTGCTAATTAAACAAAGCTCTCAAAATGTTCAAATGTTTGTAGAACTTATGGGGCTTAACTACGGGGTCTTCAGTCCCTAAGCTTACAAACTACTTATGAACTAGCTAAGACTTAAGGACGGCACAAATATCCATGCCCGAGAGGGGATTCGAACCCCCGCCTGCAGTGGCCGTGCAGACCGTGACTGAAGCGCCTCAGTCCCCTTGGCCACTGCAGCTGGCAAAACAAACCTCTGTGATGCCAAATAATAGAAAACAACTTCAGCTAGATGATAATAGACTAATTGCATTTTTACCTACTATTATGTAACACAGTACCAAGCGAGGTGGCACAGTGGTAACACACTGGACTCATATTCAAAAGGATGGAGGTTCAAATCCACCTCCAACCATCCAGATTTAGATTTTCCATGTTTTCCGTAAATCAATCCAGGCAAATGCCGGGATGGTTCTTTCAAAGGGACGGCCGCTTTCCTTCCCACATCCTTAATCAAAAATCCGAGTGTCAGCTCTATCTCTAATGACCACACTGTCGAAGGGATGTTAAACCCTGAGAACGATGCTGCAAATCCAACTTCTGCTTCTGCCCCCCCACCCCCAGTGGGGTTGGCTGTCTTCAGCTAGCCACCTAAAGAAGCCCAGGATGACCTTTGAACCCAGGCAGCAGGAGTCATTGGGGCCAACATAAGCAACGATTTGAGCCGGGTGCACCTTGTGTTGTTTATCGTTGTCAGCAGAGCCTCCTCCAAATCTCAGATGATACCTCTGGCAAGCAAGCAGAGTACACAATGGCATTCTTTCTCAACATTTCTGCTATTTTCTTAAGGGGCTCCATCCCCTACGTAACATTGGAGCTCATAATGACTAGCAATCCCATCCTTTGCGTCTGTCCTGACCTCTCAGAACAATTTATTAAACACTTTCATATCTATAAAGATTTTGTTCAAGTTTGATAGCAATGATGTTAAACAATTGATGCCCATATCAGTATCAATAGTAGTCAGCTGAGACAGACTTTCATGCATTGCAGACTGCCCGACACTTCAGACATGAGACTCTCTCATCCTGTAAAAACACTTTGGAAAAGAGGGAAGTGACAATTGTGGTGTTGTTGTGGTTGTTTTGTGCACTGTTAACCTATTTGATGCTGAGGTCAAGTTTGAACGGCTACCACTTCCTCCACTCATGGAAACTAGTGCATGCTCTGTACAGTGTCAGGGGCAACTGCTGCTGCTACATTACACGAAGCCTCAATATGATCACCAGCTGTGTTTGATTGTTCATAGGGCTGCTCGATGCCGAAATCATCATACAGAGATGGATTTTCAACCTGAAGGGCACATTTGAGATACTTTCTTGTCTGTGGCCAACCTGATAAGAGAATTTCAAACCATGGAAGCCACATAGGACTCACGACGAGTGTCATAACAAAATTACATTAACCGCTAAGGCTGTGTAGTTCTGCCGCCCAGGCTGTGTAGGACTGACGGGTTTGTTTGTGACAGCATTAGAATTCCACATGCGCCACAATGACATATGCATTTACGATAATAGGCAGACAAGAATTTTCACTTTTCCATGAAAGAAAGATATGCTGGTTCCTGCAACGGGGCTAACTGACACAGCAATTGGTATAGAAATGGAAAAATCCAAGATAAAAATGGGGACTTGCACAAATGTTCATTGACAACATGAAAGGCAAGGAAATGTTGTTGAAGACATTTTTCATAGGCATCCCACTCCTCAGCTATTTCATTGTAAGGCAGGAAAGAAGTCAGAAAGGGCTGAGATACCTTATTATACAATGTTGCGGACAGTCTGCTCCTTGAGAAGAGCCTGAGCAATGATTTGTCATATTCATGAAGAACCTGAACTACTATTCAAACACACACAGATAAAATGTCAAAAAGTGGCCTGAAATGTATGGCTAGGTGTGTTTGTGTGTGGATATGTGTGAGTGTGTGTGTATTTGTTTACCTTCCCTTTTTTCCCCTAAGGTATGTCCTTCCACTACTGGGATTGGAATGACTCCTTTTCCACTTTGTTAAAACCCGTATCCTTCCCTTTCTCCTCTCCTTCCTTCCTCTTTTCCTGAAGAAGCGACCAACGGTTGCGAAAGCTTGTATGTGTGTTTGTGTGTGATTTTATTTGTGTCTGTCGATGAGCCTGTCCTTTGGGTAAGTCATCCGTTTTCTATTATATGTTTGTATCCTGATGTGTTTAGTGTGAACAAGGCCAAAGGAGCAAAATGGTAAATTTTTAAAAAAATGAATAAATAAATAAAAGGTCACAGCTGCTGAAAGGAACAAAGTACTAAACAGAGAAAGATTATATTATAATAAATGTCATATAAAAAAGAACACTTGAAAAGGGCACATAAGCTGAAATAAACATTTTGTGGCAGAATGTGATCAGTAAGAACGAAATAAAATAATTTGTGGCTAAAACTGTAAAATCAAAAGGAATATAGCACACTAAAAATTATACTTGTTGCGTTGGGTGATATGATTGCTACTAGCTTTTAAGAACTTTTTTGCATTCATAACAGTTGGATTTATTGGTTCATTGTATTGGCAGATTTCAGTTTCTGAACTCAGGAAGAAATGTGAAAATGCTGAAGAAGTTGAAAAAATCGTAACAGACAAGTTCAGAGCTTTGGTTGATGTCTTGGAAAAGAGGTTTGACAAACTTGCAACCAAGAAAGCTTCAATGATTATACCCGATACTCCGGAACTATTCTGGTAAGTAAATAAAAGTGCAATAGGAAACTTAGATCATGTGAGTAGTTTTTATTTCTACATAGTTTCTAAATTCTGTTTGATATCATTATAAATTATATTTCTCTCCTTACTCATTATTTTTGCGAATAGTCCCTCCTTTTTTCATGTATCAAGCATTTATCACAACTTGTACCATTGTAAAACGTTACAATGTCCTGTTTTGGAGGAACATAACAGTGAACATCAGCAAATGACTGCACATTGAGGCATTGTTCTCATTTATATCAACACAGTACCTCAATGTGCACTCATTAGCTGAGATTATTGATGCTGTGACCATTTGCAGACACTGGGTAGTGCTCATGTATCTGTTTCTACTTTTATTAAATTTATTTATTTATTTATTGTTATTTAATGCCAATTGTTTGCATAACTACATCTACATCTACATACACACTCCGCAATTCACCGTAAGGTGCATGGCGGAGGGCACACTGTACCACTACTAGGCATTTCCTTTCCTATTCAACTCCCAAATGGAAAGAGGAAAAAAAGAATGCCTATATGCCTACGTACGAGCCCTAATTTCTCTTATCTTGTCTTTGTGATATTTACGTGAAATGTAAGTAGGCGGCAGCAAGATCGTACTACACTCAGCTTCAATTTCCGGTCCTCTAAATTTGCTTAACAGAAATTCACGAAAAGAGCGTCGTCTTTCTTCCAGCGATCCACAATTGAGTTGCAGGAGCATTTCCGTGACACTCGCCCATTGGTCGAACCTACCAGTAACAAACCTAGCTGCTCGTCTCTGAACCGCCTCTATGTCTTCCTTTAAACTGATCTGCTGTGGGTCCCAAACACTTGAGCAATACTCAAGACGTGGTCGTACAAGCGTTTTATATGCGGTCTCCTTTACAGGTGAAGTACATCTTCCCAAAATTCTCCCAATAAACTGAAGTCGGCTGTCCGCCTTACTCACAACTATCCTTACGTGTTCGTTCCATTTCATATCGCTCTGCAATGTTACACCTAAATATTTGAACGATGCGACAGCATCAAGAAGCTCACTATTAATGCTGTATTCGAACATTATAGGATTTTTTTTTTCTACTCATGTGCATCACCTTACATTTTTCTACATTGAGAGCTAGCTGCCATTCTTCGCACCAACTAGAAATTTTGTCTAAGTCATCCTGTATGCTATTACAGTCAGTTACAGACGACACCCTCCCATACACCACAGCATCATCAGCAAACAGCCGCAAATTACAACTTACTCTGTCCATCAGATCATTTATATAGATAGAAAATAATAGCGGTCCTATCACACTCCACTGGGGCACGCCTGACGCTACACTCATCTCTGATGAACACTCGCCGTCGAGAACAACGTACTGCATTCTATTACTTAGGAAGTCTTCCAGCCAGTCACAAATCTGTGAACCTATTCCATAAGCTCGTACCTTCGTTAGCAGTCTGCAGTGTGGCACTGCGTCGAACACCTTTTTGAAGTCGAGAAAAAACACAATCCGCCTGTGGCCCTTCATCCATGGCTCGCAAGATGTCATGTGAGAAAAGGGCAAGCTGAGTTTCACATGAACGATGTTTCCTAATCCCGTGCTGATTCATGGAAAGAAGCTTTTCCGTTTCAAGGAAATTTACTATATTCGAACTGAGAATATGCTCTAAAATTCTACATGAAACTGATGTCAGCGATATTGGCCTGTAATTGTGTGGGTCAGTTCTCTTTCCTTTCTTATAAACGGGAGTCACCTGCGCTTTTTTTCCAATCACTAGAAACTTTGTGCTGAATTAAAGATTCGCTATAAATGCAAGCTGAGTGGGGGGCCAATGCCACAGAATAGTCTTTGTAAAACCAAACTGGTATTCCATCCGGACCAGCAGACTTTTTCGTATTTAGCTCTCTCAGCTGCTTCTCTACAAGCGGAAATACCTATTGCTATTTAATATTCATAGAATATATGATATCAACTGTGATTGGGCAAAGTTGAAAATGTGTAATCAGCCGGAATGCGAACCCAGGTCTCCTGCTTTCTAGGCAGTTGCGCTGATCCCTACACCACTGGGACACAGTGATCACCACACCTGCAAGGACTACCTAAACACGCCTCCCATCAGATACTAATTCCCAGCTACACGCTGCCCACAGTACTCAAACTCGTAGCTATGAAACTATTTCCCATAAGAATAAGGGCTTCAAACTTGCCCACTCCTCCCCACTAACGACAGGATCATTGCCCGTCACCGGCATATTATAACTTTGCCCAATCGCAGTTGATGTCATATATTCTATGAATATTAAATAGGGCAGGATCAGAAGTGACGTCTGTTCTTTCAGAACAGACGCCAAATGTATATATATATTATGCCGGTGACGGGCAATGATCCTATTGTTAGTGGGGAGGAGTGGGCAAGTTTGAAGCCCTTACTCTTACGGGAATTAGTTTCATAACTACGAGTTTGAGTACTGTGGGCAGGGCGAAGCTGGGAATTTGTATCTGCCGGGAGGCGTGCTTAGGTAGTCCTTGCAGGTGCAGTGATCACTGTGTCCCCAGTGGTGTAGGTGTCAGCGCAACTGCCTAGAAAGCAGGAGACCTGGGTTCGAATCCTGGCTTGGTACACATTTTCAACTTTGCGCAATCGCAGTTGATGTCATATATTCTATGAATATTAAATAATAACAACTGCAGGATCAGAAGTGACGTCTGTTCTTTCGGAACAGATGCCACATGTATATATTGGAAAGGCTAAATCTTTGATCTTGATTGCCTTTAGGAGAGAAGTGGACGTAGTTCAAAACTATTCTTCCTCTACTAAATAAATATACTGCTCTTCATTTGACAAGTATGTTTCGTGGCTACTTGCCCTATAATTCTTATACAACACTCCATTTCCAAGTACACCACACCTTTAACAATGTAGCTCTTACAAAGTCTGTGTCTGAACATTACACTACAAATATTTTCTCAGAACAACAATTATTTTTAAAAAACTCTTCCTCTTTCTTACAAATCAAATAATACAAAATACAAAGTATTTCAATATAATAATTCTCTTTGACATTGGGAATTGGCTGCTATTTGGACATCCACCATAGTGCCTACTCGAACAGGTAACGCAATGCTGACTTTCCACTCGCACATCCAGCCAATCAACTAGACATACTAAAATAACTTGCAGCTGAAAAATTCCCTCTCCTACGACCTAATGCAATTGTAACGGTATCTATTGGTACCACTTGCACCAATGCTTTCATTGTGTAAACCCATTAAACAACAACCTCAAATTGCAATTGAATGTTATTGACAGTATCATGTAGGGAGGATGTAATATAAACATTTACAAGAGCAAAATTAAGGGGATTGGAATGTTGTTGTCGTCTTAATTCTGCAGACTGGTTTGATGCAGCTCTTTACACCACCCTGTCCTGTGCAAGTCTCTTCATCTGAGAATAAGTTGGGCAACCTACATCCTTTTGAATCTGCCTACTATATTTGTCCCTCGGTCTCCCTCTACAATTTTTACCCCACACGTTTCCTTCTAATGCTAAGTTGACAATTCCTTGATGTGTCAGAATGTGTAAAACCAACCTATCCCTTCTCTCAGCCAGGCTATGCCAGAAACTCCTTTTCTCCCCAATTCGGTTAAGCACCTCCTCATTAATTATGTGATCTGCCCATCTAATTTTCAACATTCGTCTGTAGCACCACATTTCAAAAGCTTCTATCATCTTTTTATCTGAACTCCTTATCGTCCATGTTTCACTCCCATACAATGCTACACTCCAGACAAATGCTTTCAGAAAGGACTTCCTAACATTTAAATTAATATTGGATGTTAACAAGTTTCACTTCTTTAGAAACACTTTTCTTCCCATAGCCATTCTGCATTTTATATGTTCTTTTATTTGGCCATCAGAAGTTATCTTTTTGCCCAAATAACAAAATTCATCTACTAATTTTATTGTCTCATAATCTAATCTAATTCCTTCAGCATCCCCTGATTTTCTGACATTGCATTCCATTACCTTCATTTTACTCTTGTTAATGTTCATCTTATATCTTCCTTTCAAAACACTGTCCATTCCATTCAATTGCTGTTCCGGATCCTTTGCAGTCTCTGACAGAATTACTATGTCATCGGCAAACTGCAATGTTTTTATTCCCTCTCCCTGAACTGTCATGCCCATTCCAAATTTCTGCTTCCATTCCTTCACTGCCTGCTCAGTGTTCAGATTGAACAACATTGGGGAAAGGCTACAACCCTGTCTTACTCCCTTTCTAATCTCTGTGTCCCTTTCTTGCCCTTCGACTCTAATAACCGTTGTCTGGTTTTTGTATAGGTTGAATATAACTCTTCGCTCCCTATATTTTACTCCTGCTACCTTCAGAATTTGGAAGAGTGTATTCTAGTCAACATTATCAAAAGTTTTCTCCGAATCGACAAACGCTAAAAATGTAGGTTTCCCTTTCCTTAGCCTATTTTTTAAGGTAAGTCGTAATGTGAGTATTGCCTCCCATGTTCTACATTTCTCCTAAATCCAAACTGATCTTCGCCAAGGTCAGCTTCTACAAGCTTTTCCTTTCTCCTGTATAAAATTAATGTTAAAATTTTGCAACCATGACTTATCAAACTGATGGTTCTGTAATTTTCACACTTGTATGCACTTGCTTTCTTTGGAATTGGAATAACGATATTCTTCTTGAAGTTGTAGGGTATTTCCCCCGTCTCATACATCTTGCATACCATGTGATACATTTTTTTCATGACTGGCTCTCCTAACTAAATCAGCAGTTCAGACGGAATATCATCTACTCCAGGGGCCTTGTTTCGACTCAAGTCCTTCAGCGCTTTGTCAAATTCTTCTCGCAGTATCAAGTCTCCTATCTCATCTTCCTCCACTTCATCTTCCATTTCTATAATACTGCCTTTAAGTTTATTTCCTTTGTATAGGCCCTCTATATATTTCTTCCACAGTTCAGCTCTCCCCCCTTTGCTTAGTACTGGTTTTCTGTCTGAGTTCTTGATATTTATACAGCTGCTTTTCTTGTCTCCAAATATCTCTTTTATTTTCGTGTAGGCAGTATCTATCTTTCCCCTAATTATGCATTCTTCCACAGTTTGCATATATCTGTTAGCCACTCCTGCTTGATTTGATTTAATTTGATTTGATTTTTTCAGGGAAGCCAAAACAGTCTTGGTCGAACCCGCCACTGCCCGCACCGAAACTAAGTTTATTGTGTGGTATCGCTCCCTGTATATCTAGTAAAGCCAACCACTGCCCTTGAACAGTGCAAGGAGTCCCTTTACCAGTTCTTTATTAGACACAATTTCTTCGGGTTGGTTGTCCCAAATGTTCTGTGCCTTTTACTCTCCTATGTAATGCATTCGCAAATTAGATGCGATGCAGTTTCATCACCGTCATCACATATCCTACATTTAGGGTCCTTTTCTCTTATTCCCATTGTATGTAGGTGTTTTTTTTAAATTCCCATGGCCTGTCAGCAATCCAACCATGAGTCTAATCTCTCTCCTGTTCAGGCCTGGGATTGCAGAGCTTCTTTTAAAACATGGCTTTGGCATCATTACCTTGCCATGTTTTTGTTGATGGACTTTGGTCCAAAATTCTACATGCTGTCTTCTGAGCCAGTTACATTGCTCCAATTTGATCATTGCCTTGGTGATTGTCAGGACAGGTTCCAGTCCAATAAATGGAGACTCTGCCCCCATCCTGGCTAATCTGTCGGCATGTTCGTTGCCACTGATCCCCGAGTGGCCAGGGACCCACAATAGGTTTACTCTATTGCTTTCCCCTAGCTCCACCAAAACCCTGTGACATTCTGCAACAATTTTAGACCTTGTTGCAGGAGCTGCCAGTGATCTCAGGGCTGCCTGGCTGTCTGAATAGATGTAGATGCTATGATCTTTGTTGCACCTACGGAAATTCTCCTCCACACATGCCCTGATGGCAGTGATTTCGGCCTGAAATACTGAGGCCAGTTTCCCTAGAGAGATTATGCCCTCCAGTCTTGGCTGCCTCCCGTATACCCCGGCCCCAACACCTTGGTCTGATTTCGACCCGTCAGTGAACCAGACAATATCCCCCGTACTGTGTCGAACTATTGTCTCCCACTGCTCCCTACTTCCAATTGTTATACTGAAGGGCTTGTTGAAGCAGTATGGGGTTATAATATAGTCGGCTGGCATTTCCCCAACCTTTCCTATATTTACCTCACTCACTATTTTAGTGTGTGATTCTGGATATCCCAAAGAGTTCCAGTTGTTACCAGTTTTGAGCCTGTATGCACCAGCTGCTGCCTCCATCTTGACCCAAAGGTGTAATGGGGGCATATCCAGCATGGTTTCCATCCCAGCAGTTGGTGTGCTGCCAATCCCGCCTGTTATAGCTAAGCGGGCTAGTCTCTGCACCTTACCAAGCTCCTTAGCAGCAACCTGCTGTTCTACCTTCTTCCACCACACGACCGCCCCATAGGTGATCCTGGGTCTAATCACTGTGGTGTATATCCAGTGCATACCCTTGGGGCTCAGGCCCCAATTTTTGCCACAAGCTCTCCTGGTACTTACTAAGTACCTTTTGCCTTGGAGCAAATATTCCTAATGTGAGGGGTCCATGTCAGTTTCTCATCTAGGGTAACCCCTAGATATTTCACTGTCCCCTTCACAGGTAGTGCTTCATTGGAAAGCTTTAGATTCCAACTTGAGTGTTGGATATGTTTCCTTGTGAATGGTACAACAACAGTCTTCTTAGGACTAACCCCCAAATCCTGTTTTCTGCACCAGCCTTGCACAATGTCCAATGCACCTTGTGCCATATTCTTCACTGTGTCAGCAAATTTGCCAAGTATTACTATGACAAGATCATCTGCATATCCTTGGCAAAAGTACTGCCTAGAGTTTAATTCTCCAATGAGATCATTCACCACTAGATTCCACACTAAAGGGGAAAGAACTCCTCCTTGCGGGCAACCCCTAGTGGTGTTGATTACCATTTTTTCATTCATCATGGTAGCCTCTACCTTTCTTCCACTGAGCATGGTCCTAGTCCACCTACATATAGTGGTCCCTAGGTCATGCACATCTGCTGCCCTAACCATGGAATCGATGGTCGTGTTGCTAAAAGCCCCCTCAATGTCCAGGAAGATACAGAGGGCTATCTCCTGAAAGTGTAGTGCTTTCTCCACCTTCCCAACAAGTTGGTGGAGAGCTGTCTCACATGATTTACCTAGTTGATATGCATGTTGGTTTGAATGTAGAGGAGCCCTACTTAACCTCCTTTCTGCAACATGCACATTAACCAGCTTTTCCAATGTCTTAAGAATGAAGGAGGACAGGCTGGTTGGTCTCATATCCTTGGCCTTGGTGTGATCAATTGTCCCTGGCTTTGGAATGAAGACAACCTTCACTGCTCTCCAGGCATTGGGAATGATTCCTGCTGCAAGGCTAACCCTGAATAACCTGCATAGGAATCTAATAAGATTTTCTCCTGCTTGTTGCAGGAGAGCTGGAAAGATTCCATTGGGGCCAGGTGACTTAAACGGTTGAAATGTTCCCACCGCCCATCGGACCTTACTGAAATCGACACACTCCTTGGCCAGATCCCAGTCCTCTTTGCGAATACCTGAGAACTGTTGTCTCTCAGGACGCACATTCAGGTCTGAGTTATCCCCCAGAGTATATTGAGGAAAGTGTGTCTTGAGGAGCAGTTCCAGCGTTTCATGTGCTGTCTTTGTATACTCCCCATCCTCCTTCCTCAATGTTCCTCCTGGATTAGTTGGTACGCTAGTGAGGATTTTATGAAGTCTCGCTTGAGCAGCCATGCCCTCCACATCCTCACAGAATACCTTCCAGGATGCCTCCTTTTCCCGTGTGATGACAAGGTTGTAATTGACAAGGGCCTCACGATATTTTGCCCATTGTCCTTTGCGCCTCACAAGGTTAAACAGTCTTCGTACCTGTTTCCTTTGCATTTCCAGGTTATTATTCCACCAAGGCACACTCCTATTTGTGCACTTCTTGGTGATTGAGCAGTTGTCCTGGTATGAGGTCACTATAGCAGAGGTTATGGCCTCTGCTACTTCCTCAAACTCTGCTGGATTCCTTATCGAAGTTTTAATTTCCGATAGGCTGAAGTCAAGGTCTCTCCTATATGTCTCCCAGTCCGTTTTCCTGGGATTCCTATAGGTCATGGTCTGTCTGGTTCCCATTTCAACCTTGAATTTAATATACATGTGATCTGACGAGGATGGCTCCAGGACCACATGACACTGTTTGACATAACTTCCCATCTTCATGAAACCAAAAGTTATGTCAATTACTTCTTCCCTTCTACTATTCCTGAATGTAGGTTCATCACCCCTATTCAGTATCTCCAAGTTGTTAGATAGGAGAAATTCAAGAAGGTGCTCACCTCTACTGTTGGTGTCCTTGCTGCCCCACGATAGATTGTGGGCATTGGCATCACATCCCACCAACAGTTCGTCACCTTGCCGATGGCAGGCTTCCGTCAGTCTCCTCACTTCCAAAGGAGGAGGAGAGTGGTTTTCATAAGGAAGGTATGCTGAGGCCAAAACAATTTCCCTCTTGATACCTTCCTGACATTGCTGCATCCTGATGGTCACCAGGTCCCTGGAACAAAAATCCATCATTGGTATAAAAGGTATTCCATTTCTAACATAAATGCATGTTCTGGAGTTTTTTAGATTTCTGGCATAAATCAGCTTACCTCCAGTACCACCGAGACCCGATACACCCCCTTTGTATAAATAGGGTTCTTGTATCAGGGCCACGTCCACATCCTGCCTCCCCAGGCGACGGCTCAGGGCAGCAGTGGCCCCTTTACTGTGCTGCAGGTTTATCTGCAGCACTTCCAGTCCCCATCTTGCTGCCATTATTGCCTTTAAGGTCTTTGATTACCCTGACTGTGACCTGCGAGAACCCTAAAAACAGTTTCAGGCCTTGCTCTCGCATTGCCTTCAGGGACTTCTCTCCGACCTCCACCACCAGGGTTCGTCCTTCCTCAACGACCTTTTGGTTAATTACCCTCCAATCCTCTGTTGAGACTTTTTGGTTCTGGACCCTTTTGGGGGTCTTGGGCTCAAGCCCTTCTGATTCCCTCCACTTATGTTTAGGAAGCCATTCTTTTCCTTCCTTTTGCTTCTGTACCTTGAGAAGTTTCCTCCTCTGAGCCCCAGACAAGGCCTTAATCCTAATCTGGTCCAACTTCTCTGTTACAGTTCCCACTTCTTGCTCAGGTCTAGACCCTGACTAAGAAGTAGGAATGCACTCCATCGGTCCTGATCCCGATGTTTGAGTATCTGAGGTCTCACATTGCCCCTCGGATTCTTTTAAAATAATTTGTTCTCCGTGTTCATCTTAATCCCACGAGATTTGGGGATTTATATGGTCCACACCACAATAACCCCGCGTCGTGCAAGGCAACTTACTCAGGGAGGTCGCCCGGTATCCCTGAGGCTCCGTTCGAGACACATCCACCCATGTGCCACGTACCCATCAGCACGGGTCGCACCACACCTTGGGTTGGGAGGCAGTTTAACGTCGTGCCCGGAACGGAATATCATCTACTCTAGGGGCCTTCAGCGCTTTGTCAAATTCTTCTCGCAGTATCAAATCTCCTATCTCATCTTCCTCCACTTCACTTCCATTTCTAGAATACTGCCTTCAAGTTTATTTCCTTTGTATAGGCCCTCTATATATTTCTTCCACAGTTCAGCTCTCCCGCCTTTGCTTAGTACTGGTTTTCCGTCTGAGTTCTTGATATTTATACAGCTGCTTTTCTTGTCTCCAAATATCTCTTTTATTTTCCTGTAGGCAGTATCTATCTTTCCCCTAATTATCCATTCTTCTACAGTTTGCATTTATCTGTTAGCCACTCCTGCTTAGCGAGTCTGCACTTACGTCAATCTCATTTTTCAGACATTTGTAATCCCTTTTTCCTGTTTCACATGCTGAATTTTTATATTTTCTCCTCTCATCAATTAAGTTCAGTATATCCTGTGTTATCCATGTATTTCTATTAGGCCTTGTCCTTCTGCCTATATGATCCTCTGCTGCCTTCACTACCCTATTTCTCAGAACTACCCATTCTTCTTCTACTGTATTTCTTTCCCCCGTTTCAGCCAATCCTTGTCTAACGCTCCCACTGAAACTCTCGACCACCCCTGGTTCCTTCAATTTGTCCAGGTTCCATCTCCTAACCTTTCTACCTTTCTGCAGTCTCTTAAGTTTTAATCTGCAGTTCATAACCAATAAGTTATGGTCAGAGTCTACCTCTGCCCCTGGATATGTCTTACAGTTTAGAACCTGGTTTCTAAAACTATTCCTTGCCATTATAAACTCAATCTGGTACTTTCCAGTGTCTCCTGGTATCTTCCATGTATACAGCCTTCTTTCATGATGATCAAACCAAGTGTTGGTGATCATTAAATTGTGCTCTACCAAGCAATCTCCTCTTTCATTCCTTTTCCCCAGTCCATATTCACCTACTACATTTCCTTCACTTTCCTTTTCTACCACCTAGTTCCAGCCCCCAATCACAATCAAGTTTTCGTCTTCCTTAACTTTCTGAATGATTTCTTTTATCTCCTCATACATTTTTTCGGTATCTTCATCATCGGCTGTGCTAGTTGGCATATAAACTTGCACTACTGTGGTCGGTGTTGGCTTCCTGTCTATCTTTACTACAATAATTCATTCGCTATGCTGATCATAGTAACTTACCCGCATTCCTATTTTCTTATTCATTATCAGACCTACTCCTGCATTATCATGAACTGATTTTGTATTGATAACCCTGTACTCACCTGACCAGAAATCCTGTTCATCCTGCCACCAAACTTCACTAATCCCTACCATACCTAACTTTAACCTATCCATTTCTCTTTTCAAATTTTCTAGCTTATCTAAGTGATTAAAGGTTAGAACATTCCACGCTCCGACCCGTAGAATGCCTGTTTTGTTTTTCTTGGAATGTAGTCAAATTAAATTAGGCAATGTGTAGTGGATCAAATTAAGAAATATGATAGTAAAACGAGAGCTCAGTGACCTACTAACATTTGTCTTTCAACTTTTTGCATTTTTTATTTTCACTTAGAGTGCAACAATCTATCTCTTCGGCTATTCTGGAGTTTGTTATTTAACCATAATGGATCTTTTCTGTCGTTTGATCCATTTACTTGGCACATTCTTCTTCAGAGGATGATTTAAAAAGCAGTCAGACTTTACCTGTAATTTCTCCATGGCTGTTATGCAAGATCTTTGCAAAAAATTCTGGAACTTTATCTAAAAAAATTTTCTGTGCTTAGCCTTTACTTTTGTGCGTGGTCTCCCTTGAAACAGTCTTCTCCAAAATTGGCACTCCACTTCCTTTGCTGTTTCGAAGCAGTCTTGTTCACCTCTTGCTGGATCACACAATGCACCATCTGCTATTTTTCTTTTATCTCATCTATTGTTGCAAATATTGTCCTTTCAAAAGTATTGTTAACTTTGGACACACAAAAAACTTTGCAGGGGCAAGGTCTCAAGGGGGGGGGGGGGGGGCGAAGGATGACGCAGTACAAGTGATTTCGTTTTTTTGTGCAGTAGTATCTGCAGTGACAAGAACTCCCTTTTTCAATATGCTGAGGGGCTCACAAAGGCCTTAGCAGACAGAAACTACCTCACAGATGAAGTCCACAAACAGATCTCCTGTACCACATCCACACACATACCAAATCTTCCCTCCACCACCAATTACCAGTATAAAAAGAGCTCTCCCCTTGTCACCCAGTACTGCTCTGGACTGGAACAATTAAACTGCATCCTTCGCCGAGGTTTTGATTTTTTGCTCTCATGCCCAGAAATGAAACACATCCTGCCCAAGATCCACCCTACCCTTTCTAAAGTAGTAGTCCGTCACCCTTCCAACCTCTGTAACAACCTAAGATTCCCCAGTTCCCTGCCCGCTGCAAGACCTGTGCAATCCACCCACTCAGCCCTTTCTATTCCAGTCACATCACAGGCTTATCCTACCGAATCAGAGACTGGGCCACCTGTGAAAGCAGCCATGTAATTTACCAACTGAACATCAATCACTGCACATTTTTTTTGTATTGGCATAACTATGAAGCAGCTGCCCATTAGGATGTTGGCCACCACCAAACTATGGTCAGAAAAAGAGTTGAGCACCATGTGGCACAACATATGGTGGAGCTTATGCTTGATTTCAATGGCTGCTTCACAATCCTGCCCACCCACCACCAGCTTTCTTAACTACACAGATGGAGTTATCTTTACAGTACGTTCTCTGATCTTGATATTATTCATGCCTCAACCTATGTTTCCCTCCCCTCCCCTCCCTCCCCATTCCATTTCTAAGCTGTATCTCGTTCCACACATTCTGTACATATATGTTCCATAAGGCCACACTGTATCCATCCCCACCACTGACATGTAACCTGCCTGAGCCCCCCTCCCCTCACTACAGAGCATGATTCGGAGTGTGGCAGTAAAGTTGACTTTTGTGTGTGTCTGTGAAGTGTGAATGCTTGTGGAAAAGCTTAAGTGTTGTATGTGTGACTGTCTTTTTATGTGCCTGTCACAGTTTGTCATAGTCTTTGCTGAATTCCAACTCAGACTTTCCATTGTCTGTCATATAATAATGAAACATCTGTCAGTTACACATTCAACACAGGGCATTTGCAAGCAAGCCAACTACATATTGCCCCAACACTACATTGGTGTGACATTATGAATATTGCTAAATTTTTTAACAGACCTCATACAGGAACTAAATAATAATAATAATAATAATAATAATAATAATGCTGTCAATGATGATGATGATGATGATGATGATATTAATTTCTTGTGGCTCATTTACTTTATGCAAATCTCTAATTGAACATCACTATGGTGGCCATTCCCTCCCAGACATCCAGAGACTTAATTAAAACTGCCTGCAACAGAATTAAAGCATTCATATTGATGAACTGAGGATGCACCTCATATTAATATCCACTATCAGATGTCCTCATGTCTGCTACTGTAGCTGCATGGTCAGCATTAAGGCTGCAGCATGGTGTTCCATAGCTGCCTACTGAACTGTCTACTCACCCTTAGGTGCATTTCTTATTTCAGCAGTCCAGTCCACATGTAACATGCTATAAGATGTGTAATGTACCTCTGTTAGAAAAAGCTATATGGAAAATTAACCGTATTACACACTATTCAGACCGCAGGGTGTGTGGTAAAGATGGAGGGAAGTGGAAAGTTTTCGTTCCATATTTATCTAAGGGCCTAGCTTATTAGAAACCCAAATCCACTGTCCCTACTATCCCCTTTCTCCCCCCCCTCCTCTATCCTGCCTGAGGATGACTTTTTCCCTGAAACCATGTTTTACTGATGGTGATACTCAGCTGAGGTAAGTGCTGGCTGCCCCCCCCCCCCCCTCTCTCTCTCTCTCTCTCTCTCTCTCTCTCTCTCTCTCTCTCTCTTCTGAACTAAAATTTTGTCAATCGGTCACTCTGGATGTTCAGTTTCTAATTGTGGATTGTGCTGCATACTTCATGGATTTAAGATGTTCATGATCCCAAAATTATCAGCACCATATTCTACAAATACAAGTAGCCGAAGATGCATCTGGTGGTCACCAGCCAGCATACAAATAATGACTGATTGCTGCAAAACACCCATTTGGATATAATAAATACAATCGTGGGCGCAAAAAAAAAAAAAAAAAAAAAAAAAAAAAAACCTTCTTTATGAAAGGCAATCTGATTAAACTTCTGCCTAGCTGAGCCAGTACCATATTCTACAAATACAAGAAGCTGAAGATATGTCTGGTGGTCACCATCCAGCATACAAATAACACCTTATTGCGCAAAACACTTATTCGGATAACATTACAATTTCCTTCCAGAATTTTTATCTCAAATCTATACACCATTCACATTGTTATATAAGACATATCAGTAATAAATAATACAGCATGTAGTATTTACAGGAATATTATTTAATTTAGTAAAACATGTATTTTATAATATAGTAAGGACAGTTTACAACTCACCGGAAAGACGTGGTGACGAGCTACAACAGGCACATACAAAAGACACACACATACAACTCTTTCAGCTATTGGCCATGGCCTTCTTCAGAAAATAGAACACTCATGCAATCACACAGGCGCACAACACAATCATACAACCATCACCTCCGGCTGCCGCACTTCGAATCACGCTCTACAGTGAATCAGGGACAGGACGGGAGGGGAGGGGAGGGGATGGGAGGGGAGGGGAGGGGATGGGATGGGATGGGATGGGATGGGATGGGAGAGGGGATAGGAAGATTACATCACAGTGGGTTAGATGGGAATAACGAGATGCAGCTTAGGAATGGAGTGGGGAGGCAGGTGAGGGGAGAAAATAAAATAAAGTAAAATAAATAAACATATATATACCAAATGCGTGCACACTGCAAATACTCAAGACCGCATACACACACACACGCATGCAAACGAGCGCACACGCACACACACGCATGCGCACACACACACACACACACACACACACACACACACACACACACACACGATCGCACATTCACACACCACTCAAAATAGGCGATGTTTGGGATAGAGAGGTAGGAACTGTAAGGTGGAGAAAAAAATAAATATATAGGGAAGTTATCGTAGGTTGAGGCCTGGTTGATTTCGGAATCAGAGAATGTATTGTAGGGATAACTCCCATCTGTGCAGTTCAGAAAAGCCGGTGGTGGATGGGAGGATCCAGATGGCCCGGGTTGTGAAGCAGCCATTGAATTAAGCATGTGCTCCGCTGCATGCTGTGCCACAGGGTGGTCACCTTTCTTTTGGCCACAGTTTGGCAGTGGCCATTCATCCTAATGGATAGCTGGTTGGTGGTCATGCCAATATAGAAAGCTGTATAGTGTTTGCAGCACAGTTGGTAAATTACGTGGCTGCTTTCATAGGTGGCCCTACCTCTGATAGGGTAGGATAAGCCTGTGACAGGACTGGAATAGGAAGTGCTGGGTGGGTGGATTGGAGGAAAGTCAACAACATTGTTAGGAGGTAGGAGGCTGACTCCCATCCCTATCCATGCCATATCCACATTATGCCACATGGCAGAGACTACTATGGTGCCTGGTTGCATTCGTTAATGGTCACCTATATTCTTTTGATCATATTATGTATCTACTGCATTTGATTACACTTACTCCTATTTTCATAAAACATTTTTGTGTGAACCACAATAATACTATGATTTTTTTCTTTCTTACATTTTGGTGTGTTTAATGCATTTGCAGTAGTGTATTAATTTTTGTTTCAATTTAATGAATTAATTGATTTTTTAATATCATTATATTCGAACAGGAAGAAATACGAAATTATACGTCCATCAAAGTCACTGAAAAAGCGAGGATTTTTCCAGGATGTAAAGTGTATCCCAGATATTCAGAAAGCTGTGATACAATCTGTAATTCATGTGAGTTAAAAATTGAATTATTTTTCTTCTGTAATGAACCCTTAATTGTCTGTAATTGATGACCTTAGAAAACTGTGTACAAGGTATGTCCACAGAGTAAGTTCCGTTTGGTTATATAAACCAAACGCGAACAGATACAGAAAAAATATTTATTGTATAAAAATCTGCAACTGTTCAACTACTTTTCTACATAACTTCCGAAATTTTGTAGGCACTTGTCATAGCGTGCGACAAGTTTTTGTGTGCCTTCTTCATAGAAGGTTGCTGCCTGTGTATTCAACCATGTGGCAAACATGTTCTTTCAGCTCATCATTGTTGAAGTGTTGACTACCAAGGACAGATTTTAGGTGTAAGAAGAGATGAAAGGAGTCTTCTTCTTCCCTTCACATTGCCACCCGACCTGACAAGGCAAATGTGACCAAACAACTCTTATGGGAATTTCTCTAGGATGTGTTTGATCATCCTCCGTACAGTCTCAGCGATGATGACGAGCTGAAAGAACATGTTACCACATGGTTGAATACACAGGCGGCAACCTTCTACGGAGAAGGCATACAAAGTCTTCTGCCACGCTATGACAAGTGCCTATAAAATTTCGGAAGCTATGTAGAAAAGTAATTTAATAGCTGTATATTTTTGTACAATAAATATTTTTTCTCTATTTGTACACATTTGTTTTATATAACCAAACAGAACTTACTTTGTGGACACACCTCATATATTAATTAACACTTGAAAGAAGCTTTAGTTCATATATGTGTACTTCTATATTCATAATATGATAGACCCCCAAAATATTTAATTAATTAAAATAAATGAACCTGAAAATGTCAAATGTATAATCATTTACTCACTTCTTATTATAAGTCATTTCATTAACTTGTTTTGTGACTTCTTTGTCCAAAGCTTGTGTCCTAATGTACACCTGTGTAACAGTTACCAGAAGGGTCTGGCTTCTTTGAGGACAGCCGGGTTTGATTTCCCTTGCTGTTGGGCCTTACTTTATTCCAAGTGTGCTAAATGAAAATTCTTGCACACACTTTCCTACAAAAATTGTGCTGGTTCTTCTAGAAGAGGTACCAATGGATATTCAACAGTGTATGTCGCTGCAACACAATGATTGTCCAGCTTACTCATCCCATATTCCAAAACAAATACTGAATTAAAACCATCACAGACATTGTATATGACCAAATTCTGTCGTAAAATGGCCTTTGAGGTTCCCCATTCTGACTCCTCTAGATTTTGTTCTTTTCTTCTTTTTCTTCTTCTTCTTCTTCTTCTTCTTCTTCTTCTTCTTCGGGAGCACTCAAAGATGCAGTCTATGATGAAGCCCAAACTATGCCAGATGATATGTGTTGTTGAATTACAGTACATGCTCTAGCATATCATCCACTTTTATTACATATTTCTTTGACCGTTGATTACAAATGTGCCCTTCCTTCCATCATAAGAAATTTGAACACATTTTAAATAAAGGGTAAAGTTACGTTTTTGTAATACACAATCCATGCTATATGATTTGTGTAGTTACCAAATCATTCTTAGTAAATTGTTCATTACATTTACGTGTATTAAATTGCATTACAATGTCAAATAAGTTGACATTTTATGTTGCACACCCTCGTGTTACACACTTATGTTCAGCATGAAACAATTTTTCATTAAGAAGACTATTTTGCAGATAACAGGTGCTAACTAAAGTATTTTTAACACAAATTTTAGTTCAGTGAAAGTGTCCCATATAATATAATTTAGAATAGTGTAGAAAGAAAGAACTGTCCAACAGCATGTACTTTAGCTCTTGGAATCATACATAGGGAAAGATAAATCAAAATCTTCCTTCCAAAATTTAGATATTTATTACAGTAGTTGCTTTTTACAGCATATAACATCTCTTAATTTTTGAAAAGTGAACAGTTATTTCTCTGTTTCAGCTCACATAAATCTGGCAAGATACACAAGCTCTTTGTGATACCTTACATTCTAACCTATGTCATATTTCCATATACAACATTCGTAGGTGAACCTGCATCTAGGTCTTAATTGGTTAAAGAGAAATAAAGATTTATTCTAGTAGCACAGTTCTACAGCTATACTACCTGGCCCGAGAAACCCACCTGGGAGTGTTTGCACTGCAAATACTGTTTCTGGTAACCACACTCTGAAATTTGTTTATGACCGGTTTCAACGTCAACTTTAGCAAATCCCATATTGCCATTTTTGTCTTCTCAAGAGCAATTGAATGCAGTTATAAAAAGTATGCAATCTACTTTTTTTTCAGGACTTGCTTCAATATCTTAGTTGATATCCGTGGTAAAGCCTTTTTTTTTAAAAAAAAAAAAAAAAAAAAAAAAAAAAAAAAAAAAAAAAAAAGTAAACTTGCCTCTTGATGCTGGTGTTGTGTGACACACCATGTAAAATAGAAATCCTAGATTTCATGTTACTGTGTGACTTATCATTTACTCTCATAATCAAAACTTCTGAATGTTGTACAATTCATTATTTTTGCGTTTTTATTTGCTATAATGGCATAAAAAGTAGAGAAAGATATATTTCCAGGGATACTTGAGGACAAGTACAATACCTTTGTTATCTATTGATAACCATTTTTCTCCATTGATGTGTCGTGACTAGCATGCTTAGTGAATCTACATGATCGGGCGAGTTCTGATTTTTCTCTTTTCTTCCAGCGTCAGTCTTCTGATATGATTCCAACCGACATGCAATGATCGTGTAGGCGAAGGACAGAGCCTGAACTATCATTGCATGTTAGTTGGAAGCATACCAGAAGATGATATAGGGTAAGAAAGTAAAATCCAAACCTGCACAATTGTGAGGTTCGGGTGGAAAGGGTTAAAGAACTAATCTTATTGTATGATAATTTTGTTTCTTAATCCACAGAGTTCCCTTTGCAGTGTGCAGGACAAGACATCCTGGGCATATCAGCTGTTTAAAGTTTATCAGCAGTTTCCAGATAATTTACTCAGATGTGCAATGAAAAAGATCCGTGAAGATCAAATCGTATCTCTCAAGAAGAATTATATGCATTTAGCTCAGAGAAAAGGAAATTTTCTACCATTGTCATGTTCTCCATTCCAGCTTTCTATCAGGTTAGAATCTTCTATTATTTTTCAAAATTATTTAAATGATTTTATTTTCTGCTGCTAACCTGCTCATATAACTTGAAGTACATTTCATTAACTTGTGATGTGAAGAAAAGCCAAATTCAAATCTTATGTTTCAAAGTAAATGTTGATTTAGTAAACCAGACAGCTTTAAAACAGCTATAAGGAATTCTCTATTCTCGTCTAGGCAAATGCAGTAATAATTGCCCTTCCCTTTACTTGGTTCCTACTTATTAACTTCAAATGAATTCTGATGCTGTTCCGCTGAAATAGAAGGCATAGTTTTAAGCCACCGTACTTTGTCCCCTCCCCCCTGAGGTGATGGAGGTTAGAATAGTCCCAAGATATTCCTACCTGTCATAAGAGGTGACTAAAATGAGTCTCTCCAGTTTCGAACTTTAAGTTTTGGTCTCCCTGTGGGCTTGATCCCACAACTTTAAAACAAACTGCAGTGCGAGCCTTTTGGGAAACGACTGCTTATGTGGTGCACCATGTTATTTCCAGTGCAATTCCAACTCAGGCACTCACCCTCAGGCGGGAGCAAGGGTGGGGACACGGGCTGAGATGCATGAATTGCATCCATTGTAAAATGTCACGTCATGCACCATTAACAAAATGGTTCAATTAGCACCTGAAATCCAGCATGGTAGTCAGTCCATTGTGGTGGTGACGTCATGTAACCTTTTGGTTGTAGCCCCCTGACCAGAAAGGGACCGCACTACCGATGACAGCCAAAATTTCCTCATGCATGGCAAAGTGTAGATGCTCATTTCTGTGGAGTATCAGTACTCCAGGCAATGGTTGTTCTGCCAGATGACCCTTGCTGTGGCTGGGTGGCACCCATAAGGAGAGCCCCTGATTGAGAGTGGGTGGCATTGGAGTGTCTTGCAATGAAGAGATCTGAGTCAGATTACATTGGTGGACTTACAACCTCCATCTCTAAGTAAGGAAAGTTGAACACTTCACTGTACAACCCCCCAATCGTTCCCCTCTGTGAACATTCCATGGGAGGAACGTAGAGGTACAAACCAGGCTGAACTGTATTCTCCACAATATCTCATCTATACCAGGACTGATGAGGACTCTTTCTCAGTGATGAAGCCTCAGTTCTTTGTCTATCATCTAGAAGACGAATGTGGGGAAGTGGAGTCACTGTCAAAAATGTACACCTGTGACAATCTGGGTGACATAGCAGTGACCATTACTTCCCATAAGTCATTGAACATGGTCCAGGTGTTATTTTCCACAGGGGTGTGCTGCTCCAGACTGACAGCAAGCTATAGTCCAACGTAAAATGGCAAGCAGTTCATTTTATCCAGTGCATCTATAGGGGTCTGAACGATAGAGTTGCCACTGGAGCCTTCATCTTGGTCTTTGAGGGTCATAAGTTGACTGAAAAGGTCAAGGTGATGGGCTATCTCTGTGATGTGAAACCATATGAGGTGCTTTCAATGCTGGAAATTCAGCCACATGTCCTCTCGTTGTAATTCCATAGCTAAATGTAGGCACTGGGCATCCAGCACAGCCATACAGTCTGTGTACTGTTTGGCCACAATAACTTGACTATTCGTGCGGTGGCTGACTATTCGTGCGGTGGCTGCTGGGAGCTGCAGGTTGTGTGTCTTGCCTCCATGTTACCCCTGCCACGGGGAGTGGAGCGGTGAAGGTACGGCAGCATCAGCTGCTTGCTGCAGTGCTAAAAACTTTACCCTAACATTGTGTACAGTAATGCTTCATGTCAAGGAGCATTGGAACATTGCCAACACTTGTAAATAAATGAATATCTGTCAACCAGTGCCGATTTTCTCCGCTTGGGGCAGCACCAACAAAATAGTCAAGTTATCAAATGTTTAAATGTCTGTAAATCTATCGGACCAAACTGCGTGGTCATCAGTCCGTAGCTTACAAACTACTTAAACCTAGGTAAACTAACCTAAGGACAACACACACACCCATACCTCAGGGAGGACTCAAACCTCCATGGCGAGCAACCGCGCGCTCTGCAGCGAGACGCTTTAGACCGCTTGGCTACTCCACCGCGGCGGTGTCAAGTTATCATGGCCTAATAAGTACACCTCCTCCCATCTGTGTGAACTGTGGCCAGCACCATCATGCCTACTCATCGGAATCTGCTGTTCTTCATCAGAAAAGAAAGATAATGGAGTATATGACTCTGGACCAGTTGACCTACACTGAGGCAAGGAAGAAATTAAAGCGACTACACACTGTAAAAATCACCAGCTCTTTTGCAGCAGTCATATTGTTGCCGCCCTCTACAATGATGGCAGTGGTCTGTGTTACATCTTTTTCTGTGGGTCCCCGATGATGCCAGCCTATGCCTTCCCCCATGGTACTTGGGCGGGGGGGGGGGGGGGGGGCCTCCCCACCTCCTACTGCGCCCAAAACAATTGCTTCTGGACCAGTTTCCACCCCTGCATCAGAGAAACATCAATGTTTTCTGGCTTGCCTCATTCAGAAGGGGTCCCTTGTGACACTTCTTCTTCTGCCAGCTGCAGGCGAAGCCACAGTCTGCTGGTCATAGGGCTTCATGCTTCTCCTGTCCCTGGGACTGGCTCTGAGAAGCCCTCCTCCCATGCAACCCCACGAGGGACAAGTGGGGTAGAAAGATAACAACCAAGAAAAATAAGAAAAAGTACACCCTGGTGGCTTCCATGCTACCACACCCGTCCACCTCTGCTTCTGAGATTCTCACGTCTGTCATGGACCTCACTCTCGGGAACATCTCAGAAATGATGGATGTCAAAGTAGAAACATCTCAGTCGGTAGATGTACATTATGCTCAGGCATAATCAACCCCCTACACACATTCATGTTTTTCCAGCTGTCAGAAAGTGTCATCCTCCAGTGGAACTGTGGAGGTTTTTAACACCTATGCGACTCAGCGACGACAACTTTTAAGCACAACACCTGCTCTCTGCATTGCCCTTCGAGAAACTGGGTTTCCTGCAATGCAGACCCCTGCCTTATTGCAATTGTAGCACTTATAACAGGGTTTCAGGTGGTGGTGGTGGTGGTGGTGGTGGTGGTGGTGGTGGTGTGTGTGTGTGTGTGTGTGTGTGTGTGTGTGTGTGTGTCCTTACTTCTGTTCATTGCGAACCCATGCCCCTTCAAATACCTTTAGAAGCAGTGGCTGTCAGGGTAAGGACAACACAGGAGATCGCTGTCTGTAGTCTCCATCTTCCTCCAGATGGTGATGTATCCCTGAATGTTTTGTCTACACGTATTTCTCAACTCTCTCCACCTTTTTTACTTTTGGTCAACTATAATACCGATAACACCTTGTGGAGTGGTTCCACGATTTATGGCTACAGCATAGTTGTCGAGATCTTACTATTTTAACTCAACCTCTGCCTCTTAGATACTAGTGCCCCCATACATTTTAGTGTGGGGCATGGCATGTTCTCGGCCATAAATTTATCGATATGCAGTCACAGCACTCCACCATCTGTCCAGGGGACAGTCCACAATGACTTGTGTGGCAGCAAACATGTTCAGATTTTTCTGTCACTCCTGCAGCGTCAGTCACTAGGGCACCTGGTCAAGTGGGCTCTATCGATGTAGTCATCGAGACTACCACTTGATCCACTGTTTCTGCTGCAGCAGCTACAATCCCTCATTCCTCAATGTGTCCACGGCAGAAGACTGTGCCATGGTGGTAGTCATCAAGACTACCACTTGATCCACTGTTTCTGCTGCAGCAGCTACAATCCCTCATTCCTCAATGTGTCCACGGCAGAAGACAGTGCCGTGGTGGTCATCTGAAGTCACTGAAGCCATTAGAGGCTGCAGGCGGGCTTTACAGCAATACAATTGGCACCCCTCTCTGGAGCACCTCATCACTTTTAACAGCTATGCACTCGTGCTTGCTAATTAATTAAAAGACATAAACAAGAGTGTTGGGAGAGGTATGTCTCCACTGTTGGGTCAGGTACCTCCACTTTACAGGTCTGGAGCAAAATCAGGTGCCACCAGATATCCTTGAGATCTCGATAAATGGAGCTATATGAACGGACCCAGCCACACTATCCGAGATGTTTGCTGAGCATTACGCTCACACCACTGCTTCTCAGAATTACCAACCAGACTTCCGTATATTAAACAGCTGAGTAGAACACCAGCCCCTCTCCATCAGCACCTGCCGCTCTGGGACATATAATGCTCCATGCAGTGAGTCGGAGTTCCTCAGTTCTATTGTACAATGCCCCAACGTGGTCCCTGGGTCTGATAGCATCCATAGTCAAATGCTGACACATCTCTCAGTGAAGAGCCAGCATAATCTTCTTGCTCTCTTCAATAACATCTAGTGCAATTGAGCTTTCCCATTGCAATGGCAGGATAGTATCATCATCCCAGTACCTATATCCCTGGCAAAAGGCCTCTTAATGTGCATAGTTATCGAGCCAATCACCCTTACCAATGTTCCCTATAAACTGTTGGAATATATCATTTTGCCAGGGTCATTCTACCGCAGATAAACTGGTACACTCATATTCAGAGAATATATGACTTCAACTGCAAATGGGCAAAGCTGAAAATGTGTACCCAGGCGGGATTCGAACCCAGGTCTCCTGCTTTCTAGGCAGTTGTGCTGACCCTTGCACCACTGGGGACACAGCGATCACTGAACCTGCAAGGACTACCTAAGCACGCCGCCCATCAGACACAAATCCCCATCTTCTCCCTGCCCGCAGTACTCAAACTCGTAGTCACTATGTACTAATTCCCGTAAGAGTAAGGTTTCCAAACTTGCCCACACCTCCCCACTAATGAAAGGATCATTACCCGTCACTGGAATATTATATATATACACGTGACATCTATTCTGAACTAACAGATGTCACTACTGATCCTGCAATCGTTACTGTTTTCATATTCACAGAAAATATGACTTCAACTGCAAATGGGCAAGGCCGAAAATGTGTACCCAGCGGGATTTGAACCCGGCTCTCCTGCTTTCTAGCCAGTTGCACTGACGCCCGCACCACTGAGGACACAGCAATCACCGCACACCAGGTGAAAGGTTACTGGCCTGGTTCAGGTTCATTGATGATATTTTCATGATCTGGACTCAGCGCTAGGACACCCTATCCTCCTTTCATCAGAACCTCAATTCCTTCTTCCCCATCCACTTCACCTGGTCTTCCTCAACCTACCATGCCACATTCCTGGATGTCAACCTCCACCTCACTGATGGCTCCATCCACACTTCCATCCATATTAAAGCTACCAACCAACAACAGTACCTACACTTGGACAGTTGCCATCCCTTCCACATCAAAAAATCCCTCCCTTGCCTGGCCACCCATGGACGGCATATCTGTAGTGACTAGAACTCCCTTTCTGAATATGCTGACGGTCTCACAAAGGCCTTCACAGACAGAAACTACCCCAAAGACCTAGTCCGCAAACAGATCTCCCATGCCATATCCTCACACATACCAAATCCTCCTCCTAACACCAGTAATAATCCACAAAAGAGTGCTCCCCTTGTCACCCAGTACTACCCTGGACTCGAACTGATTTTCTATCCTCTTTCCCAGAAATGAGAGACATCCTTCCCACCCCTCCTAAAGTGATGTCCTGTCGCCATCCCAACATCTTAGTTCATCCTTATGCCACCCCAAAAACCGGCTCACTGCTACAGGGGTTCATATCATTGTGAAAAAACCCACTGCAAGACCTGTCCAATCCACCCACCCAGCACTTCCTATTCCAGATGTCACAGGCTTATCCTACCCTATCAACGGCCGGGCCACCTGTGAAAGCAGCCACATAATTTACCAACTGTGCTACAAACACTGTGCACCTTTCTATATTAGCATGACCACCAACCAGCTAACCATTAGGATAACTGGCCACCGCCTAACTGTGGCCAAAAACAAAGTGGACCACCCTGTGGCACAGCATTCAGTGGAGCACATGCTTGATTTCAATGGCTGCTTCACAACCCGGGCCATCTGGATCCTCCCATTACATTCTCCGATCCCAAAATCAACCAGGCCTCAACCTATGGTAACTTCCCTTTTTTTCCCCCTATAACAGTTGTTACCTCTCTATCCCAAACCTCACCTATTTTGAGTGGTGCATGAATGTGCGATTGTGTGTGTGTGTGTGTGTGTGTGTGTGTGTTTCTACGTGGTCTTGTGTACTTGCAGTGTGCATGCATTTTGTATATTTATTTTATTTTATTTTATTTTTCTCCCCTCACCCGCCTCCCCACTCCATTCCTAAGCTGCATCTCGCTATTCCCATCTAACCCATCCCCACCACCGTGACGTAACGTTCCTATCCCCTCTCCCCTCCCCTCCAGTCACCGATTTACTCGCCGCAGAGCGTTATTCGAAGTGTGGTAGCCAGAGGTGATGGTTGTATGACTGTGTTGCGTGCCTGTGTGATTGCGTGAGTATTCTATTTTCTGAAGAAGGCCATGGCTGACAGCTGAAAGTGTTGTATGTGCTTGTTGCAGCTCATCACCACGTCTTTGCGGTGAGTTGTAAACTGTCCTTACTATATTATTATTTCTCTTTCTTTGTTTGAAATCATCTGATACATTAAGAGAAGTATTATAAAAAGTAGTCTCCTCTTTTTTTTATAATTTAATTTCCAGTATAAATGGATTGTTTTTATCTCAGAAAGTAGTCAATTCAACAAAAGTATTATTATTTGAATATTTCAGCAGAACAAACCAAATTTCATGCAGTAGAATCAGTGTTACCCGATGTAATATTTACCTGTACACAATAAATACCCGGAAGACACTCAAATACCAAGCACCATGTTTTAAAAGACCACTAGGGAGCTGAACCTAGATCTTAGGATATCTCTGTCAAAAATGGCATCCTCCTTCCCCTTTATAACACAAGTATTTCAAGTACCATCATATATAGTTATTTTAGTGTATTATATTTATTATTGGAATTGAAAAATGCGGTTTTTCTGCTTACATTTCTTTTATTTTCTGCGGGCGTGTTTCTTCTTTTTTTTTCCTATTTCTTGGCATCACCAATGGATTTATTTATGGTATATAGTCTTCCGCATTTTGTTTTTGTTGCTCCTCCCACCTGATCACAATTTATGTGATTTCTTGTTTATTTTCTTTTTGGGTGTGTTACATTTATTTGTACAATAGCCATGCAGCTCTACCATATTTTCGAATTCAAATGAAAGTTGTAAGACTATAAACCAATCCACTGATGATGCCCTACAGTAGAAGAGAGAACAACTCATTTGGAGAAAATAAATTGCAAAAGAAAAATGGCATTTTCAATTCCAAAAATGAATAATTTGATGTTTGCTACAAAAGATGACCATACAAAGAAACTCAGTATTTTTATGTTTGTGATTAATGTGTGGAGACTTTGATGTAATTAATGTTTTTCATCTTTGAGCAGCTCAGCGTTTAGATTACACTTAACAGCCATAATACTATGAAAACTAAACAATAATTTTGGGTTTCTTGAATATCCATAAATAATTACCTGTAAATGGTTTTTGAATGCATACTGTCAACCGTCATCTGTTTACTGTATTTAGAACTTTACCGGTTTCGGATGTTATCCATCACCAGAAAAGTAAAATTAACAGACTGATTACATTGGTGCATTTTCTGTCACTATTCCTATGTCAAACAATAAAAGATACCTAAAGTGTCACTAGACATTAGGTCTTGATTATATAACAGTACCAGGCTGCATATGTTTTATTTTTCATCAAGACCTAATGACTAGTGACACTTTACATATCTTTTATTGTTTGACATAGATATGGTGACTGTGGTGTCGCACAAGTCTAAAGTGCGTGCCACCTACTTTCGCCGCGCGCCACCATGCACGCACGTCGCGGCGTTCTTAAGACGTCAGCCACGAGCGCCCTCTGCTACAACTCCGCTCGTGGCCACTGCTGAACGACATTGTGCACTTGGGACTGAGATAGGAACCAGTTAGCACTTCGGAAACAGATAGGCACCAGTGAAGACTTGGCTATCGATAGGCATTAGGCAGGCCTCTAGCTCAACTATGTATCAGCATTCTGCAGTACTGAGCTATGTAAAAGTTAAGTATTGTATAAATTCTGTGCAATATATATCTTTTTCTAATTTACTCTAGTGTTTCTAGTTTCTGCTGTCCCACTGGCTGCTCACCTCCTGCAGAAGTGTGCATCCTTTATTCGTGTGTTGGTCTCATTCTGCTCGGCCACCGACACATACGACGGAAACGAGACACAAAAGCAGCAACGAGGCTGGGACACAAAAGTGACAGAAAATGCACAAATGTAATCAGTCTGTTTAATTTTACTTTTCTGATGATGGATAATATGTGAAACTGGTTAAGTTCTAAATACAATAAACAGCTGATTGTTGACAATATGCATTTTTAAAACTATATGATGGCTGTTAACAATCATCTCAGTAAAAATTTGAACCTGTATATGTGTTTTATATGTTAGCCACCAAAACTAAATTTTCCAGAGAAAGAAAGAGCTGGTCTAATTATAATGAGTTACTGAATTGACGTGAGTGTTAGAGAGTTTAATTGCAGCTAAGACACATTTGTTTACAAAGTAACAAAAGCCATGAGGTATTTTTAGTTTGTAAAGTTATTATAAAACTTCATCTATGATACTGTACTGAGAGTAGCTATGGCATATGGTAAATAATATATTAGGTATAATAAATGTGCCTAAGAAATTGAGCTGACATTCAGCAAGAAAGTAAATTAACAGTGGTTCTATGGAGAAAAGCCACTGTTGGTTGACATAGATAATATTGAGTGTAGAGGCCAAAAGTCTATGAGCTGTTAATTATGATGTATTTGTTTTCTTTTAAGTCAGTCCTGGTATTGATTAAGTATAATGTATTCAAATACAATGTCTGCCTAGGTGTGTTTGCGTCTTTGTAAATGTGTGAGTGTGTGTGTATTTGTTTACCTTCCTTTTCTTCCCCCAAGGTACGTCTTTCCTCTCCCGGGATTGGAATGGCTCCTTACCCCCTCCTTTAAAACCCTCATCATTTCCTTTTCCCTCTCCTTACCTTCTGCCTGAAGAAGCAACTGGGTTGCGAAAGCTTGCGTTTGTGTGTGTGTGTGTGTGTGTGTGTGTGTGTGTGTGTGTGTTATTTATTTGTGCTACTATAACTACCTGTGCTCCTTCGCCTGGTGAGTAATCTTCATCTATTTTTTATATATTTTTTCCTGCTAGGAATTTTTCGTCTATAATATTCAAGTACAATATAACATTTATTTGATTCTCATTGTGGATCACTCATTTCCAGCTATCGTCACATATTGCAGACAAGTTACCAGTACGCAATATTCCATCAGTCATTCATCATGTCATCGAGTTTAGATAACTGGCATACATCAAATGACTTGGAAAAGGAAAGAGGCCTGAAACTGATGATAACTGATGGTGGGTCAACTGCAGCTTTAGTGGAACTCTTCTGTAAAGGAGTGGTAAGTCAATTTGTGTAGGTAATAAAACTGATTTTAGTGTTCCTATCATTGTTGTGGTATGTTTCTGATCCTACCTCATCAAAATATTTAAAAAAATCCTATGAAGGATTGTTTTTGATTCATCTAACTTTGTTTCACATATCCGTCAACTATGTGTCAAATAGTGATATAACTTTCCAGGTGTGTTCAGTGATATACACAGATATTGTATGTATGTATTTATGTTCCTAATAGAGTTAGTAATTAGACACATGTACAGTCTAAAACCTGTTATAATGATAACAAAGGGACCAATTCTTTGTGGTCATTATAGCCGACAGTAACACAAACTGGGTTTTTTCCTTTTTCTTTGATAAAAAATTACATATTCGTGAATTTTAGCCTTTCATAGGGTTAACACTTCGTAACTTAGCAGAAATACGGTACTTGTACAGTATTTGCAAAACAGATTTTGTGGAGAGGGACCGAAGAAGAATTCTTCCTTAAACTGCATTCACACTGGAAGCACTTTGCTGCCCCATTAGGACAAAACCAGCAAAACAGGTTTTGAACGATGCAGCATGTCTACTGTTGAAGTCGTATTTCTCCACTCTGTGCAACAAGTCATATTTCTCCACTCTTAGCGTGGCAGGGGACGATATTCTGCCTAGGGTTTTCTGTCTTGCTAGATGGAAGCTCATGGTGGCACCTGCTACGAGCAGAGAAGTGTGTGTGTAGGTCTACCAACATGAGATGCAGGAGCCTGCATAGAGGACACAGCATGGAGTCCTCAATTACATAAGTGTTCCATGGTGAAACAAAAAAACAGATGAGTGTAGTGTTGAAGGTTTTGTTGTTGTTGTTGTTGTTGTTGTTGGGTGTTTAAAGGGGACTCAACTGCTGAAGGTTGTTGTCATTGTTGTAATGTATGAGAAGTTATATAGTCAGAACTATCTGAGACTGGAACTGATCATGAAAGGAAACTTAATTCTATGTAAATATATATAGTGTTAATGAAGTTCTGTAAGTCACAGTACAATAAAGTACAGTAAAGGAGTTTCATTTGAGTAGACGAAGCATTTACGGATTGAAATGATAATTTCTCTTCCTCTCACGCTCTGATCAACTTTGGATACAATTGTCAGGTGCCTGCTACCTCAAGAAAGAGACTTCTTGGTTGAGGAACAGACTAGCTGGGCCTCATAAGCCAAGGAGTAAATTAAATAGTACACTTCTAAAAACCCAACTCAACATTACCTAAAACCATTACTAACTTATATATTCTTTTGGTGTCTTGCAATGAACAGGCAAGGATAACACATTTACACCCCAAGTTCTAAGCATTGTCGGTACAACAAACAAAATGCTTCATTCATGCACGGCTCTGTTTCGACGACGTTACTAATATCCGAGATATGCACGTGCACACTAGAGCTCTACTGCACAACTACAAAAATTATGCTGCATTCTGTTCTGTTTCGTGCCATGTATTTGCCGCACTGCGTGGTGGGTCCATCAGGTGTGGAGGCAGCTTTATGCAGTACATGCAGGTATAACATGCCAGCAATACTTGGAGACCTCTAATAAGTGAAGAGCCACAAATCCATTGGCTTTTGCTTGAACAATAGGTCCGTTTATCAGCACATTGCTTGATCATTGCTGCTTAAATCATGCAAGTAAAGCTTTGTGCTCAGATGATCCTCTGCTTAATCCTTAGTTTTGTTGAAAAAGACTGTATTTTCTACTCTGTACTTCTATATTGTAGGTATTGTTGAATGTGACACACCCAATTCCTTCATAATGCTGATGTTTGATTGCCCTTTTCCTGATAACAACATTATGTCTGACTTTTCTTCAGTATTAAATACTTTCCTTTTCTGCAACCTCTTTAAAACAATAATTGCATTGACTATTCAACGCACACGTAACTCACAAACTAACCTGACATCTGTTGCATGGGCTTTGCGGGAATGGAATAGAGCATGTATGGTTTACTGCCAGGGAGAGGAAAGCATGCTCTGTCCCAGTGTTCTGTAATTTCACAGTGGAGATAATGAGAAACAATGAAAATAGCACAATAAGATACAGATAGTGTCATAGCGACAGCTTATTTAGTTAAAAAGTAGAAAACAATGTACAGAACTCAAGATCTTCAAAATAAGCATTCAATTACTGTTAATAAACCTCAATTACATAACAGAAAAGAACATTGAATTTTATAGTTGATATATTTCTCCAAAAATAGCCAATACATTATTAAAAATGGTGTCACTAGATACGGCTTAAACTATAATTTGTAACTTAAAGGCACATGCTAAAGTTTGACTTCATGAACAATGAAAATGTAATAAACTATAAAACTTTTCTCCCTTTATCTTTTTGTGGACAGAGTCAGTGAGAAAAGATTTCCTAAAGTTTTTAAATTCCATGTGAAGTTTGTAGAACGTATCTGTGTTACCATTTTTGGGTAAACATTAACAAAATTGGCCAATTTGAGCATCTTCAGTTTCAAGATAAACCTATAGTTTTTAATTTTAATACTTGTTTTGTCTTAAAAACTTTCCAAATTATACCTTTAAATTAATAAATGGGTATGTGAGTTATTGAAGAATCAAAATTTTCATCATCATGAAAGGCTTTAGATGAGTGGTATCAACAGCTCAGTCTGGGTCCTAGGTTATGACATGAACTGAGAAGTTCCTTAGATTTTCATTTTGTAGGGCAGATGTCCTTATAAATTTTTATCATTAACTTTCTTTTGTTGGTAGCAGAACAACTGATATACTGCAGTGTAAATTAGCATTGTTCTCAAAATGACAAATTAATTAAAAGTATATTTATAGAAAATCAGTTAATTTAGAATTGTCATTTAAGTTGTTCTGCATTAACTGAAAATCACTTGATACATATTACTACATTATATGTTCTTGATTATCTTTATGTCTACATGAATCTGTCAGTAGTTATAACAGCAGAGCCAGGCTAGTGAAAGTAACTATAAAAATTTATTTCTATATTAAAAATATGTTATACACGCTGCCTTTTATTTCAATCCTCAAACAATCTTCTCCTCTTTTGCAGATTGAATTTGATTTTGAGATACCCGATCAAATCATTACACTCAACCCAAAAGTTACAGAAGTGGATGAAAGCTATGCTCGCATAGTGGAGGTAATTAAAAAATATATATTATGGATATTTTCTATCAGGTAGAATAAAATTTCTGGTTTTAGTCATAAAATTATACAGTGCATTAATTGTATGAGAAAACCTGACAGCTCCAAGCACTTGTAATACTACTTGCCTAGAGCTGATTCTTTCTCCACGAAAGTTAGAAGCGTGTCTCCAAATAGAAGCATGTTCTACAGCACAAAACTGTCATCTGAATCGTGCACCCATTTTTATCAAGTTCTGTGCACACTCACTCACGCATTTCAAATCCTTACAGGACACTTAAATATTACTTTACATTCAGTAGTAATACAGTTAAAATCCGTGTGTGGCAATCCTGATATAGCTTTTCCATGATTTTTCTGATTAACTTAAGGCAAATGTAGAATCAGAGTGGCAAAGTTACCTACTTGCTCCTCCAACATAGAACCTATCATCACAATATTGTCAAGGTAGCTTATACTGCAAGGGAAACCTGCTTTAAGTTGTCCCAAAAATATATTGAAAGCAGGGTGTGCATGCTGATAAAATATTCGAAAAAATATAAAATAAATTAAAAAAAAAATCCCAATTTACAGCCCTGTTCCAAGAGAGATACTTTTCCTGGAAGAATTAAATGCTTTCCTTTATAACTCACAAATTACCGTCCATTAGAATCAGTCCATTAAAAGTCGATGTTTTTTACACTGAGGTAAAAGTCTCATGATTAAGATGCATTTATGGAGACAGCATTTTTTTTTTTTTCATCGATTTGCAGATATTGATAACGGTGTGAAAATTGGTGGGAGTAAGAGCAGTCAGGTGCAGACAGCCAGTGAGAATGTGTTTTTCAGTTCATCTGTTTCTGTTTTTTTATGATCATTTAGACGTTGCATTTATTTCATGTTTAAAAATAATACACCGTTGTTGTCTTTTTTACAAATGTGCTATGATTTTTTAGTGTGTTACTAGGCTGGAATGTAGTACAAGAACTTTCACTGCGCTATCACATTTATACTCTTGCTTGTAAAATTATTTCATTGTTCTCTTTGAATGTGTTACAAATTAGGGGACTGATGACCCAGATGTTTATAGTCCCTTCAAAATAACAACATGATGTTACAAGCCTTATAACACAGTGAAAGTACATGATGTTTAATTATTTACAAATTTCTGATTAGCTGTCTGTATTTGATGATAATTATACTTTTCACCATTGTTAGCTGTAATATGTAATCTGAGAAAGATCTAAAATAAGTATGATAAACCAACCTTGAAGTTTGCTCTTTTCTTTTAAAATATATCAAATGTAAATGTGCATTTACAGTTTTTATTAATGGTGTATACGTGATCTTATGAGCCTGAAATATTTCCAACTGACTGGCCCTAAGATTTGAATGGGAATGGTACAGTTGGTGATTTAAGAAATTCATAGCACAGTCTCAGTATTACAGTAATTAATCATGCATAAAAGGACATTTGGTCTGAAAGTAAAGCTTATCAAACCACTACTTGCATTTTTTTCTCTGTGATCTGTTAGAAATGTAAACATATGAAACATCAAGCTCATCGAAAACAGTTTTTTGTTAGGAAGCAGGCCTGTTGCATAGTCTTCATCCTAAATCTATGACGCATTCTGCTATAGGCACACTCTTCCATGTGAATTGTGTTTTGTTGTTAAGAACACATTTTCTTTTCAACTTGAGTTTTATTTTGATGTTATTGTTTCATTATTGTGTTTTACTGCTGCACTATTATTTGCAGTGGAGGGTGAGAGTAAAGTTCTTACCAGGCAAAGTTACAAAACCTTATGATAACTAAATCAATGAAAAATTCCTGAAATTCTAAAAAATTCTAAGATGAAAAAATTCCCGGGTCTTTCCCAGATCTCTTGGTTGTCCCATGGCGTATACACCATGTTAAAGATAGATGCTGTGCTAGCCTCTCACAACGTTAAACAACGATATTGATAAAGACTAAAAAAAGCACATTTAATGCAAGCAATTGTTTTGAGATTTCATGTAATGCAACCTCCAGGTAGCCATCAGCCAAGAGGTTGTGTGTCCGTGTATATCTTTGCATTACTGCTAACTTAAATCTCCACAGTCAGAGCTGTCAATTTCTTAACAGCTTATGCAGGTGCAGCCCATTCACTTGATGAAACTAGTTTAATCATCTCATTGACATTAATTAGTAAAAAACTGACTTCCATTACTCACATAAAAACACCATTTCAGAGTGTTCTCAAAAGAAGGGCAATCTAGCAGAAGGATTAAGTGTGATGTGTGCTGTGAGGTTATTGACTCACCCTAATCTGCCACAAAACATTCCCAAATATTCAGAAAACAGTGAGTCTAGTTTTTATAAGAGACCTGATTGGACATGATGTGTACAAAGGGAGTAGCATGTGCTGCCGTTACTGCTGACAGCATGTTGTTCAAGTTACCCCAGTCCGCCTGGTTGTGTCGTAGAAATTTTCTCTTCTCCTCATTGAGCTCTATTCCATTCACAAATGGCAATAGCATATCACACCAAAGTAGGATGGCCTGCAATGTTGAGACCATTAAATTTTGGTACCAAAATTTCTGAAAACAGAAGGTTTGCAATCAGAAGGGCCTACTGATGGATTTGCTTATCCAGAGTGTAATGCAGAATGACATCCAGGATCTTGATGGCTGCAATGGACTCCCGAGATGTAGGTCTGACCAGTGTACACTTGTGATAATAAGAGGAGAACAAACTACATGGAGCATCAACAGCAAAAGGCATAGGGTCCTGTAGAAGGGCTAACTGGCACAGTTGCTAATAAAAACTCTGAAGTTGTTGAAACTCTGAAGTTGTTGAATTAACATAGATGAATTATGAACTACAGTTACCTTACTGACCTTCGAAATAGTAACTTCCCATGTCTACACCACTGAGCTCTGCAATACATGTCCTGGAAATGGCACAAAGTCTTCCGTTGGGATGGTCTTCAAAAGCCTTATCACATTCCGTTGGATGTCAGGAATATCATCAAATCTCTTTCCTTACAAAGTGAGTTTGAATCGAGAGAATAGGAAGAAATCTGGAGGATTGAGATATGTTGAGTATGGTGGATGTTCAAGTTACACCACCACCTTTTTTGCCAAGAACTGACTGACAATACTGACTGTGTGTGGGTGAGCCTTGAAAATCCACCGAACTATCTGGATCTCAATCCTCCAGACTTCTTCCTACTCCCTTGACTCACTTTGAAAGGAAAGGGATTTGACAATAACCCTGACCTCCCACAAAATGCGATGAGGCTTTTGAACACCATCCCAAAGGAAGACTTCATGCAAAGTTTCCAAGACATGTATTGCAGAGCTCAGGGGTGCATTGTTATGGGAAGTGACTATTTCGAAGGACAGTAAGGTAACTATAGTTCATAGTTTGTCTATGTTCATTTTATAGGACTATTCACCGAAGTTTATTGTCACAGGTTTTACATATGAGGAGGAATCCATGAAAAGAACAGTGACTTTCAGCCATCTTGAGTCGATGAGCTTGAATAACGTGAATTGTTGGCATAACTGTGACTTATCAGTGTCCCAGTCATTTTCTGAATCATTGTAGGAAGGGAAAGGTAATTGGTGAACAACTGGTGGTTATGCATTCAAATCAAACAATGACCTATATGAGTAGAAAAGGGTATAAAATTGACCTCACAAATGCTCTAACCTGGTTCTTTCATTCTAGCATGAGACACAAATAGATGCATGGTTGTTAAGTACACACGATTTGTTGGTTACAGAGTGACATACACAGAAATACAGAAAAGTAGTAACAAGTCTTGAATGTGTTTAAAATCAAATATGCTGAGTCTCAGAGTGACAGCTTCACTGATAGGACCAAGATATGCAAGAGTTGTTTGCCCTCAGACAGTTTGGTAATCTCAGATACTACTCTCAGAATAGTTTCCACTAGGTGTGAGTTTTTGCTGACATTCACTTGCAGTACTTTCTGCAAGGGTCTTAAAAGTGCAGCAGGAATCTGTGAGTCCTGAGAGATCACTCATTTTGAGATTTTTTAGTCCTGGGTCTGTGTGATAAGGTTGTGATGGAAGTGTGCTGAAGACACAAAAATAAATGACTGTATTCATATTAGATAAGAATGTGGATTAGGAAGAGGAATGGTTCTGGAGCATGCAAGAATCTCCACCACTTTGGAATGGTGCCCCAAGTTCCTGTTTTAGCAATTTTACGCAGGATCTCAGAGGTCAGCCACATCCAAGTTAGACCAATTCAAGTGGAACACACTAGAGTACCTGCCTTATAACCCTGATGTCTCCCCAAGCAATTGTTGTGCCTTCAGTCATTAAAAAAAGCCTTGAAAGGTCACTGATTCCTGTTAGACAAGGATGTTAAGCAGGAATTTACAGACTTGTTCACGCAGCAAGACATGCCATTTTACCAAATGATTGCCCTCAACCTGGTACATTAGTAGATGATTGCCTCGATTGGTCACAGTTCATTGTTTGATTAATGATGAAAATTCTCCTCAGAGATGATAAATATTGTTGAAACGAGATAGAATGGCTGGCCAGTACTTACCTTTGTGCTGTACCACCGATGATAATACAAAAGAAGAAACAGAAAAAAGGGACAAAAAGGACAAGCTTTCGGAACACAGTTCCTTCATCAGGTGGGAGAGAAGGGAAGAAGAAAGGATGGGAACAGAAAGGAAAGGTAGTTCACGACCTAGGTCATGAAGGTGGTGTTTCGGGAGTCCCAAAACTCACGACCTAGGTCGTGAACTACCTTTCCTTTCTGTTCCCATCCTTTCTTCTTCCCTTCTCTCCCACCTGATGAAGGAACTGTGTTCCAAAAGCTTGTCCTTTTTGTCCCCTTTTTTCTGTTTCTTCTTTTATCTTATCATCGGCGGTACAGCACAAAAGTAAGTACTGGCCAGCCATTCTATCTCGTTTCAACAGTGCATTGTTTGTTAGACATACCGACTTCAGACTATTTAATCTTGAATCTAAACCTCAGACTACAAGAAGAATATAGTCAAAGGATACAAAAGGGTCACAGTGGTTGAGAAGGGAGTAAGACAGGGTTTTAAACTTTCCCCAATGTTGTTCAATCTGTACATTGAGCAAGCTGTGAAAGAATGGAAAGAGAAATTTGATGAGGGACTTAGAGTCCATGGAGAGGGAATAAAAACCTTGTAATTTGCAAATGACATAGTAATTTTGTCAGAAACAGCAAAGGACATGGAAGAAAAATTAAATGGAATAGACAGTGTATTGAAAGGAAGATATAAGATGAACATTAACTAGAGTAAAATGAGGGTAATGGAATGTGGGGTCCAAAAATAAGGCAATGCTGAAGGAATCAGATTATGTAATGAGACAATAAAAGTATTATATGAGTTTTGTTATTTGGGTAGCAAAACAACTTCTGATGGCCGAAATAAAGAAGATATAAAATGCAGAGTGGCTACGAGACGAAAAGTGTTTCTGAAGCATCAAAATTTGTTCACATCAAATATTAATTTAAATGTTAGGAAGTCTTTTCTGAAAGCATTTGTCTGGAGTGTAGAATTGTATTGGGATGAAATGTAGGCGATAAGAACTTCAGACAAAAAATGATTGAAGTTTTCGAAATGTGGTGCTACAAACGAATGACAAAAATTAGAGGGAGAGATCATGTACCTAATGAGCAGAATTAGGGAGAAAAGAAGTTTCTAGCATATCCTGACTAAGAGAAGGGATAGGTTGGTGGGACACATTCTGAGACATCAAGGAATCAACTTAGCATTAGAAGGAAGTATGTGGGGTAAAAATCGTAGAGGGAGACCATGAGACGAATATAGTAAGCAGATTGAAAAGGATTTAGGTTGTCATTTGTATTCTCAGATGAAGAGGCTTACACATACAGGGTAGTTTGGAGAGCTGTATCAAACCAGTCTGTGGTCTGAAGACCACAAGAACAATAACAATCTAAAACTTTTTATGTGACCTTATAATTCAGTACCACTCCCATGAACCACAGACATTGCCGAGGTGGGATGGCTTGCATGCCTCAATGATACAGATAGCCGTACCGAAGGTGCAACCACAGCGGAGGGGTATCTGTGGAGAGGCCAGACAAACGTGTGGTTCCTGAAGAGGGGCAGCAGCCTTTTCAGTAGTTACAGGGGCAGCAGTCTGGATGATTCACTGAGCTGGCCTTGTAACATCAGCTAATGTGGCTTTGCCACACAGTTACTGCAAACGGCTGAAAGCAAGGGGAAACTACAGCCATTACCTTTCCCGAGGACATGCAGCTCTACTGTATGAACATATGATGATGGCATCCTCTCGTGTAAAATATTCCGGAGGTAAAATAGTCCCCCATTCGGATCTCTGGGCGGGGACTACTCAGGAGGATGTGATCATCAGGAAAGACAATACTGGCATTCTATGGGTCGGAGCATGGAATGTTAGATCCCTTAATCCAGTAGGAAAATTAGAAAATTTAAAAAGGGAAATGGATAGGTTGAAGTTAGATATAGTGGGGATTAGTGAAGTTCGGTGGCAGGATGAACAGGATTTCTGGTCAGGTGAGTACAGGATTATAAATACAAAATCAATTGGGGGTATCACAGGAGTAGGATTGATAATGAATAAGAAAATAGGAATGCGGGTAAACTACTAGGACCAGCACAGTGATCGTATTATCATTGTCAAGATAGATACGAAGCCAACACCGACAACAGTAGTATAGGTTTATATGCCAACTAGCTCTGCCGATGATGAGGAGATCGAAGAAATATATGAGGAGCTAAAGGAAATAATTCAGACAATTAAGGGAGAGGAAAACATAATTGTTATGGGAGACTGGAATTCGGTAGTAGGACAAGGAAGGGAAGGGAAGGTAGTAGGTGAATATGTTCTGGGCAAAAGGAATGAAAGAGGAAGCCGCTTGGTAGAATTTTGCACAGAACATAATTTAGTTATAAGAAACACCTAGTTTAAGAATTACAAAAGAAGGCTGTATACATTGAAGAGACTAGGAGACACCGGGAGATACCAGATAGATTTTATAATGGTAAGACATAGATTTCGGAACGAGGTTTTACAGTGTAAGACATACCCAGGGGCAGATATAGACTCTGACCATAACTTGTTGGTTATGAACTGTAGGCTGAAACTGAAGAAACTACAAAAAGGTAGGAAAATAAGGAGATGGGACCTGGATAAATTGAAGGAACCTGAAGTTCTTAAGAATTTCAGAGGGAGCTTTAGGCAACAATTGACAGAAACAGGGGAAAATAAAACAGTAGAGGAAGAATTGGTAAAATTGAGAGATGAAATAATGAAGGTAACAGAGGACGAAATAGGTAGGAAGGCAAGACCTACAAAAATCCTTGGATATCACAGGAGATACTCAATTTAATCGATGAAAGGAGAAAATATAAAAATGCAGTAAATGAAACAGGCAAAATTGAGTACAGACGACTAAGAAATGAGATTGACAGGAAGTGCAAAATGGCTAAGCAGGAGTGGCTAGAAGGCAAATGCAAGGATGTAGAAGAATGTATAAATAGGGGAAAAATAGATACAGCCTACAGGAAAATAAAAGAAACATTTGGAGATAAGAAAAACAGCTCTATGAATATCAAGGACACTGATGGAAAACCAGTTCTCAGCAAAGAAGGGAAAGCTGAAAGGTGGAAAGAGTATATAGAGGGGCTCTACAAAGGAAATGAACTTCGAGACAATATTGTAGGAAGGGAAGAGGATGTAGATGAAGATGAAATAGGAGATACTGTACTGAGAGAAGAATTTGACAGAGCCCTGAAAGACCTAAGTCGAAACAAGGCCCCTGGAGTAGATGATATTCCCTCAGAGCTACTGAAGTCTCTGGGAGAACCAGCCATGACAAACCTGTTTCACCTGGTGTGTAAGATGTATGAGACAGGCGAAGTACCCTTAGACTTTAAGAAAAATGTAATAATCCCCATTCCAAAGAAAGCAGGTGCAGACAGGTGTGAAAACTATAGAACCATCAGTTTAATAAGTCATGGTTGCAAAATTTTAACATGAATTATTTACAGAAGGATGGAAAAGCTGGTAGAAGCCGACCTCGGGGAAGATCAGTTTGGGTTCAGGAGAAATGTAGGAACACGGCTTATCCTAGAAGATAGATTAAGAAAAGGCAAACCTACATTTCTAGCTTTTGTAGATTTGGAGAAGGCTTTTGACAATGTTGATTGGAATAAACTCTTTCAAGTTCTGAAGCAAGCAGGAGTAAAATATAGGGAGCGTAAGGTTATTTACAACTTGTACAAAAACCAGACAGCGGTTGTCAGAGTTGAAGGGCATGAAAGGGATGCAGTGGTTGGAAAGGGAGTAAGACAGGGTTGTAGTCTTTCTCCGTTGTTATTCAATTTGTACATTGAGCAAGCTATAAAGGAAAGCAAGGAGAAATTTGGAGAAGGAATTAAAGTTCAGGGTGAAGAATTAAAAACATTGTGTTTTGCCGACAACATAGTAATTCTGTCAGATACAGCAAAGGACCTGGAAGAGCAATTGAACTGAATGGACAGTGTGCTGAAAGGTGCATATAAGATGAACATTAACAAGAGCAAAACTAGGGTAATGGAGTGCAGTGTAAGAAAATCAGTTGATGCTGAAGGAATTAGATTGGGAAACGAAGCAATAAAGGAGGTAGATGAGGTTTGTTACTTGGGCAGTAAAATAACAGATGATGGTCGCAGTACAGAGGATATAAAATGCAGAATGGCAATGGGTAGAAAAGCGTTCTTGAAAAAGAGAAATTTGTTAGCATCGAATATTGATTTAAGCCTAAGGAAGTCCTTTCTGAAGGCATTTGTATGGAGTGTTGCTTTGTATGGGAGTGAGACATGCATGATAAACACTGCGGACAGGAAGAGGATTGAGGCTTTTGAAATATGGTGCTACAGAAGAATACTGAAGATTAGGTGGGTGGATTGCGTAACTAATGATGAGGTACTGAACAGAATTGGGGAGAAAAGGAATTTCTGGCATACCTTGACTAAAAGAAGGGATAGATTGGTAGGACACATTCTTAGACATCGAGGAATCGTAAATTTAGCATTGGAGGGAAGTGTGTGGGGTAAAAATTGCAGAGGAAGACCAAGAGATGGATACAGTAAGCAGATTCAGGCAGATGTAGGTTGCCGTTTTTATGTGGAGATGAAGAGGCTTGCTCAGGATAGGGTATTGTGGAGAGCTGCATCAAACCAGTCTCCGGACTGAAGACCACAACAACAACAACATAATTCAGTGTAAAAAACCTTGAAGAAAACTGAAATATTTCTGTAGTTCACTTTGCTGATTTCATTAACACAATTAATAATTGAGGTGTCTGTTATTTTGAACAAGTCTCTATGTTGAAGATTGGCACATATTTCAGTGCGAATTACACAAGGACTGGACTCCTGGTAGGAGGACATATGAAAATTTTGTTTGAATGTGGTATGTGTTTTGATATTCCATGTATGTGGGTTAAGCTCATGTGCCTTAGATGGCATTAGATGGCACAGGGACTTAGAATAATTGCCTCGTAAGCAGGAGGCCCTGGGTTCAAATCACAGACTAGGCACAAAATTTCATATGTCCATTTTGTATGATTACAACCAGCTGAGAGTAAAAATCTTTATTCAAGTAATTTTTCATCACTCAGCTTAGTTCATTCCAGTGTTCCTCTTTTATACATGTAGATTACAATTCATTTGTATTATTTTATTCATCCTACAGACCACAGTCCCTTGACCCTTTCTATGTGAATGTGTATATCACTTGTGATGTTATGCACAGCAGGTTTACACAAAATAAGTTCATTTGAATGTCATTAGTCACTTTCTAAAACAAAATTAAATCAATCCATCAATAATATTTATCAGCTGACACAAACTATATAAATAGTGTGCATACATCCTTGCAAAAATATCTATGGATGATTAAAATTACTGGTATTATGTAAACAGTAAATGAAATGTTACATTGCCTGTTAGTTGTCAAATTTACCTAACTAAACATTGTTGTCTGCCTCTGTTGCACTTAAATATAACAGAATTGAGGGAGGGTGGGCTTTTGCCAGTACTTGTACATCAGGATATAAAATGTGTAGTTAATCAAAATGGTCCTTTGATTGTAAAATAAATCTACATTTACATGTTGCTTAGTAGCATACTGTTTTCGTTTCTCCTTGGAAATAAGCATCATTATTAAATGGCTGAATTATATGACAACTAGAGGAATTTGCACAATTTGACAAGTAACATAAGGAAGGAAGGAAGATTAGAATATAACATCCCGCCAACAGTGTGGTCATTAGAGAGGCAAAGTGACATAATGATAAATGCTGTTGTGTCATGGCCGGCTGGTATGTTTTGTTGCCGGCCGCAGTGGCCGAGGTGACTGAGGCGCTCCAGTCACGGTCAGCTCGGCCACTACGGTCGGGGGCTCGAATCCCCCCTCGGGCATGGATATTTGTGCCGTCCTAGTTCGTAAGTAGTTCATAAGTAGTTTGTAAGTTTAGGGACTGATGACCCCGTAGTTAAGTCCCATAAGCTTAACAAACATTTTTTTATGTTTTGTTATTTGCATTTCCTCGTAGTTTTATTTGTTGTTACATTTTGACAAAATTGAGAAAAAAGTTGTTGTATGTTCTGTCTTTTTCTGCTTTGCATCCATAGGCTGGTTGATCTACACCAGTTGTTTCTCCCTTTTAATATAAATTTTCTTAGATATAGCTTAAGTACTACCATCATAAAATGTTGTGATCTACTTGTAGTCGTGGCAGAATGGAGTATTGAGGCGTCATGCTGTGAGCGTGCTGCTGTTTGCCATCGGTGGTTCAATTCGCCCTTCGGGCATGGGTGTTTGTGTTGTCCTTAGCATAAGTCAGTCTAAGTTAGTTTAAGCTAGTTTAATTAGTTTGTAAGACTTAGGGACTGATGACCCTGTAGTTAAGTCTCTTAAGATTGAAACAATTGAACATTTGATTTTACTACTTGTAACCCCCTATGGCACCCCTTAATAGTTGAATTTCAAAAAATACCTTAACATGTGTCTTTTAAATTCCAACCAAGTGTGCAAATATCATTTTTTGTAATTCTGGTTTCAAAATTGGCTTAGTAGCAATGTACGTTCAAAAAATATTTCATTCCCTATTCCACCCCCTAAATGATTAATTTTCTGAAAATACCAAAACACATGTCTTTTTAATTCTGACCAAGAAAACATTTACCTGTTTATGTGGTTGTAGCTTCAATATTACCTTAATAGCAAAAGATTTTCGAAAAATGTCCCCCTCTCAAGTTTAACCCCCTTGATGGTTGATTTCCCAAAAATACCGAAACAAATATTTTTTTAATTTCTAACGAACCATACAAATACCAATTTTTGCAACTCTAGCTTCAAAATTGTCTTGACAACAATGTGTTTTTGAAAAGAATATTTGATTCCCTATTTTACCCCTTAGTTGTTGAGTTTCCAAAAATACCGAAAATCATGTTTTTTTAATCCTGACCAAGATTCCATATCCGAAGTTTCGTAGTTGTACCTTAAAACTTGAGTTAACAGCAACACATTTTACCCCCTAATTAGTTTAATTTAAACAAATGCTGAAATACATATCTTTTAAATTCGAACCCTGAATTGAAAACCGAAATTTTGGAGTTCTAGCTTCAAAATTGCCTAAATAGCAACATATTTGCAAAACACGTTGCATCCCCATTTCAGCCTCTTTCATTTGGAATATCGAAAAATCGCTTCTTAAATGATGCCTACAGAGTAAGAACAACAAGCTCTACAAATTTCAAGTTACTATCGTCAGTGGTTTGGGCTGGGCGATGATGAGTCAGTCAGTCTGTCGGGACATTGCTTTTTATATATCGAGATTATTATTATTGCATCATACCTTTGTGGCAATTTGTTTTTCTCTCTGATTAGTAGTTAATTTCTTTTTGTGATAACCATTTGGATTCACTACATATATTCATTATTCCATGTCACAATCTCAATTTGAACTATGGAGTATTTTATGATACTAGCTATGATTTGTTCTCAATAAAGAATATTTTACTTTTTACTGGATGTTGGCTTAAACCTCTAACTAATAAATTCCCATAATCAAAACTGTCTCTGTACTCTATATTTTGAAATATACCCCATGATATGTTGTTATAGTTTTTATGTCATTTGTTGCATATTCACTACATTCCTGGTCAAAGCCAAAGACTAGTATAGAAATTTCTGCTTTCCACATTCTTGGTACCCCACAGATACTGCTGTTCCAAATTATACCGTATCTCTCAGTCAGACTAAACGGACTTTATCGTATGTAGGCATTTCTTAATCCTAGGGGTCATATTTGTGCTCTAGAGACCTATGGTAAACTGTGGCTAAGAAGGAGAATTCTATTTAGTATAATATGGGGATGCCATTGGGTACTGGGGCCTAACTGAGATTTAGCTAGTTAAGCCCATTTTCACTACCAACATTAAGCTCCAAGTCACTCATCTTAGTATCAGTAACACTATTGAACAGTGATATCATTCCTTGATAGTTTTTATTTGTGAAGCATCATTTGGAGAAAGAAGCGATCATTTTTGTGTACTATTTTGCTTCTTATATGACCAAAATATCCTGGAATTGTGATGAATTTCTTGTAATGATAATCAGGACAAGGTTCAGTTCCAATCCATATTCTGACACTAAGAAGTTTCGAATTCAGGACACTGCACTGCAGAATCCAAGTTTCATTTTAGAGATTAGGTAGCACTGAGCCATGAACAGACATATGGAAAATACAATCACTTTCAGACCACTGGAATTTTGGGCCCAGTCTCCATCAGAAAAGAGCATGCATACATTCACACACTCACTTAGGCATAACTGATGCACATATGATCATAATCTATCCATCTATGGCCACTACAGCACACATCTTAAACAGTAAACGAAATGAGAAAAGGTGAGGGGGGGGGGGGTTGTATCAGAAATAATGCAAGGAAAGGATTTGGGTAGAATGTTCCACACTGCCTGGCACTGCCTAAAAGCACTGCTATGTGGGGATAGAAGATGCAGTTTGGAATACAGTAAAGGGAGGAGGGCAGGGGAGAGGTGATAATATAAAATAAAGAAATAATTTAAAAAGTTATAATAATACATGTTATGCTGCAACAACCATCCTGGCTTCAATCTAAAGTAACCTGTAATCCCTAAACTCCATGCTAACAGACACCCATCCCCATCCTATACAGGGTGAATCACCTAACACTTGCACTGCAAATATTGCAGAAACGGAAAGTGTGATTGATGTGCGGTTTTCATAGAATGGATTGGTAGTCAAGGACTCGTATTGTTAGCTAATAAATGGACTGTGAAAATACCTAGAAAGTGGTTTTTTCATGCAAACATACAATTTTTCAAATGGAACAATGGTTGTTTCTATCATGCACTGGAATTTTTGACACCAGCTGTGTACAAAGAATTTTGAATGACATTATGATCACATTTAGTTTGGCAGCTACAACCATTCAAAGTTTTGGGGGCAGAGGCTATGGCAGTGTAGCTCACTGGCTGGTGGTCTTGAAACAGTGGGCCGTGCCCCAGGGGCTAGCCACTCGACCAGGAAGCTACACTATCACAGCCTCTGCCCCCAAAACTTTGAGTGGTTGTAGCTGCCAAATTAAACATGATAAAAATGTCATTCAAAATTCTTTGTACACAGCTGGTGTCAAAAATTCCAGTGCATGTTAGAAACAACCATTGTTCCATTTAAAAAACTGTATGTTTGCATAAAAAATACACTATCTAAGTAATATTACAATCTGTTTGTTGGCTAAAGATACGAGCCCCTGACTACCAATCCATTCTGTGAAAACCGCATACCAATCACACTTTCTGTTTCTGCAATATTTGTGATGCAAGTGTTAGGTGTTTCACCCTGTAATTTCTCCCAATTCATCTGTGTATTCAAGCTGTGAGCCACCTATTTGCATTATTTGTTAGTATTTACTTATTTCTTATATAACATTGCTTCTTTGCTCCCCAACCCCCCCGCCCCCCACCACCATAGCTACATTGCAAGCTGCATCACTCATACCCTACGTACTTGTGTAAGTTCCTTTGCACTCCACTACGCAGCATCGAATTTTCTATCCCCTCCCTGCATCCTTCCCTCTCCACTCCCCTTGCCTCCTCCTCATTCACTGTTTAAGATGCAGGCTAGGCCGTAACCACCAGAAATAGTGGTCATTTGTGCATGATATATGCCTGAGTGAGTGTGTGAATGTATGTATGCTCTTTTTCTGATGAAGGCTGTGGATGAAAAATTCAAGTTATCTGAATGTAATTGTATTTTCTAGCTGCCTGTTTGTGATTATCTTTATGGTGAGTTGCAACCTATCCTCACATTATTGACAGTCTGAAATGTTCCAGAGGTGTATGTTAGACACTTAGTATAACTGCACTGCAAAAGTCTCAAAAATATTCATATGTTAACACAATGTAATGGGTTAGTCTACCAGGTTCAATTTCTACACGCATTTATTTGGTCTGAGAACAATCATAAACAAAGTTAAGAATTTACACAAAACGAATTAACTTACAGTTCCACATCACTGCTTGTCATAAAGCTATAATGTTCCACATATTTCACCAATTTTTTATCTCAGCATATTTCCAATTTGTAGTACTTTAATATTTTAATAGTCAATTCAAAACAGTATAATGATACTTCAGAGCTGATTGTCAGGTGCAGTGACAACAAACTGAGCTCTCAAACAGTACACTTGTAACTGCTGCTTCTTACTTACTACTTCCACAACTTCAGCTTTACTTCCCCCTGCCATCTTCTGCCTGGGTTTAAATACCCTTCAATAAGGCGGCTACTTCACATTTTGTCACCTCACATGATGTTCTTTTTTCCTTATAAATGTCTGAATTAATAATATTTTAGTTTTGAAATAACAGAAATACATAGAATTACAATATTAACTATTTCTAGTATCTATTACCGGCTTTTATGCAAAATAAAGTCAAAAGTAACAGTTACAATCACTGTGGGCAATTGCCAATAAGGTAGTCTTTCTATATCTAAGTTCTCTGACACAGTTCAGATACCTCATCAAAACAAACGTCAGTCATGTACATGTCTTGCCCTTAATGTCGGAATATACAGCTATACTTAACATTTATGTCAAGTTTAAGGTAAGTTTAAACAATGCAAGTAACTTTGCTAGTTTACTGCTTTAAAGTTAACATCAAAACATGTGAATTTCGCATAAGACCTGCATGATTTTCTGTCTGATGTTTTTAATATCAGAATATGAATCATAACAAGTCCAACATGGATTTTCCATTGTTAGATTTCATTCTAGAGTGTTAAGCATATTTCCCATTACCTCTTTTGTCTACAAGCCAAACTGATATGTGTACCATGAAACAGTACTGTTGATAAGTTTTGATGTTATCAATTCACACTCAATTGCAGTGTGGAAACTATGTGTGGTATGTCTCCCTTATAGTAGGAAAATGTTTTCTGTGGCTCTTTTAGTCATTGCATATGTTATATATCTGCTAAGTTTTTTCATCTCTCAGTGCTCTATCACTGCACCATGTAAGCATTATGAATCCTGTACTGTGTCTGGTTTTGTGTTGCAGTGTGCCGATTTAAGAGCTGCTTTCAGGATACCACCTGAAATTTACACTGTACACTTGTGAGATTGTATTTAATCAAAACTTTTACAAGATGGGCATGGTTACTTGATCTGATTACAAAATGGCCATGAGTTACTTGATCTGCTACATTACTTCAGTGTACTGATAATTTCAAGCTTATATGTCTTTTTTCCAGAGGTATAAAGAGATCCTTCGGTCCTACAAACCAGGAACTGAATTCTTTTCATCTTCAGCTCTCTTTAAGAATTATGGATCTTCAACTGGAGCAAATAGTGATGAATCTGATGAAGAAGAAGATAAAGATGATCCAGATTATACACCTACTGATGATGGAAGTGTTTGTAATGCTACTAGCTTGGCACGAACCGCCTCTCGCATTGCCTTGTATATGATGCGAGAAGAACTGGAGGATAAAATGGTTGAAAACAATCAACATGCACATGATTTTTTTGTTGTGAATTCATGTACATTATACTGCAGGATTAACAAGTTACCTCTTGATACAACTAATCAAGAATTCAAGGATTCTATTAGAAAAAAAGTTTATCCTTTGGAAAAGGAAAAAATAAAATCCACATTAGATGACTTAAGTTCGTAAGTATTATCTTGTTTATCCATTAAATCATCCAGAAATGAAATTTGTAATGTCACAACCATTAATTTTGGTGTGTTAAAATATTTACTGTAATATATAAATGAATATGTGCTAATAACAAAATATTGCTATTTAGGAGAATAGTTGTTAAAGTTGAGAAAATTGATGAGGAAGAGCTAAGAACATCATTCATTAATTCTGGACAGTCTGAATCAGACTGGGCTAAGATGTTGAAAATTATCAGTTACCTTGCATACAAGAAAGAACTGGGGGCAAGACTGAAGCAATTTAAAGTAAGTATTGTTTTCAGAGTCTGTGGAATCTGATCAAATATCTCAATAATAATAATAATAATAATAATAATAATCAGAGATAGTGCAAATTTAACAAAGTAAAAACATCTTCCTTTCCTAAGCAAAGTCTCAATACAAAATTGTAGTGTTATATGTATGAATGATTTGATTACAGCCTATTTCCACAAGAACAGCAGTTATGTAACATCATAATCTAGATTCATATACTATTGGGGCCCCTGTGAAAAAGCAATAAAGGTGCAGGGGGTATAGATTGTACCAGGTCCCTTGGGGGGGGGGGGGGGGGTGAAAAAACTTTTGTTCCTTGGCACAAGCTATCAATTAATTTATTTAATACTTTATGGTCTGAATACAACATTGTGGTAAGGACAAGGATGCAATAATGTTTCTGCAATGGTTGGGGATGTATCATAAATTTATAATCTCAGTAATATGAGCACAGGTTGCATCTCACCTTAAATACAGTTGCTGAGACACAAACAGATAGGTATGTATATAAGAAAATCACATTACCATAACTTTAAATTTTCATCCATAGCCTTCATCATAAAAAGAGCCAACAATAGAATCACACATCCACTCAGGCACAACTTATACACATTGGCTACCATCTCTGGCCGATACGGCACAATTTGCACTTTTACTATGAACAAGTAGGGGAGGGAAGGGAAATGTTGATTCCAAGAGTGGGGATAAATGTCCTGTGTTGCCTAGGGAAGCATAAAGGCACTGGTAGGGGGAAATATGAGATGCAGCTTGAAATGCAGTAAAGGAAAAGGCTGGCATCCAACAGTTAACCACCCTGAAGAGGACCACTGCACAGTAGCCATAACATCGGCAATTCTTTTGCTAAGTTTTTAAAATCATCATGTGGCATAATACCCAGAATTGTTTTATTCAAAATGATTTACATGTTCCATAGATGCACAGGTTTATGTGGACATGCATTGTCTTACTGGAAAACTGTCGCAGGGTGCTGTACTATCAGCGGTACAGAGTATCTGTGAGGTATCACATTGCAGAGCACTACAGAAGTCTAGCTGAAAACGTATCCTGTTTGTCTGTCCAGAATATTGGCAGGATACGCCCTCTGCCATTGATGCTGCCACACTGAACTCAGTGGTCATAATAGGCTATGAGATTAAATGTACATTTCATTCCTAATGATGCAAAGTGATGAGATCCTCTTGGATGTAGAACATGTCAAAAACAAAATTATACAATAAATATTTATAAAATAATAACAGTTGTTCAAGTGTTTCTTCCACACAACCAGGGGAAATTGCCCTGTGGGTGTGGAAAAGGTAAAATTGTTCAGCATATTTATATTTAAAAGTACATGAAAATTGTTAGTGAAGGTCAGATTAAAAGAGCATTGCACTGTCAACCAGATGTGCAATGGGCTAGTGATGATAGGACAGTCAGCACCCACGTCAGTGGTGTTTCTACCAAATATTGGCAGCACTTCTAACAAGATTGGCCACATTTTGTGCAAAAACAACGTGAAATGTGTGTTTTGTCCACCATCTAAAAGTAAAGCACTGTCGGGATCTGTTAATGATGATCTCAATTTGCGCAGGTCGGGTGTCTATCATATGCCATGCAGCTTTGGCATGTCATATGTTGGTCAAACTATTAGGACTGTTGAGGACCATTTTATTGAGCATAAACGTCACACACATTTACAACAGGCAAACAAATCTGCTGTGGCCGAACACTGTCTTCACACAGGATTACAACAAAATGGAAATTTTGGCACACTTCCAACTACTGGGACTGTGTTATCAAGAAAGCGATTGAAATAAAACTAGTCGACAACCTTATGAATAGGGATGGAGGATTTTGCTTAAATTTCACATGAGATCCTGCTCTCTCACTTGTCAAAAAATAGAGGGAGAAAACTAATCCAACAAGAACTGTTGTTTATTATCAATATCCGGATCGTTTTCATCTTTTGTTGTGTCAGTGCTGTGTGCTTGCTTGCTCGGTGTGTGTTGTCTTTCCTGTTTACTCTTGAAAACTGAGGTTTCAAAGATCGTTGTACATTGCTTCCTCACTGCAGTTTCGCCTTGAAAATGGTCGCCTCAGGGGCTCAGCATTAATTTTCTGAGTACGGCTTTGCCAAACCCAGAGATCTCAACTAGGGATTGGTAGGTGCCACCTGTCCTCTAGACACCGTAACCTCTGGGCATGCTTCAGCGACCACCGTGTGGCACGGCAATTAAACGTTGTGTTTATAAGAGAATGGGGATATTGGCTTGACCGCCCGGTTGCGAGGATGGTACAAAGCTCTATAAAAAAAACCTTCAGTCCCAAGGTGTGCTATGTGCTGGTGGGATGCTTGGCTCTTGAAGTGGAACAGTTGCTAGCGAGCAACGTCTGGAGTTACTGCCAAACCTCAGTTGTACAAGGCTTCCCTGGGCATGCGGGGGTCTTTCTAGGTGGACATTTAGTTCCCTAGTTGCTCATGGGATCGAGATGGACCTATCGAGTAATTTTCCACCTCCTAGTGAGATGGGTGTACCACTGAAGGGGTACCAATACTCAATCAAAGAAGAGATCTCAGGTGGCCAGTCTCCTGGACTTGTTCAAGGAAAAAAATAGCTTAATTGAGTGTAACAGAACACAGGCTGCTAGCTAGTATGTGTTTCTAATAATCAAACTTTAAGGAGGTTCTTTCGAAAATATTTCACCCTTTTACATCAATAAGGGCCTAGAAGATCTTGTGGGAACTCTGAAATCTGTCAAGATATTGCAGAACGGTACCCTGTTGGCAGAAACATCAACCTCCCAACAGGCAGTGAATCTGCAGAAAGTGAAGTATCTGGGCGAGTATGAAATCGAAACAGAGCTACACAGTACCCTAAATTACAGCAAGGGCGTAGTTTTCTGTAGGGATTTAATAGACATTCAGGTTGAACAGCTTAAGGAAGAATTGGCAACAGAAGGTATAGTTGACATGCAAAATACTAAGAAAAGAGTGGACGGAGAACTTGTGACATCTGAGTTCTTCATCCTAACTTTTAATAGTCCTAGACTCCCTGAGCATGTAAAAGCTGGGTTTTTTTGTGACTTAAGGTCCGTCCATAGGTCCCTAACCTCATGCGCTGTTTCAAATTCCAGCGCTTTGGATGCACCATGCTATATTGCAAGGGAGAGGCCAATTGTGTAAATATGAGAAAGTGGCAGATGAAGGTACTGATTTTACACCACCTGGAAAATGTGTTAATTGTGCTAGAGAACACGCTGTTTGGAGTCGGAACTGTAAGGTGTATCATGACGAAAGGAAAATACAGGAGACTGAGACCAATAGGTGCATTCCCTATGTGGAGGCCAAGAAGATTTTTAAGGCCATGCAGCCCCCTGTATTTCCTACCTCTTTCGCTACTGCTCTACAAAAAACTCCTCACCACAGTGGATGCCTCGACCCAAACTAAGGCTGTCAGTGTGAGTACAAATACTTGCACATGTCAGTGCACCTGTAAGCCAGCTAAAGCTACCGTGCCTCTTGCCCCAGCAAATATGGCCAAAAAAGCTACAGGTACCACTTTTACAAAATCTATGGTCTCTGTTGCTACAGAAGTTGCAGTTGACAAGGAACCTCAGGAAATCCATGAGAAGGCACCCCACCAGTGAAGTGCGTCTCAAAAGAAGAATTTTCCACCAAACCAGAGTGCTTCCGAAGTTCTGCTTTCCTCCTTATCTTCTCAAAAGAAGAATCCGAGGAAAGCATCTCCACATCCGGTTGAAACTCTTTCGGGGGCCACATTGGATGTCACACTGGCAGCGTTGACTGATGAGGAGGACATTATTATGGACCTAGATGCATATATTTTCACATTTGGAGGAGAATGTCGGTGATTGGAGTTTCGTAAGTACCCACGCCGCAACGATAAGTGCCGTTGTTGTAATGATTTCCATCCCAGATCCTGTATCATTTATGTACCGCTGTCTTTCCTGTATCATGACAATACAAAACAAGCCACCCTTCTTTGGACTCTTTCGATGTCCTCCATTAAACCCACCTGGAGAATTTCTGGAAAAGAGGAATGTGCCCCATAGCTGCCGTAATGGGTAATGGCACTGTGCAAACACGCCCAGCAGACATTGCCCAGACCATGGCTACTTACTGTGCTACCGTTAGTGCCACTTCAGATCCAGAATTCCGGTACCACAGAGAGCATCGTTCTACCAAGGGACAGCTGGTCTCCGAAGCATTGGCTTCAATTTCTTGGACACCTTGACACCGCTTGAAAATAGCCAATAGCTGAAAAAGTGTGCAGTTAGCTTTGCACAGCTGCCATCTCGGCAACTTCCCACTGTAACTATTGCGACTGGCAAGTCTACCCAAATTGGATAGTGGTCACTGCCATGAAGGTCATCCACGGCTCCACTGTGCAAGAGCAGGCAAGCAAAGGGAGAGGTCTATGACTGAAGACGAACCTGTAGCAGTGCTAAAATGTGTAGGCTGGCCTGTGTTCAGCAAGACAACATCACAACATCAGAGGAGTGTACCACAGTCTCAACCATCCTGGACTTCAGATCTGGAATTACTGAGGAATATAACCACCCTTTCTCCCTGTGGGAATTGGATTCTGCATTATGTGCGACTCAAGACACTTCTCATGGTCATGATGGAATCCACTATGCTATATTATGGCACCTTACAAAGGGAAACAAACTGATCCTCCTTCACCTTTTTAATGACATTTGGACATTAGGTCACTTTCCTGTCTCATGGAGGTGGAAAGATTCCACGTGCCCCAGCAGTTATTGTAGTGTTGCCCTCACTAGTTGCGTTGGAAAGACTCTGGAGCGGATGGTCAACCGTTGCTTTGTCTCGATATTGGAATCCAGGCAGCTTCTTAGCCACTTCCAGTGTGGGTTCAGGAGATATTGATCCACCTTTGATAGCCTGGCCCTCCTGGAGACGGCTATAAAACAAGCTTTTCTACATCGTCATCATCTTCTGGGTGTATTTTTTGATATTGAGAAGGCCTATGATACTACTTGGAGGCATGTTCCCCTGTGACAGCTCCATGAGTGAGATTTAATGGTTGTCTTTCCATTTTTATTTGGTCTTTCCTTTCTCCACGTTATTTTAGTTATCGAGTTGGTGGCATGCTGTCTGACTGCTTTGAGCAGGAAAACTGTGACCCTAAGTGTTTTAAGTGTGACCTTGTTTGCCATAGCAATTAATAGAATTACTTCTGTTGTGATAGCCCTGTCCAGTGTTCACTAGTTGTTGACGATTTCAGTCTTTTGCTCTTCTTCTAACCTTGCAAAGATAACTCATCAGTTGCAGCTAACTCTCAGATGGCTGCACGAATGGGCACAGAAGACCGTTTTAAATTTTCAACTGAGAAGTCTGTGTTACTTTTAACCATTCACATTCTATTTTTACCTTACCTGAACTGTGAATGAGTGGCATATTTTAAATTTTAAAGACACTGTGCCATTTCTGGGTCTCACATTTAACTCTAAAATTACCTTATTGCCACATCTTAAAGACTTGAAGAGATGGTGCCTCAAAGCACTAAGTATTGTAAAGTGTCTTAGCCACACTTCATAGTGAGCAGACAGGACTTGTCTGCTCCAGTTTTATAGAACATCTGTACATACTCAGCTTGACTACAGGTGCACTGCATATGGGTGCACTGCGTATGGGTCTCCAAGACCCCGTTATTTAAAGATGCTGCATCATGATGGGAAATTGGCTTGCGACTGTGCCGACAGTTCCTCTTAGCATTAACGGTCAATTACAATTTTTTGCACCATGCCGATATCTTATCCAAATTGTTTTACAGTTGCTTTTGATCTTCTGGTTTACTAACTTTACTAACCGATAAATGACACCATCATCCACCCAACAGTATAATGGCTGGCTACCGAAATAGTAGTTACCTGTCCCGTCATAGTTATCTGTGGGTTAACTGAACATTAAGTACAAAATGGGTTCTCGAGACATCACAGCCATAGTTACCTGTTTGTTAAAGATAGATGCATGTTTCCCTGAGGTTACCTACATATTAACATTTAGTTTTAATTATATCCACTATGTAGTGCTAGTGGACTTACAAAAGTCCAGAAATTATTTAACAGTTATTATGTATTTTTATGACTGGTTTGTGTGTAATTTTCACACACTTTTAGAAGTTTTGAAGCTGAGGAATGAAAATTCTTTTGTCGTTGTTGTTCTTCTTCTTCTTTTTCTTCTTCATCTTATGCTACGGCCAGTTCTGCAGAAGAGGACAACTTAGCTGTAATCGATGATGTTGCAAAACCATGATGCGCTTTTCATGTTAGAATGCAACCATTTGATATGTATAATGAAGGCGATTTTCAAATGCATTTCAGACTAAAAGAACTGACCAATGACATTGTCGGGGTCATACTAAATGGGGAAAACATGTGGAAAACAACATTTCAGGTTAAATATTATATTACAGTCAGCAGTCGTGAGAGTCAATGTTGGCAACAGGTGACGTATGCATTAGCTGCATCTGCCTCATAACTGGTCAAGTAACATCTTGACACTGAGCAACAGTGGCAAACATTATCTCTCATGATTGCAGATCTGGAAGTAAAATTTTATCACATTCCGAATCACAAAACCATGCTCTCATAATAAAGCTTTCAATTAACCACAAAGAAACTTCCCTTTGCAACAGTGTTCTGCCATGCAATGACCATTATGATCGATCACTGTTTCAAGTGATTAGTCTTTTTCATTAAAACATTTGGCTTGGGTAAGTGGATGGGTGGACATAAATTGATGAGCTGGTATTATAAAAAAGTAATGTCACATTCACAGAACAATTGGAAGAGGAAAACTTAAATTCATAAAAGTAGATTTTGGCAACAGAAATAATACATTTGATTTTCATTACTAATCTTGCCTTTGTTGTTGTTTGCCCTGGCTTTTCTTTTTACAACAGAATGCAGTTCTTTGAGCTGCCTTATCATTCTCTCTCCTTTCAAATTTAAGGAATTGTACAGTTTTGTGGCATCTTCTGTTGCTTTTCCAAAATAGTCGAGCCCTCTGTCTTTTTATTTTCTATAACTGCTTTCCTTTTTAAAACTAGGTTGTTCAAAACGCTTTTTCTCAAATAGAGTAAAAAAATTTCCTCACTTGTCGCCTATTGCGTTTCAATGTGCAGAAAACAAACCATTGCATTCGATTTTCCATTAATAATTGATAAAAATCAAGTAATTGTTAGTTTAGTTAATAGTGGCATCTGTGATCTGTTGAGATACGCTATTAGTATCATCAGATGGAGTAGCTACCTCATAGTTAACTAATGGTCGTTGAAATCAGCTACAGGAAAGCCAAGGAAATTATCTGTCATGTTAAATTATAACGTAATGGTAGCTAACGACACAATAACTGTAGTTTTCCAGAAACTCGACATAAGAGTGCTACTCATATTGTCTCCTATCAGTAGGGGCGCTATAACGCTTTCCACATTGGGGTTACAACATACTATGTCCTTTCTGACAGGAACTCATGAATCCAGTGAGCATGAAATTTGATTAGAAGATGCTTGTGAGGTACAGTGTCAGAAGCCTTGTGGAAATCTACAAATAATCCCTTTATTATTGATTACTTATTTGACATATAGAGATTATGACCTGTCTACCTTTTGTTAGAAGGTTGAAGCTGCTCAAAATGTATCCCTTAATTACAGGGAAATTTATTTTGTAGCAGCCATGTAGTCAACCATATTCTTTGGATAGGGAAATAATTTAACTTTTTACTTATCTTCTTATCTTCTGGTCGACGAACATTGCGTAGTTACAATGTTTGCTCTCCACTAAATGGCACAATATATGTTTCAGGATCACAAAAAAATGAAAAATCAGAAGTACTTGATGAAAGTACTTATGAAAAACATTTTTTATTTATTTCCATCTTAATGAAACATTTCATTGCACAATGTGTGAAAATCCAGCAGTGGATTACTGAGCTGCTTACAATCCCTCATCCAGATATAGTGTGTCGAAACATGGCTTCTCTACAACAGTACTGCCTAATACAATTAATGGCAGTGTTTTGCCGTTCTCAAGTAAACAACTGGTATTACTCAAAATGTTTAAATTAAAATATTACATTTAATTTATAATTATTTAGTTCAGTTTATGTACATATTTCATGAAATTTGTATTTACTGTAATATCCAAACTAAAAGCCGTGTTTTGACGGATGTTAAACTTGCTCAATTTATTTACAATATTAGTCATTTTGAAGTGTCCTCATATATGTTTTGACAATATTGTGTAGGTGTAATATTATTGAAACTCGTAATTTTAGTGTGTTTCAATTTGTGGTTTAATTTTTTATAAATATGGATTTGTCTAAAGTTGTAGTAGTTTTGTTAATTTCAACGATAGTTTCTTAGTACCAAATTGATAGATGAAATGAGTGTGGGACTAATAATAAGTATTTAATGTAGGTTCCAGTTATATATAAAACATGGTGTGCCCTAATTTATTTAAACAAAATGTAAATATGTAATAACATTGCGCAATAGCCCTAGTATTGTTGTTTTTGTAAGTTTATGAGAACATCATATTCCATATCCAGGCATAATGCATTTTTAGTGTTTTTAGTTATTACAGTATTTATGAAAGTATCAAAGTTGAAAGTTACGTTAAAACACAACCAAAGTTATGTTTAAATTGACATACTATTTCTTAAATGCATTTTACTAATAGTGATAATAGTGTTTTAAACAGAGTGTGAAACTGTGATATTATACATGCCTGGTGATGAAGTTTTATTTAGGATTCCAAAGTGTTTACGTCTATAATGTTGGTAAGAAACATTACAAAATATTCCTTATTGATAGTAGTCATCACTTAATGTGAGTAAAGAAATATCTGTGTTTCACAAGAGTGATACTTCCTGAATCCTTATTGACTATTGAGGTACTTCAAAATATTTGAGGAAAGTATATGTTCTAAAATCCTGCTGTAAACTAACATTAATGATATAGGCCTATAATTTTGTGGCTCACTCATATTGCCTTTCTTGAATATTGGAGTGATCTGTGCAACTTTCCTGTCTTTGGGCATGAATCTTTCAGTGAGCAAATGATTGTATATGATAACCAGGTATGGGGCTATTGCATCTGCATACTCTGAAAGGAATGTAACTGATATACATTCAGGACCAGGAGACTTACTTTTGTTAAGTGATTTAAGTTCCTTTAATACTCTAGTGCTGTCTACATGTAACTTACATGTGCCAACAGCTACACTTGATAGAAATTCTAGAATATTTTCTTTGCCTTCTTCTGAGGAATTTTGAAAGTTGTGTTAAGCAATTCTTCTTTAGCAGAACTGTCATCAGTAGCATTACCATTGCTATTGCGTAGTGAAGGTATTGATTCTGTTTAGCCGCTAGCAGACTTTACCAGAATTTCTTCAGATCTTCTACCAAGTTACATGACAGAATTTCATTGTGGAAACTATCATAAATTTCTCCCATTGAAGTCTTAGCTAGATTTTGAGTTTCTGTAAAAGACTGCCAGTCTTGAGGATTTTGTGTCCATTTAAATTTGGCATTATTTTTTTCTTTGCTTTTGCAAGAGTGGTGTAACCTGTTTTGTGTACCATGGCAGGTCAGACCCCTCTTTTGTTAACTTGTTTGGTATAAATCTGTCAATGGTTGTCAATATTATTCCTTTAAATATCAGCCACATCTGATCAACATTCACATTCTTAGGTTTGAAAGACTGCAGATTCTCACTCAGGAAAGCATTAATCAAATTTTTATCTTTCTTTCTTTTTTAAAATATATTTTTCATTTACTTTTAGTAGATTTGGGAAATCATATTTAGTCTCACTACAACAACTCTGTGTTTACTAATCTGTGTGTCTCTTTCGGTGTTCTTTATTCGCTTTGTGTTATTTGTTGCCAAGATGTCAAGTATGATTTTACAACCATTTACTATTCTTGTGGGTTCATGAACTAATTGCTCGAGATAATTTTTTGAGAATGATTTCAACATGATTTCGGATGATTTTTTGTGCTTGCCTATGGTTTTAAACTTTTGCAAAGATATCAAGGGTAAGTTAAAGTCGTCACCAGTTAAAATTGTATGCTTTGGGAACTATTTTGAAATTTGATTCAAGCTTTCGTTGTACAATTCTGCAATCAAATCGACAGAGTCAGTGGGTCAGTAAAAAGAACCAATTATTAATTTATTCCAATTGTTACATATAACTTCTAATCATGACAACTTACAGTAAATATCTACTTCAACTTCACTACATGACAAACTGCTTGTGACAGCAATAAATATGCCACCATCTGATTTATTGAATCTGTCCTTCCTGAAAACAATTTGCCTCTTCATAAAAATTTCTGATGAACTTATCTCAGGCTTTTAACCATGTTTCACTATCTATAATGATTTGAGATTCAGTATTTTCAATTAGCACTTGCATCTCTGGTACTTTCGCCACACAGCTACAACATGGGCTATATAAGACCAGCATAGCAGCAGTAAAGACAGACAGTTGCTCATGATAATCATTGAAAGATTGAGGTTTTATCCCAAATTGACATGGTAAGTAAACCGAGAAAAGTTTGCTTATTAGCACTTAGTCGTCGGCAAGACATTCCTGAGTTCACTTCACAAATAATTCTTATTGTTTCTTTTTGTGCTCAGTTCACTGAGCTACCCCAGAAAATAATCCCTTATGACATTATGGAGTGAAAGTAAGAATGGTAAGCTATCTTTTTTATTTGCATATCACCTATGTCTGACAGCATTTGACGGCAAACAGAGATTTATTTAGTAATGGAAAGTCCAGGTTGGAATTAATAATATAGTAAGGACAGTTTACAACACACCACAAAGATGTGGCGACGAGCTGCAACAGGCACATACAAAAGACACACACATACAACACTTTCAGCTATCGGCCATGGCCTTCTTCAGAAAATAGAACACTCACACAATCACACAGGCACACAACACAGTCATACAACCATCACCTCCGGCTGCCGCACTTCGAATCACACTCTGCGGTGAGTAAATCGGCGACGGGAGGGGAGGGGATGGGAGAGGGGATAGGAAAGTTACGTCATGGTGGTGGGGATGGGTTAGATGGGAATAAAGAGATGCAGCTTAGGAATGGAATGGGGAGGCGGGTGAGGGGAGGAGAAAAAAAATAGATATACAAAAATGTATGCACACTGCAAGTACACAAGACCACGTACACACACACACACACACACACACACACACACACACAATCACACCCACGCAGCACTTCCTATTCCAGTCCTGTCACAGGCTTGATTTAAATGGCTGCTTCACAACCCGGGCCATCTGGATCCTCCCTTCCACCACCAGCTTATCTAAACTGCACAGATGGGAGTTATTCCTACAATACATTCTCCGATCCTGAAATCATCCAGGCCTCAATGTACGATAACTTCTTACAGTTCCTACCTCTCTATCCCAAACCTCACCTATTTTGAGTGGTGCGTGAATGTGCGATCGTGTGTGTGTGTGTGTGTGTGTGTGTGTGTGTGTGTGTGTGTGTGTGTGTATGTATGTGGTCTTGTGTACTTGCAGTGTGCATGCATTTTTGTATATTTTTTTTCCTCCCCTCTCCCGCCTCCCTACTCCATTCCTAAGCTGCATCTCTTTATTCCCATCTAACCCATCCCCACCATCATGACGTAACCTTCCTATCCCCTTTCCCCTCCTCTCCCCTCCCCTCCCCCCCCCCCAATCACCGCCCCTCCCGTCTCATCCCCGATTTACTCACTGCAGAGCGTGATTCGAACTGCGGCAGCCAGAGGTGATGGTTGGTTGACTGTGTTGTGTGCCTGTATGATTGTGTGAGTGTTCTATTTTCTGAAGAAGGCCATGGCCAATAGCTGAAAGTTTAGTATGTCTGTGCCTTTTGTATGTGCCTGTTGTAGCTCGTCACCACATCTTTCCGGTTGTAAACTGTCCTTACTATATTATTAGAGATTTATTTAGGTGCTTCATCAAGTCTGTGGTATGTTTCTCTCAGTTAAATTTATTATCAAGCTGTAATTTCAAGAATTTAACTCTGTCAACTTCTTCTTACTCCTTTTATGTATATATTGGCAGGAAATATTCTTCATGTTCTAAACTGCATATAGTATGATTCTCCCCCCCCCCCCTTATGTTTGTCAGAGAATTTGCTAGGAAATATATACAGTATTAATGCCCATGACAATTTTATTCACTGACCTTCCTAATGCTAAACTTTATTTACAAAGTGGGACTCATGTCTGAAGGCAATGCAATGCCATTCATCTTCTGTGTATGCCTCTTGGATCCAGCACTACTCTCTCTCATTACCAGCAGGGCATAAAATTCTATCCAATCTTCCTTATTCAAAGATCTTGAGTTATCATTTTATATTGGACAAAGTTACCTTTAAAGATATTTAATTCTGTCTGAGAAATGTTTCATATTAAATCAATAGAACTTACATTTATGTCTTTTGTATAAAGTACTTTATTTTGTTATTTTTGTTTCCTCTTCAGATTGTATGCAAGAGGCATTTCAAAGAATTACCATTTTCTGAAATTGTTTCATTTCTTACGCGAAATGGTGTTGCAATAAGAACTGGAGTCACAGAAATCCGTTACATACATTGGAAATATGCTGGACCGTGGCTTGTAAAGACTCGTAGACTGTGTCGTTTGAACAGAGAAAAAATGAAGCCAAGTATGGCAAAAGGCTTGCGGGTAGTTGGAAATAAGAAAGAGGTTATTACAGAAGGTGAAAGAGAGAGGGTGATTAAAAAGAAGAAGAAACAAATGCTTTATCAGTTGAAAAGGAGGAAAGCAGAGCGTAATGCATCACGACAAAAACTACGAAAAGTTCAGTCACAAACTGGCAAAACAAAAAGTTCTGTAATCAAAAGAAATAGGTATAGGTTCTCACTTAAAACAAAGTCTCATTTACGCTCTGAACTGAAGGCACAAGTTAAATCCACTTCATCTGGAGTTAATGTGACCCAAGATGCTCAACAGGTAACTTTGGTCCCAGAAAATACTGAAAGAAATAGCATCTCAATCACTAACCAGACAAATGACTCCACAACATTCAATACAGATGAAAATATTACCAACACGGATATAAATGTTCCTCTCTCTGAAGGAATTTCAAGCAATGATCATCCTGAACAGGCAGTTGGAGTTATGAGTGCAAAGACTGATCAAGTTTCAGTAGAGACCTGTATTTTGCACAAACCAAATGATGTAAATGACTTTGAAGGTGACCAGGAAAGTGTAAATGCTCAAATTGCTGATGATACACTGAAATTTTCTTCAGTTGTAACTCCTCCAAATGGAGTTGAGGATGTCGAATCTGCAACAATTTCACAGACAGCAGAAACAACACCAGCAAATACCCTTCCTAGTTCTGATTTGGATTGTTGTGGCAGCTCCAACAGTCAGCAGGATATTCCTGAGAGTATCGTTGCGGCAGAAACAAGCAAGACAGGTAACATTGCAAATAAGAAAGCAAAAGAAGTTAAAGAAGAAAATGTGGAAGTTCAAAGAACAAAGAAAAGGAGACGAGATCAAATTACAAGAAAAGAAAAGATTGAAATGGATAAAACAGCAAAAGTAATGGAACTGAAAGCAGCTGCAAGAGAATTAGAAAACAGGTAAGAACTTAAAAACTACTGTATTACTCTAAATAATTTTTTATCCGAATTATATGTCAAAGATAATCATCACAGTGACCCTGAAAATTGTATCTGTGTCACTTCTGTTTGTTCTTCTCAGGCTGGCCCCCCTATATTTATTTATTAACTATTACTCTCTTCCAACCCTCATTTAGATTCCCAGGGGTGAAATGTCACTGCTACAAATAAACATAGCACCAGCAAAAGTTGTGGAAATGACTTTCAATAGTTTTATAATACTTTTGTGTCACCTCTACACCATCCTCAACATTATTCATTGACATGCTACAGGCATTTTTCAAAGTTTTCAACTTTTACCCATGTAGTAAAGATATCTGTACCAACCAATCATTGTGATTTGAATCTCTACTACTGGTCCGTGTTTGCGTTACAAATGTGGAATTGTGTATCTGCTTTGATGCAAAACACTTGTTATTTTCATACCCAAGCTAGTTTCAGCAGAAATCCCACCATCCTCAGTGGGTTTTGTATTTAATGTAAAAGAATGCAGAAAAGACATATTTACAAAACTTTTCACAGTTTTGTAAATATGTCTTTTCTGCATTCTTTTAGATTAAATACAAAACCCACTGAGGATGGTGGGATTTCTGTCGAAACTAGTTTGGGTATGAAAATAACAAGTGTTTTGCATCAAAGTGGATCCACAACACCACATATATGTACCAAGTTTGGTTGAAGTGCTCTAAGTGTGCCAGAATTATGATTTGTGTGAGAGTCCTGACTCCCAAATCCATACTTAGTGATTGGATGTCTGATTACTGCCACCAGTCTGTAGAGCAATTTCAAAACGCTTAAACAAAAATAAAATGACCCTAGTTTACAAATCATCAAATAGATGCACATCGAGCTGCAACAAGCTCACAAAAAAGACACTCACAGAATTAAAGCTTTTGACCATAAGTTTTCGCCAGAAAAGACTTCAGGTGCACTTCACAGTCACACAGCCATTATCTCCAGCTACCACACTCTGCGGTGATGGGGTAGGAGGAAGGAAAGGCGGGGGGGGGGGGGGGGGGGGGGGGGAGATCAGGAATGTTGGCAGGGATGGATACAGCACAGCCTTATGGAGCATGTAAGTACGAAATGGGTGAAAAAAAAAATTCCTGTCGTTACCAAGGGCCATATGACTTTGTCATTTGTTTTTCTAATGTGATACTCCTATTACACAGCTGAATAAAATTATGTGATATTAATTATAGTTTATTTTTCTGATCAGTGAGCAGATCCAGGTTTCAATGCGACCATGGATAAGAATAAATGGTACATTAAATCGGAGAATACTAGATCGTTTGCTGGGAGCCATTCTTGGGCAATGCATGTCCAAACCAGGAAACAGTATAGAGAACATTGCTGAACGGTTTACACCAGCAATACAGCCCTTTCATGTAAGGGAACTTGTAGAGGTAAGAAATAAATACAATCCTCTCTCTCTCTCTCTCTCTCTCTCTCTCTCTCTCTCTCTCTCTCTCTCTCTCTGTCTGCTTATTTTGTTTTATTTAATTATGTTTTGTAGGACAGAGTCTTAACTAAAATTAAATTTTGGCTTTTCGAATCAGAGGATTCTTCACCTGTCAGATGAGAAGATGAAAATGTAACAATTAATATGGTGTGAAAATAAAGCAGTTAAATCAGTGTAAATGCAGAGCAGACAGGGATATAAAAGAAGGAAAATTATGATGCAACAGTGATGGAGCACAAGCTTGGATTGTATTTTGTTAAGGATGGGGAAGGAAACTGGTTGCATGCTTTCAAAGGAATCATCCTGGCATTTGCATGGGCTGATTTAGGGAAGTCATGGAGAACCTAAATGTGGATGACCAGGGGCACATTTGAACTGCCATCCTCCTGAATGAGAGTCCATTGTGCAAACCACTGTGCTATCTCACTCAGTAAGACGTATACAGTAAGTTCATTTTAACATTTGAGAGGGACAGTTATAATTTTGATTCATTTGGACTTCCTCACACCACATGTCGGCTTTGTCCAATGATGGAATCATATAGTGGCATGTGAGGTCATATCTGTGAAAACAGAAAGAAAATAGTACATTGACAATGTCCCCCCCCCCCCCAAAAAATAGAAAACATTTATGAGACCAAGCATAATGTAAATTGCACTAGCTTGCCATGAGAGCACAGTCTGTATCGGGGCCATCTTCAATGTGTAGTTCACGACAGTAACTGCTGACACAGCTGAATGGACAGGTGGTGTGGTACTCCACTGAGTTGAGTCAGCAGAGTGGGCTAGGCTCAGTGGAATGTTGACTGGATGTTCACTCCAAATTGGAAGTGAGTGCAACGATCATATTTCTGTGGGATAAATGTCTCAATTGCATGGACTTTCATTGTGAAATCACTGCTCTTTATGGTGAGCATGCTACCTGTCACTCAGGTATTGTAAAGTGGTGTAAGTAATATGATGCAGGATGCACGGATCTCACTGAAGAATATCATAAAGGCAGGCCCGCAACATTCAGTACCATTAGTGATTGAAACAACCATATCAAAACAGTATATTAATTTGGTTGCTTAAAGAAGAGAAATTAAAGAAAGAGACTCATCCAGTTGTATTTTGCGTATCAGTTGAGTTATACATTCATTCTTTTGAGTGAAACCATATGGTCAGAGAAATCAGATGAAACAATTGAGTCAGTTAGTTAGACTATTCATTCATTGTTTTGAGTAAAACCAGTTTGTGGGAGCAACCGAATGAAACTGTCAGTAGGGTAGATTAGATGAGTACTTGTTCCATAGATCATGAATATGACACTTCGTAATTATGTGGAATGTGACAGGTTAATGAAAGGTGTCTTTACAAATTATTACTTTGTACTAAATATTACATGGCACAATATTTATTATTATTATTATTATTATTAGATTTACTAATTTATATCTAAAATTCATCCATAGTGTAGAAGGAGTTGCCACTCAGAAATTCTTTTAATTTATTTTTAAATGCTAGTTGGCTATCTGTCAGGCTTTTTATGCTGTTTGGTAGGTGACCTAAGAAGTTTGTGGAAGCATAATTCACCCCTTTATGTGCCAAAGCTAGATTTAACCCTGAATAGTGAATATCATTCTTACTCCTAGTGTTTTAGTTATGTACACTGAAATTGCTTTTGAATTCGGTGGGATTAGCAATAAAAAAATTTCATAAGTGAATATATGTACTGTGAAGATCCCTAGCTCTTTAAATAAGTGTCTGCAGGATGATCTTGAATGGGCTCCAGCAATTATACTGATTACACGCTTTTGTGCAATAAATACTTTTTTACTCAATGATGAATTACTGCAGAAAATGATACCATATGAAAGCATAGTAAGCTAATTTACTGAGATGTAATTCACCAAAATTTGCAATTACCCTAATAGCATAAGTAGCTGATCTCAAAATGTTTCAGCAGATCTTCAATTTGTTTTTTCCAGTTCAACCCCTCATCAATGCATACACCTAAAGATTTTGAATATTCTACCTTTGCTACAGATTTTTGATCAAAGTCAATATTTATTAATGGTGTCATTCCATTTACTGTATGGAACTGTATGTACTGTGTTCTATCAAAATTTAATGGTAATCCATTTGCTGAGAACCACTTGATGATTTTTCTAACATATGTCATTTACAATTTCTTCAGTTAGTTCTTGTGTGTCAGGTATGATAACTATACTTGTATCATCAGCAAAAAGAACCAGCTCTGCATCTTCATGAGTATAGAATTGCAAGTCATTAATATATATTAAGAACAGCAAAGGGCCCAAGACCAAACCTTGTGGCACCCCATTTTTTATTGTTCCCCAATTTGAGGAATCAGCTGTTTTTTGCATATTATGTGAATTACTTTTATGTCAACTTTCTGCACTCTTCCTGTTAGGTATGATTTAAACAGTTTGTACACTGTCCCATTCATACCACAATACGTAAGTTTATTTAGAATAATTCAATGATTTTCACAATCAAAAGCCTTGGAGAGATCACAGAAAATCCCAACAGATGATGTCTGATTATTCAGAGCATTTAATATTTCATTGGTGAAACTATATATATCATTTTCTGTAGAAAAGCGTTTCTGAACACCAGACTGACATTTTGTTAGAACTTTAATTTTGCCTATGTGTGAAACTAGAATACATTACATTTTCAAGAATTTTGGATAAGGTTATCAGAAGTGAAATTGGGTGTTAGTTGTTGACATCAAACGTATCCCCTTTTTTGTGCAGTGGTTTAACAATAGCATTTTTCAGTCTATCAGGAAAAACACCTTGCTTCAGGGAACTATTACATATGTGGCTAAGAATCCTATTTTTTCTTGAGAACAAGCTTTTATTACCCTGCTGGAAATACCATCAATTCCAAGTGAGCTTTTACTCTTGAGAGAGTTTATTATTTTCTTAATTTCAGAAGGAGAAGTGGGTGGAATTTCTACTGTATCAAATCTACATCCATACTCTACAAGCCACCCGATGGTGTGTGGCGGAGGGTACCTTGAGTACCACAATCAGTTCTCCCTCCTATTCCAGTCACATATTGTTCGCAGAAATAAAGAATGTCGGTCTGCCTCTGTGTGGGCTCTAATCTCTCTAATTTTATCTTCATGATCTCTTCGCGAGATATACGTAGGAGGGAGCAATATACTGCTAGACTCCACGGCAAAGGTACATTCTCAAAACTAAGGCAAAAGCCCGTACCAAGTGACAGAGCGTCTCTCCTGCAGAGTCTGCCACTGGAGTTTATCAGTCATCTCTGTAACGCTTTCTTGATTACCAAATGATCCTGTAACGAAGTGTGTCGCTCTCTGTTGGATCTTTTCTACTTCCTCTATCAACCCCACCTGGTACGGATCCCACAGCGGTGAGTAGTATTCAAGCTGTGGGCGAACAAGTGTTCTTTAACACACTTCCTTTGTTTTCAGACTACACTTCCTTAGGATTCTTGCAATGAATCTAAGTCGGGCATCTGCTTTACTGACGATTGATTTTATATGGTCGTTCCATTTCAAATCACTCCTAATGCCTACTCCCAGATAATTTATGGAATTAACTGCTGCCAGTTGCTGACCTGCTATTGTGTAGCTAAATGATACAGGGTCTTTCTTTCTATATATTTGCAGCACATTACGCTTGTCTAAATTGAGATTCAATTGCCATTCCCTGCACCATGCGTCAATTTTATGCAGATCCTCCTGCATTTCAATACAATTTTCCATTGTCACAACCTCTCTATATACTACAGCATCATCCGCAAAAAGCCTCAGTGAACTTCCAGTGTTATCTGCAAGGTCATTTATATATATTGTGAACAGCAATGGACCCCCTGTGGCACATCTGACATAACTCCTACTTCGGAAGACTTTTCTCCATTGAGAATGACATGCTGCATTCTGTTATCTAGGCACTCCTCAATCCAATCACACAATTGGTCTGTGTGGAACTGTATCAAACACCTTTCAGAAGTCAAGAAACATAGCATCTCGTGGACGAATAGTGCGAGCTGGGTTTCACACTATGGCTTTTTTCGAAACCCATTCTGATTCCTACAGAGCAGATTACTAGTCTCCAGAAATGTCATTATACTTGAACATAATACATGTTCCAAAATTCTACAACTGACCAACGTTAGAGATATAGGCCTATAGTTCTGCACATCTGTTCGACGTCCCTTCTTAAAAACGGGGATGACTTGCGCCATTTTCCAATCTTTCGAAACGCTACACTCTTCTAGAGACCTACGGTACACCACTGCAAAAAGGGGGGGCAAGTTCCTTCACATATTCAATGAAAAAATGAACTGGTATCCCGTCTCGTCCTGTGGCCTATCCTCTTTTGAGCGATTTTAATTGTTTTTCTATCCCTCTGTCAGTTATTTCGATATCTGCTATTTTGTAATCTGTGCGGCAATCCAGAGAAGGAACTACAGTGAAGTCTTCCTCTGTGAAACATCTTTGGAAAAAGTCATTTACTAATTCAGCCTTTAGAGTGTCATACTCTATTTCAATACCATTTTTGTCACAGAGTGTCGGGAGATTTTGTTTTGATCCACCTACCGCTTTGACATAAGACCAAAATTTCTTAGGGTTTTCAGCCAAGTCAGTACATAGAACTTTACTTCAGAACTCGTTGAATGCCTCTCGCATAGCCCTCCTCACGCTACATTTCGCTTCATTTAATTTTTGTTTGTCTACAAGACTTTGGCTATGTTTATGTTTGCAGTGAAGTTCCCTTTGCTTCCGTAGCAGTTTTCTAATTCGGTTGTTGTACCATGGTGGCTCCTTTCCATCTCTTATGATCTTGCTTGGTACATACTCATCTAATGCATATTGTATGATGGCTTTGAACTGTTACTCAACACTACCTGTACTTAAGGTAAAACTTCTGTGTTGAGCCGTCAAGTACTCTGAAATCCGCTTTTTGTCTCTTTTTCCGAACAGAAAGATCTTCCTACATTTTTTAATATTTCTATTTATGGCTGAAATTATTGATGCTGTAACCGCTTTACGATCGCTGATTCCCTGTTCTGCGTTAACTGTCTTGAATAGTTCGGGTCTGTTTGTCACCAGAAGGTCTAATATGTTGTCGCCACGAGTTGGTTTCGTGTTTAACTGCTCAAGGTAATTTTCAGATAATGCAGTCAAAACAATTTCACTGCATTCTTTGTCCCTGCCACCTGTCATAAATGTTTGGAGTGAAAGCAGTCTGTGTTGCAACCTAATGAAAACATTCAACACTTTTCCAGTTTTGTACCTTGAGTTACTCACGCATTCTTTCTTTTCAAGTTAAAACAAGCAGTAGTTTTTCTGTTAGTTGAACCGGGTAATCATTCTTTCAACTGAAACGACAGAGCTGAGCTATCCATTTATTTGTAAGAATGAAACTAGTATGCACAACTTTAATGATATAACTACAGCAATGCTAAGTTACACTGCCCTGAGAAAGGGGGTATGCTAAGTTTAAAATGCATATATAATGTTCACTTAATTATGCACTGAGTGAAGTAATCTGTTTTTTTTTTTTTTTCTCCATAATACTGTACACCCACCTTCATTAACCACAGACATTGCCGAGGTGGGGTGGCTTGCCTGCCTCAACGATGCAGATAGCTGTACCATAGGTGCAACCACAGTGGAGGGGTATCTGTGGAGAGGCCAGACAAACATGTGGTTCCTGAAGAGGGGCAGCAGCCTTTTCAGTAGTTACAGGGCAACAGTCTGGATGATTGACTGAACTGACCTCGTAACATCAGCTAACATGGCTTTGCCATACAGTTACTGTGAATGGCTGAAAGCAAGGGGAAACTACAGTCATTACTTATCCCGAGGACATGCAGCTCTACTGTAGGACTATACGATGATGGCATCTTCTTGGGTAAAATATTCTGGAGGTAAAATAGTCCCCCATTCAGATCTCTGGGCTGGGACTACTCAGGAGGATGTCGTCATCAAGAAAAACAAAACAGGAATTATATGGGTCGGAGCGTGGAATGTTCTAACCCTTAAACGCGTAAGTAGGCTAGAAAATTTGAAAAGAGAAATGGATAGGTTAAAGTTAGATATGGTAGGGATTAGTGAAGTTCGGTGGCAGGATGAACAGGATTTCTGGTCAGGTGAGTACAGGGTTATCAATACAAAATCAGTTGGTGGTAACGCAGGAGTAGGTCTGATAATGAATAAGAAAATAGGAATGCGGGTAAGTTACTATGAACAGCATAGTGAACGCATTATCATACTAAAGATAGACACGAAGCCAACACCAACCACGGTAGTGCAAGTTTATATGGCAGCTAGCACGGCCGATGATGAAGATATTGAAAAAATGTATGAGGAGATAAAAGAAATCATTCAGAAGGGGGACGATAACGTGATTGTGATGGGGGACTGGAACTCAGTAGTAGGAAAGGGAAGAGAAGGAAATGTAGTAGGTGAATATGGACTGGGAAAAAGGAATGAAAGAGGAGATCGCTTGGTAGAATTTTTGTGCAAAGCACAATTTAATGATCACCAACACTCGGTTTAAGCATCATGAAAGATGGCTGTATACGTTGAAGAGACCAGGAGACACTGGAAGGTACCAGATTAACTTTATAATGGTAAGGAATAGATTTAGAAACCAAATTCTTAACTGTAAAACATATCCAGGGGCAGATATAGACTCTGACCATAACATATTGGTTATGAACTGCAGATTAAAACTTAAGAGACTCCAGAAACGTAGAAAGGTTAGAAGATGGAACATGGACATATTGAAGGAACCAGAGGTGGTTGAGAGTTTCAGAGGGAGCATTAGCAAGTATTGGCTGAAACTGTGGAAAGTAATACAATAGAAAAAGAATGGGTAGCTGTGAGAGGTAGGGTAGTGAAGGATGCAGAGGACCATATAGGCAGAAGGACAAGGCCTAATAGAAATCCCAGCATAACACAGGATATAAAAGGTAAAGCAGTCAACAATCCGAAGGTTGGTTTGAACACCACAGTGCTTTACTAGGCATGGTCCTGTTTGCGGGTGGTATGCCGTTGCCTTCCTCCGACCTTCAAACTGACTTACCCAGCCAGTTATAGGGGGACCTACAGTTTAACATGGGTTCCGAACCACAGTGCTACTCTGTATTTTTCACCTGAGCAATACTGCCAGAGGTGAAAGAAGTGGAAAGTGACTAATAAAAATCCCAGGACCTGGCGGGGATCGAAACCGCGACTTTTGGATTTGTAGTCTGGCACTCTACCGCTGTGCAACCGAGGCGCACAGGATATACTGAACTTAATTGATGAGAGGAGAAAATATAAAAATTCAGCAAGTGAAACAGGGAAAAAGGAGTACAAATGCCTGAAAAATGAGATTGACCGGAAGTGCAGACTGGCTAAGCAGGAGTGGCTAGAGGACAAATGCAGAACCACAGAAGAATGCATAATTATGGGAAAGATAGATACCACCTACAGGAAAATAAAAGAGATATTTGGAGAGAACTCAGATGGAAAATCAGTACTAAGCAAAGATGGGAAAGCTGAACTGTGGAAAGAATATATAGAGGGTCTATACAAAGGAAGTAAACTTGAAGGCAGTATTCTAGAAATGGAAGATGAAGTGGAGCAAGATGAGATAGGAGATATGATACTGTGAGAAGAATTTGATAGAGTGCTGAAGGACTTGAGACGAAACAAGACCCCTGGAGTAGATGATATTCCCTCTGAATTGCTGATGTCGTTAGGAGAGCCAGTCATAAAAGAATTGTATCACATGGTATGCAAGATGTATGAGACTGCGGAAATACCCTCCAACTTCAAGAAGAATATTGTAATTCCAATTCCAAAGAAAGAATTACAGAACTATCAGTTTAATAAGTCATGGGTGCAAAATACTAACACGAATTATTTACAGACGAATGGAAAAACTTGTGGAATCCGACCTCAGGGAAGATCAGTTTGGATTTAGGAGAAATGTAGGAACACGGGAGACAATACTCACATTACGAGTTATATTAGAAGATAGGCTAAGGAAAGGGAAACCTACATTTTTAGTGTTTGTCGATTTGGAGAAAGCTTCTACAATGTCAACTGGAATACACTCTTCCAAATTCTGAAGGTATCAGGGGTAAAATATAGGGAGCGAAGAGTTATATTCAACCTATACAAAAAGCAGACAGCGGTTACTAGAGTCGAAGGGTAAGAAAGGCACGCAGTGGTTGGCAAGGGAGTAAGACAGGGTTGTAGCCTTTCCCCAATGTTGTTCAATCTGTACATTGAGCAGGCAGTGAAAAAATGGAAGGAGAAATTTGGAGAGGGCATTAAAGTGCAGGGAGAAGAAATAAAAACATTGCGGTTTGCCGATGACATAGTTATTCTGTCAGAGATCACAAAAGAACTGGAAGAGCAATTGAATGGGATGGACAGTGTCTTGAAAGGAAGATTTAAGATGAACATCAACAATAATAAAACAAAGGTAATGGGATGCAATGTAGAAAATCAGGCAATGCTGAAGGAATTAAATTAGGTGATGAGACAATAAAAGTAGTGGATGAATTCTGTTGTTTGGGTAGCAAGTTAACTTCTGATGGCTGAAGTAAAGAAGATATAAAATGCAGAATGGCTCTGGGAAGAAAAGCATTTCTAAAGAAGTGAAACTTGTTAACATCCAATATTAATTTAAATCTAATGAAGTCCTTTCTGAAAGCATTTGTCTGGAGTGTAGCATTGTATGGGAGTGAAACATGGGCGATAAGGAGTTCAGATAAAAAGATGACAGAGGCTTTTGAAATGTGATGCTACAGACGAATGATGAAAATCAGATGGGTAGATCACGAAACTAATGAGGAGGTGCTTAATCGGGGAGAAAAGGAGTTCCTGGCATAGCCTGTCTAAGAGAAGGGATAGGTTGGTTGGACACATTCTGAGACATCAAGGAATTGTCAACTTAGCATTAGAAGGAAGTGTGTGGGGTAAAAATCGTAGAGGGAGACCGAGGGACGAATATAGTAAGCAGATTCAAAGGGATGTAGGTTGCCAAACGTATTGTCAGATGAAGAGACTTGCACAGGATAGGGTTGCATGGAGAGCTGCATCAAACCAGTCTGCGGACTGAAGTCCACAACAACAATACTGTATACAGTAAAACTGATTAATATTTTGTTGTAGATTAAATTGTTCCAGGTGCCATCAACATGTAACTAATTATGCTGATGTATCGCTCCACCCCCTCCTTTCACAATGACCTTTCCCTTTTCAGATTATCAATGGCACAGGTATCATGCACAAGATATTACTAATGTGGATGCCCGCTACATTTGTAACATCTCTCAAATTGAAACCCTTCCACTCCAGCAGCTGGAGAAGCATTCCAGACACCACATCTTATTCAGCCTGCTGGTATCCTACTACCACCTTAGCACAACACTATCAAACCCCTATCCTACCCACAGTGTTTCTCCTTGTAAGCCTGACATAGCACCCAGGCCTTACCTTACTGACCTTTTCAAGTTGCCACATCCAGTGGCGTAGCTATCACAGGGCTAGGCGGGGCAGTGCCCCGGGGCCCCCGAGCTCCAGGGGCTCCTCGGCCTTCGTGAGCGGCGATCGAAAAAAGTTACAGTAGAGCGTCGAACTTTTTATTTAATTTTTTTTTTTACCCTCCCATCTTATCATCCATCATATCCCCTTCCCCTCAAACCAAGTTTCCCACAGTACCCGCACTGGGCCACCGGCTGGCAGAATAATGTTTCTAATTGGGCCTTCACGAGACGCCACTATATGGCGCTGCTGACAGGCGAAGCGGCCAGTCAATTTGTCCAACAATCAGCACACTCCAGTCGGCGTAGCAGCAGAAGTAGCGGCAGCATCAGAGCTGCTCACAGCAACAGCTGCGCCTTCCAAGTGTTGCGGGGTGCACTGTGAAGGATCACGCTCCTCCAAATACAGTATAAATACATTTACTGTACAGTACTTCTTATTGGCAAATAGAAGTGTACAGTTCGAATATCCGAATAAAACGGTTTTCCGAATATCAATGTTCCCAAATTACTTCGGATAATAGACGTTATACTGTATAAAATATTTTAGTTGAATGAATGAATTTCGACTTTTAATTTCTCCTGCCGAAATTGACCCCAACATGGACAGTTCGTCAATTATGTAAGGAAATTATAACAAAATATGCATTATTAGAATGTGAGGTTACGGAAGTGTTTAGTTTTATTCTTCTACAATAGCCGAAAGGTCGTTCAGCAAATTAAAAATTATCAAAGCGCATCTGAGGTACAGTATGGTTCAAGCTCGACTCGGACATTTTGGCACTCATAGCAATCGAAAACAAAGCTGCATCAAGTATAGATTTAACAGACCTTATTGATGATTTTGCAAAAACCAAAGCCAGGAAAAGATTGTAAAATAATTGTTAAAATAAAATTGTCTACTTTTTAGTTGTGTACCCATATTATTACTATAATGTACTGCAGTCACGAAACGCTTACCGATAATTAACGGTCCGCCTCCGTAGTTCAGCGGCAGCATCGTTCACTACCACACAGGGGGCCCAGATTCGATTCCCAGCAGGGAACTGGGTGTTGTGTGTTGTCCTAATCATCATCATTGGAATGTAAGTCGCCCACGCGGCGTCAAATAGAAAGACTTACACTCAGGCGGCCAAACAATCCCGTAAGGGATCTCCCGGCCAAGAGAGACATACACTCATTTCATTTTTCATTACCGATCAGAAATCATATCATTGCTAACATCTGCAATCTAACACTTTGAAGCGTTGTATTACTCCAGTAGCTATTCTTTCATTCTGACTTTGGTGCATGAGGAAACACGAAGTCCCACGCCACTCATTAAGTTCGTGATACACAGTGAGGCGCGAAAAATCATTATGGACTTTTTCAAGGACTGATAGTATTCGTGTTACAACAAATAGAAAAATTCCCAACTTTTAGAAAACAGTGTTTTAACACATTGACTGCCACATGAGTTAAATATAAGTCACAGGAAGTCTTCTCTTCGGGTCACATGAAGTAAATACAACTCACGGACATTTTTCCATTTAAAGCTCCGTGGTGCAGTTGTAACTCACAGTATCGTGCTGTGACTTGGTGGTACAGTACTTTATGGCCCCAGTAACAAATCATGTTCGTGGCCTCCAGTTTTCAAGAGCTCAAGAGTAGTTATTGACACCTGAAATCGTGAATTATATATAACTCACAAGACCCAGTCATATTGGAGTTTCCTTGTTTTTATAATTTATTGTTTGGTGTTACATATTACTTACACAGTAGATTGTATATCACATACAGTTTTAATTACATTCTTCAACTCTAACTGCAACAACAGTGAAACAGACTGGAAAAGTTGGGAACTCCACTTTGTATCTCTAACACCTGCATGCCCTGTGCCTCATGATGAAACACTCTTTGCAAAAATATGAGTCATAATTTCTTACATTTCCATGTAGTTTGTTTGCATTTCTTGATAGGTTGCTCTCGTCCAAATTCATTCTTCATTTTTTCGTAGCATCCGTACACCTATGACTTGCTACTCTCATGTTCACAAGAGCACAATCTGCAGGAAGCTCGTTGGCTATGGTGAGAGATTTCTGAGGGGCATCGGCATCTTCTGTATGAAGTACTCTCAAAGATACTTTCTCTTTGAATTCTGTGATTGAGATGATCTTGTTGTTGATGTATCGGTAAATCACAATAGCATTTACCAGTGCTGACTTTTGTGTCCAAGCCTCGTCGCCGCTTTTGTGTCTCGTTTCTGTCGTAGGTGTCGGTGGCCGAGTGGAATGAGACCGACACAGGAATAAAGATAGCACGCTGGTGCAGGTACGGAGGGGAGCAGCCAGAAACTAGAAACACTTGAGTAAATTAGAACGAGATATATATTGAACAGAATTTATACAATACTTAACTTTTACATAGTTGTGTACTGCAGAAGACTGATACATAGTTGAGCTAGAGACCTGCCTAGTGCCTATACTATAGCCAAGTCTTCACTGGTGCCTATATGATTCCGAAGGTCCTAACTGGTTGCTATCTCAGTTCTAAGTGAACGATGTCGTTCAGAGGTGGCCACGAGCGGAGTTGTCGCAGAGGGCGCTCGTGGCTGACGTCGTAAGAACGCCGCGCCGTGCGTGCATGGTGGTGCGCGGCGAAAGTAGGTGGCACGCACTTTGGACTTGTGCGACACCACACTGACCCTGTAAACAGTTCAATTGCAAGCTTTCTGAACCATTTCACACCCCGTATTAGACAATATAGGTCTTCATTTTGTGAGGTAGATCTATAAATGATTGATTATAGTCAGTTATCATTTCTGGTATTTCAGCTCAGTAACGGACTAACGGGGGGCGGGGCGGGCAGACCGCCCTGGGCCTCCAGTCTTGGGGGGCCTTCTGGAAATGACCTTTTTTTTCGTTTTGGAAAGTCTTAGTCCGCCACTGCTTCTCAGCATCAACACATTTCTCTTATTTTTCCATTTCAGTAGTATCTTCATCTTCTTCACTTTGTCCATAACTTCATCTAAGAGCTTTTGTACATGCCTTTGTTCATCTACATAACTTCTTAGAGACACTTTCTCCTGCTACAATATCACCGTGTTACGGAGCAAACAACCCTGAATAAAGACTGTAGTAACAATGCAGAAAAACAATAATGGAACTGTACTCAAATAATGTTGTGGAATGAAAGACTTACAGAAGTACCAACCCAAAAGTATTAGCGAGATAGCAAATGACATGCCTGGCACTTTACTCTGGCGCCATGTGAGTCACATATAACTCACAAAAATAAATAAATAAATAAAATAAAATACCACACATAAGCTAAGGTACTAAATTACAATATTTTCGACATATTTGTACTTAAATAGCTTACTTCAAGCAAACTGATGCAGAATATGGAAAAAAAGTAAATGGTCCCCGGGGGTCGGTAACCCAAGATAATATAGTTATTGTCAAACAGAATGGACTTAGACAAAATATTAAATTTATACAGGATATTTAAGTACAGTAGAACAGTATTGGGCATATGATTTGTTGTAGGGATGTGACAGGTGACAGCAGGAAGTGGTGGCGGGGGGGGGGGGGGGGGGGGGTTGGAGGGCAGAAGGTGCGGGAAAGGCCAGACCACTGGAATGGTCAGGTAGGCACTGCTGTTCTTTGTGCGCCAGCAAAACGAATAGCGAGAAAGCGAGCCCCCACTCTGTCTACCTCATTACGTCCCAAAAGGAAATTACAAGATGTTTTACAAAGTTATACCGACCCTTCCACAGTGCACCTCACAAACCACAGATGACGTACTGCGCAGACAGACCTGGAGAGTGCGCATTTTCCACAAACTGCGTTGCGCCAAGAAACAGGCATGTTTATTTTCCACAAATGCGTTAATACTGAAAGGAATACCGAACAGAATCTACATACTTTTCTACACACTACCTTGCAATGGTAGGCGGAAATGGATTCGGGATTCTGCGGCTTTTTTCTGGGAACGGCGCCTTCCCATACCATAAGAACTATTCGCTCTTCGATTTACATTCATACTAACACTGTACCCAGTGCAGCATTCTGCATAATAAGCGAAGATATCGACTTAGTTATTTTACTTATTACTTTTTCCTGGCCAGACACTAACTTATACTTCAAGAAGCCTGGTAGGGGCACCGCTCAATCCAAAGTGTTTCATCAAACAAAATCCAGCAACTTACTTTTGATGAAACCCTCCTACACGAATACTTTCCGAATTTTCTTCCTTTGACTGGGCTGTCAACGAAATAAGCTAACAGCGCAGTAGTTTAGCGAGAGTGAGTGGTTGGCACTGACACAGTCCGCCTGCTGTCACTGCTGACGACAAATATCCCATGGGGCATTTTCACCTGTATGTCCTACCCAGGTCCAACTCTATCTCTGTCCCTCTGCAAAATTTCATCCAAAACACCTAGTATTTTTGTGTGAAAACATAACACACAAACAAGCTTTCACAATTATATTACAGAGTACGATTAAATTTTATCTGCTGCGTTACACATAATAATTTACTTTGTAGTATTTAGGTTTGCCTTATTATGTCTTCCAGTGGGCGGTAAGGAGCTGATGATGAAGTAGTTTAGCATCTGCACAGTATTAGTGTAAAGAGGGCCCCATTGTCATTTTTGCCCCGGGGCCCTTGGTGACATAGCTACGCCACTGGCCACATCCCCCAAATATCCTCCCCCCCCCACCCCCCCAAATACTCCAAAATATTCAAAGCCAAAACAACTCCAGAACACAATTATTACTCTTTCTACCATAAACCTCACCCCCACAACCAAATCTAACCGACTTGTCAAAGGCCTTCTCTCCTTCAGCCGATCCCTACAATGGGACTTTGCCACCATCCCTTATGTCTCTAATGGGCCACGATAAGTCTGTGCCTAGGATATAAAATACTGGGTGAGTAAATTGGACAGGTCTTGCAGCCATCCATATGATTTCTGTGGTAAGGGGTTGGGAATGGCATATGGGTGGCTTTGAATTTGGGAAGCTTGTGTGGGTGACGAAACAACACTTTATGAGGGTTTGGAAGGTTTTTGGGTAGGATGTGTCTCATTTCAGGACACAAAGACAAATAGTCAAAGTTCTGATGAAGAATGTGTCTTGGTTGGTCCAGTCCATGGTGGTATCAGATGACAAGATGAGCAATCTGTTGTGGATGGTTATTGCTAGTGCAGGGAATCTGAGGACTTGAATTGGGGGTAATGTCTGACTGTGAAGAAATTTCTGACATTTTCAGAATATTGGGTAAGGGAGTTCTCATTTCTGCAAATTTGCTGTCCACAGGTGGCAAGGCTATATGGGAGTTTTTGATGCAGAAGGGGTGGTGTTGACAAAATGTAGATACTGTTTGTAGTTGGTGGGTTTAACATGGACAGAGGTGCAGATGAAGCCATCAGTGAGGTGGAGGTTAACATTCATGAAGGTAGCATGCAGGATTGAGGAGGACCAAATTAGATGAATAGGGAGCCCTGGCCATATCACGAAAATATTGCCAATGAACCTACCATACTAGTGGTTTTGGATTTGAAGACGCTAGGAAGGTTTCCTAGAGACTGCACATAACCAGGTTCACATAGGAGGATGCCATATAAATACTCATGGTTGCGCCACTAATTTGATTGTATAGTTTTCCTTCAAAGAAAATAACAGTTGAGCAATGATTTATCGGGCTTGAAGCCTTAAGGACATTGTGAGAGTTAGTTTTTTAGGGCAACAAAACCATATGGGATATTGATATGTAAGGAAGTGACATCAATAGTGACGAGTAAGGACCCAGGAGGTAAGGGGATGGGGATGGTGGAGAGTCATGAAGGAATTGGTTGGTGTCTTTGATGTAAGAAGCTAGATGACTACTAACCAGCAGTCCATCAGAATAAATATCTACCACCAAAGTGTGGGCTACAGAGATGTAAACCACAACATTTGGCAACATGCAAGCGTGATTTCAATGGCAGCTTCAAATCTAAGCTATTGGGATCCTTCCCTCCTCTTGCCCCTACCTTTCGGCGCACTTTAGGTTACAGTAGTAACACTAAAAGTGGGCCTTTGCGATCGTCTTTTGACAGCTCGAAATTTAAATGAAGATAACGGCTTAACCATGCATCTGACATGAAAATTAAATAACCGAATTTGTAGAGGAGAAAATTCTCTACAACTTTGCTCTCTCCTGTTTTTTTCATATCTCGTATTGTTTCAGAGATATTTGCAAAAATAACGGCGATTTTGGATGTATGTCTGTCTGTCCGTCTGTCTGTCTGTCCGTAACGTGTTCCCTGTTTTTAAGACAAATCGTTCAACCAATCAGCACAAAATTTTGCACACATAATTGTAGTCCGCCAGAGACCAGAACCTCCCTTTTTCAAATTTTTTGGACAAAAAATACACTAGTAATACTGAAAAAAGCCATTTGTAATATTGTAATTGCAAACGAACCATTCATCTGACACGAAAATTGAATAACCTAATTGGTAGAGGGGAAAATTCTATACAACTTCACTCCATTATGTTTTTTTCATATCTTGCATCGATGCAGAGATATTTGCAAAAATAACGGCAATTTGACAATGTCTGTCTGGCTGTAACGTGTTCCCACATTTTAGGTCGAACCGTTCAACCGATCGGCACCAAATTTTATTGACATAATTGTTGGCTACCAGAGACCAGAACTTCCCTTTTTGAAATATTTCGGACAAGAAATACGTTAGTAATACCAAAAAAAAAAAAAAGCCTTTTGTAATGTAATTTTAATTGCAAATAAACCATTCATCTGACGTGAAAATTGAATAAACGAATTTGTAGAGGAGAAAATTCTCTACAACTTTGTTCCCTTATTTTTTTTCTCATATCTCGTATCGTTTGAAAGATATTTGCAAAAATAACAGAGTTTTGACACCCTCCATTGAATTAACGAAAACCAGACTTCGCTGTTGTCACGTGACATTCCTCGCCCAGAACTGTCTCTGGCATATGCCATATTTCATTGCGTATTTGATGATTTTCGTACTGTAACTTACACGTTGTCATTTCAAAGCAATGGTGCACTGAAGAACTAACAAAAAGACGTCGTTCTTTGTACGATAAATGATAACCTAGTGTCTACAAATCGCATATTAGCATCAGTTAATAATATGATATTAAAGAACGCAATTCCCCTTCTGTTAACTGTAGCGTAGTGGGCGATATGATGGACTGTGACGCAAAGGTCAGGAGTTCGGAACCCGTCAGTATCTAATTTTTTTTCCTACAAGGATTTCAGACACTCTTATTAATTAATTTTTTATTATTTAGATTATTATTTTGGTCCAAAATGTTTGCAAAAACTTATAAAACTACAAATCTAAAGTGGGCCGTAAAACACGTCAGTGTGATTTTTTTTCTGAACTCCTTACAATACAGTAACCTTTTATCCTTACATTTCCCACTTTTCAACAATTCCCAGCATCCTTGTTTCACACCTCACCCAATTCTTGTTTTGTTTCTCACCATCTGAACTATTTATCCATTTTCTACTCCCCCACCCCCCCCCCTCCATGTTCCTAAGCTACATCTCTTTACACCAATCAGTACCTAGACATTATGTCAGACAGTGCTAGTGTATAAATCCCTACTTTCTCCCTGCATCCTTCACCCTTCCCTCCCCCTCCCCATTCCGAGTTGCTCTCACTGGGGGGATGTAACTCAGAATGCAGCAGCTAGTGATGACAATCCTGTGTTAATGAGCTATACCTGTGTGATTGTATGAATGAATCTGTGTTGTGTTCTGGTGAAGACAGTGGCTGGAAACTAAGTTGTGTGTGTGTTTGTGTGATTTTTTTCTATATGCCTACCTGCTGTTCAACAATAATCTTTGTGGTGAGTTTTAACCTAACCTCATTATATAGCTGAATTACATTGTTAGATACCAAGATTTCAGCTATAAATAATTATTATCATCAATGCATTCCTGTAAGTTACTTGTACCCAATCATCTCACAATAGTGGATGTCACCATATAACACTACTGGCATATTCGTAGTACTAGCAGCTGATACGGTACAAGTAACTCACATAAATGCACTGAAAATAGCTAAAATATAGGTATGCTGCAGTAATAAAATCACCAAAGGCATTGTGAGTGATTACTACTTCAGAATCTTTTGCCAATGGAGAGACCATCATATACAGGTATTCAAACGTGCCCTGGCTCCCACTTGTTCCCACCAGCAAGACTATCTGTCGAGACAGCCACACCCGGGACCCAGCTGGGTACACAGTCCCGGGAGCGAGGCCACTCGGTACTCTCGACAGGCATGTAGAACAGTCGACAGCAGTGTGCATGCGCAAGGCCAGAACGCTTCACTGTGGCGCCTGTCCAGCACACGTCTACATTAGGCTGTGTTCACACTGCTGGCCTGACCGAGATGGAAAAAAGAGACAAAATCCACATTCCAATTTTCACAGTGACAAATATATTGATGGTATATAAGATCATTCCACATCGCTTTATCAACCAATTATTTTTTTACAAGCTTTGCCTTATCTGTAAAAAAAAGAAAGTGTCTACTTTTCATTCTGCCAGATTTTTTAGTTTTGTAATCATGGGTGATTGTTTTCTGGGTCTAGTCCAGAAATCCGGGATTTTGTAATTATGTACCCGGATAATTCTGGGTTTGGATACAGGTGCTTAGCAGTGTAAAAAATTTCCCAAAAGATCAGTAATTTTCAATAACGAAACAAATCCTTTTGGTTTTTTTGCTCTATGTATAGCAGCAGTGTACGATAATTTTCTGAATGGTTTAGAGAAGGAGAAAAGTGTCAGTCAGTTTTTGAATGAAGTACATGGATGTAAAAAATATCCAGCCTTATCGAAAATGGTAAAAACTGTACCGTCCTGTTCCCATGGACCATCTGTTGAAAGTACTTTCAACTTGATGAATGACATCATTATGGAGTCTAGAACTTCCTTGAATATTGATAGTTTGGATTCAATCCAGGCAGTGAAATATTATCTCATATCAGTGAATACGATCACCTCTGAAATTTTTGGGTCTAACAATCCATCAAAGGAACCACTGGATAGTTTGTACAAAACTTAATGAGTAGTTCGTCACTTTATCAGTCGACAGTACACAAAGCCAAGTCATCAGATTCATCGAGGCCTCAAGGTCTAGTACCAATGGAGAAAGTTCTACTTATGAGTTGCAGAATAAACCATCCTATTCTAAAATATATTGCTCTGTTGGCAAAACTGAATTAAACTCTACACATGAATTAGTGTTATCTACAATTTCTTCTTCATCCTCCGTGCAGCTGCTTTCATTGACCCACAGCCTTGTGATAATAGGAAACAAAAAAATACAGAATATTTAGAAATAAAAGGAAAACAAATAAAAAATGGAAAATTTTCAGAAAAAGTAATTTTCTTACAGCTTTCGCCATACTTCATTGTCAAAACAACACTGTAAGTATCCCAACTAATCAATCTACAGATTTTTCATAAAAATTTTATTTGCTAAATTAAAATTTAAGACCCCCTTAACTTGCTTGTAATTGTACTGTATAATTGAGTGCGAAAACATAGTAGACTCAGTTGAAATTTTGCGTTATCTTGTACATATAAATGATAGTTAAAATTTCAGGGATTTTAATAAACCTCCACAATCACCTCTGTGTAATGCTCCTCACTTGATTTTTATGAATGTATGCTGTAAAAAAAATCTGATTTCTGGACTCATGATAGTATAACATCTCAGTTTTCAAATAAATCATTCACATTCTCATAATTCATAAGAGTCATTTAAAAAAAAAAAAAAAAAAAAAAAAAAAAACGCTATTTGTCAGGTACGTGCGCTTGAGTTACAAATCGTGTATTGAAAAAGTTAGATAGTAGGCAGCTTACTGTTCTATCCATTTTAGACCATAAATTACAGCGAGTGAAATGGAGCTAAAAGAACATAAAAGTTTTTGAAATGGTAGTCGCACTGATATCTACTTCCTTTTACAAGTAATTGCGAGTTATCTGAATGGTATCATGCCACAACCGCAAGCCTATGGACTTGGCGTGTGTTGAGTGTAGCGTGAAGCACTCCAGTACCGAAAAAAAATATTTGCAGGTCACATATGTTTGTCCCTTGTGATGTGTTAATAATCGATAAACACAAAAGAACTAGAAACTATATATTATTATTATTATTATTTTTCCGATTACAATAAACAATGATCTGTTATGGTTTTACATAAGGTAATACTCCACTTAATAAGAGGTATACAACTAATTTTTCACATTGTACAATTGCTGGAATACATATTTCGTGTTTGGAACTACAAGAGGAGAATAAATTAATGTAAACTGCTAATTTGTTGTTGACGGACTGAAATAAAATTTTCTGAAATTCTATGTAATGACTTTCTAGTTGGAGATGATAAATGGAAGAAGCCCAAAAATATACTTACATTTATTATGCATCTACACCTAAGATGATTATTACACTATATAGCCTTCTTTTAATTTTTTGCTTTTGTAGTTCTCGAAAAAGTTGTACTAGAAGGTGAAACAATTTCTATACAGTCTCACATAAAAGTGCTGTCCCTCAAGCCCGAGACTAAAGTAGGAATGAACTATGTAAAAAGTAATACAAACAGTAAAATTAAAAATAAATTAGTTACCTCCTTATAAGGGATGCTGCAACTTACAGCCATGGGAGTATGTGTGGTGTGCCAGTTTTATGTGGGACATGCTGAACTGCTTCAACTCATCTCCAGTTTCAAAGAACGCTATGTACTTCTCAGAATATTTATTTATTTTGTTAGGAAGCTATTTGATGGGAACATTTCCTTAATCATCTGATTGCTATTTTCGTTGTCTGCACGGTACTATCATTTCGATTTTTCTACTTTCAGTGAATGAAAAATGTGCATATTTAGTTTAGCGTCAGACACTGCAGATGAGTAAAGAATGGGAAGCATGTGTCACTTTGTTTCTTGTTGTGATTTATTTTTTCCTTCTTGTTGAGCTTGTGCCCAGCAACAAGCAATCGTCACCCACTATCGACGGAAGATCGAAGGAAACACAGGGGTACCAATACTTGTTGACTGCCGTCTTCTTTGAGCCAGTCAACAGTTAATTGATTTTGTTCTTTTATTACTATTATGTTTTACATTGTAGTGACTTACAAAATTATAAGCACATTAGAAATATGTGGTATGGACTTATCCCATTAATTTTGACTAACATTTAGGAGAGTTTTTCCATATGTGAAAAACTAAAAAAAAATCTGAAATTTTTTGTTCGTATCACAGAATTAATAGTAACAGAAGTAAAAGTAAACATATTTTCATAAGTGTAATTGAAAAAAATCCTGCAGAGAAGCTTCTGTTGAAAACAGGCTGGAGACATGTGATACTTGTGCTGCAAAAGCAACGCCGTACCCCAATCTCACGCCGGGAATACATTTTGAATGTTCACATAAGAAAAGTATCTCCTAAATGTCTGTCTAAATTCATGGGATGAGTCCATTACCACCTATTTCTTATGTACATAAAATTCAACGAGCTGCTACAGTGTGACAACAATAGTAATGAAATAACAAAATCAATGGACTGTTAGCTAGCTCTAAGTAGACAGCAATCAATCTTCTGCTGACAGAGGGTGCATATTTGTTTGTTGCTGGGGACAAGCAACTCCACCCCCCCCCCTGCAAAAAAAAAGAAGAAAAAAGAAAGAAAGAAAAAAATACACTTTTCATCGTTTACTAAGCTGACCTGCATTGTCTGAGGCTAAACTATTTAAGCATATTTTTCTTTCAGTTCAAGTAGAAAATTCAGGGTACAATCTTTCAGGCAAAGAAAATTGTCTTCAAATGATTCAGCAAAATGTTCGTAGAAACGTTTTTCCTCTCAGGTAGGTTCCTAAAAAAGAACTTAGTTCATTCTTACTTTAATCTCAGACATGAGGGTAGCAGATCGTTGTCCATTGAAATCGGTTGCCACCCAAGGAAAATTAGTTGGTTGTTTTCTTGTTATGTATCATTAACACTTCATGAGTGAACAACAAACAGGACCAGCAATTCAAATTATTCGGCATTGCAGTGCGTCACACTATGCTCAACACACGCTGAGTTCATAGGCTTGCAGTCACGACATGACGCTGCTCAGATAACTTGTGAAAGGATGTAGATATCAGTATGACTACCATTTAAAAACCTTTTCTGTACTTTTAGCTCCATTTCACTCAGTTTAACATATGGTCTAAAATGCATAGAACAGTAAGCTGCCCACTATCTAATTTTTTCAATACACAATTTGTAAATCAAGTGCATGTACTTGACAAATAGCATCATTTGAAAATGACTGTTATGAATTATGAAAAGGTAAATGTTTTATTCAAAAGCTAAGATATTTTACTACAATGTGTGCAAAAATCAGATTTTTTTAACCATATACTTTCATTAAAGTCGAGTGAGGAGCATTACGGAACTAAAAACTCGCGCGGAATGAAAAGTATACTGTTTATTTTTTCACAGGCAGGGCAAAGCTTGTAAGGAAAAAAATAAGTTCATAAAACAATGCAGTGTGGTGTTGTATACCATCAAAATTTTTACAACGTGAAAATCAAAACAGTGGATTTTCCCCTTTTTTTCGTCTCTGCCTCGCCCGGCGCGCAGTGTGAACATGCAGGCCGGAGGTGTGTACTGATTAAATTGGCTGAGGCGGCTCAGCTGGACCCAACGGTGTTAAGTGAACACGGGAGTGCCGGGACTCGCCCCATCCCAACATGTCTTGCTCTCGCCAATGTGAGATTATCGTTTCCCCTCCACACGGTCTCAGCTGGCAAGAGCAAGCCATGAGCGCGGCGGGAAGCAAACGGGAGTGGCATCCGTTTTGACCGGCTCTACCATCATGGCCCTTTTACAGGTCACTTTTCCTGTGGGTTAACCTTAAATGTCTTTAATTGACTGGATGCATTGCCTTCTTTAATCTCATACTATTGATCATTGCTGTCTCATCCACCGTTTAGGTGCAGTTTCCCACAACAATGGTAAAGAAATCTACCCTGGACTTCTGTCCACTCCTTTGCCCTCTTTTATGAGGCCATTGAGATCCGTTTGTATACAATCAGTTTTTATAAAATTGTAAAATTCTATTTTGTCATTGCTATACTGATAGTGATGAGTATCATGCCGTTATTGTTGCTTGGGTTAAGAATTGTGAGCTAGAATTCATGTTTGACACAGACATATTTCTGGGATGTGATTTAGTATTAAAAAAAAAGGTAAAGCAGTCAACAATCCGAAGACTGGTGTGAACGCCACAGTGCTTTACTAGGCATGGTCCTGTTTGGAGGTGGTATGTCGTTGCCTTCCTCCGACCATCGAACTGACTTATCCAGCTAGTTATAGGGGAACCTACAGTTTAACGTGGGTTCTGAACCTCGATGCCACTTGATATTTTTCACATGAGCAGTACTGCCAGAGGTGAAAGAACTGGAAAGTGACAGATAAAAATCCGAGGACCTGGCGGGGATCGACCCCGCGACCTTTGGATTTTGTTGTAAATAATAAATTCGTATTGTCCGCTACGACAGTCAGTGCTGTCGGAGATCAGGTGCTGCGGCAGTGCACGGCAGCACACCGGCTCCTCAGAGTTTGTTTACTTTTCGTAAGGTGCGCCTCGGCGCTTCAAATGAAATATACGAAAAGTATCTTTTGTTATCGGTGACTTATCTCACGTGTGTGTACATTACCGTGTAATTGTTCAATTGTGAAATACAAGATTCTTTAAGCATTTTCTACGAGTGTTCATAAAAGATTTGTAGTAGTATTAAAAAAATAAAAATTAAAATAATAAAAAAAAAAGGAATGGTAGGTTTTAGATATAGCACTGACATGAAATATACCATTTGTTACCATCATCTGAGATGTATACTATTGAGAAGTCTACTGTTGTATAGTACTGCTCTGTGTTTTTGAGACAAGATTTCCATTACTTTCAATCCTCATAATGGAATCATAAGAAATTCTTAGGAACTTAATAGAGAGACTTTGTAGATGAAATTGTAAAATTTAGTATATATTAGTTGTTTTCTTTCTCTGTAGTTTATTATACACTGATTAATTCTTCCTTGTAGTATGTCAGCTATTCTTTGTTCTAGATTTTGTGGAAGCTTGGTTGTGTGAAGTTGTTCATCATTCATAAATCATGGCCAGCTACATTATTTTCACCACCATCAAAAATAACTATAGGTATGTCCATTGATAATAAGTTGTTATTTATTATTTTTACTATTCACATAATTACAAGTATTAGGATGGTGTGATCATTCTAAGAACAAATTTTGTTTGTTTTAATAACCTTAAAAGCTGAATTTGTATATGTATGTAATTGAGATACATTTGTTTACAGTGCCTGCTGATGGAAATGAAAGCAGTGCTGACATCATGGTTGATCCACAACCAGATGCTATTACAAGATTGGGGCAGTTCATTGGGAACAAGGCCTACACAAAGGACTTCATTAGTTGTTGATATTACTTCATTATGTCTTTTTGGTGGCACCTCTAATGCATATTTGTACTATGTACAGTAAAACTTAGTATTTATTTGTTCATAAGCTAATTTAAATGAACTTTTTGTAAATAAAGAACATTACATAATCAGACTTACGATTGCACAGTGTATGACCTGCACAAAAATTACAAGAATTCATTTGTATCTGATGACTAGTGCAACATTTGACTGCAGTTAATGATTTCTTCAGTACAGTAAGTATTTTACAGTTTACAAGGAAGACATTAAAGAACTGGACTGCAACCTGAGACAAGAGGAAGTAAAGTGAATTTTTAACTCACAGAAGGAGAATGAGACAGAAAAAATGCCTTAACTGGTTTGAAGAATGTGACCCCCCCCCCCCTACTTTTTTTTCCAAATTTTAATTTTGTTCACAGAATATTTTGATGGAATCTCCACAGGCATTGCTCACTTTTTGGGCTGAAACCAAACTGTGATTGGGATATACTGTACACATCCTAGTGATTGGCCCGAATATTGTCAATGAATAAACCAGTCCCAAAAAAATTATGATGACAAAAAAAATACAGCTATGTAAAACCATAGAAAATATTCACCATCAAAAATTGTAGGTGCTTATCTGTGGATACAAAGAGAGTATTTATGTGTTTACTACATGATTTAAATAAGTTTATTGAGTTTCAGATCCATGCTGTACATCAAAGGCAGGCAAGATGGTGCCCAGTGAGAGCTTATTTTGTGCTAAGTACGAGAAAAACTTAAAGATTACAGAATTTACTGTTTTTTGTGGACTATGGTGCCAAAATTATTCCACATTCAATGTATAGGTCTCAGCTAAACTGAAGATTACATTGTAAAATGTTCAAAATGTCACTTAAAATATGTTTGTAGACACTCTGAAGTCTGATTAGGTGACGAAATCTCAGAAGACACAAAAATTACACAACATGAACAAACTTTAGATACCAAGCAGCAAAGTGAAGCAGACTTTCTTGCCTCATTGAATAATCTCAGTGAAATTGTGAAAAAAGTTGTGAGTGATAACAAACAAATAAAAGAGAAGTTAGATACTGTGATTACTACAAACAATAGATTAGAAATGTTACCACACTTGGTAAAACAAAGTGATGAAACATCAAAATCGACAAACATTGTGCCCAGGCAATATGTGGAGGTAGTGGAAAATGATGTGCCACATGTTATGGACAAAACTAAATAGGTAAATAACACAAATTGGATCCAAAACTAAAATACAGCACTGGAATGTATCAGAGAAACAGCACCAGCCTCTGTCACTGATCATAACAGCAATAAAAGTTCTGTAAAATCAACAGTTGATGACTCCTCAATTGGAAATAACATCAATAACATTGCTGCATATAGCTCAAGTATAAATAAAGAAGGCAGTTGAATCAAACTCCAGCGTTGAAAACAAACCAAGTACACATGTAAACAATCTGATGGAGGAAAAATCTTCAGTCAACTGGCAGGAGGAGAATAACAAACAAGAAATTAGAAGATGTTCCACTGTACTTAAACAAAAAGGAGACTTATCAAAACCACTACAGACACAACACATGAAAATACGTTGTCAGACAGGAATGTGGTACTAAAGGGAAAATCTGGTGAACTGTGTACTTTAATGCCTACTTCACAAATGTCAGGAAATATTAATATTAAAACCATAAGTAAAGTTATAATAGGTACTAATGGTGAAAAAGTAATAGTCTGTGGAGACAAAAAAAGCCTGGTTCCACCTTAGCAAACTAAGAGCTGACACCATAGCTGATATGGTTAATACTTTCCTAACAAATACTTTCCTAAATCATAATAGTTTCACAGTTGAAAAACTGGAAACAAAGGGAGTGGCTAATAGCTTTAAAATGCCATTAATTTTGAGCTAAAGGATAAAATAATGGACAAACATATATGGCCTAAAAATGTTGCAGTAAGATGTTTTTTATTCCAAAGAATGCCCAGAGCTCCAGTGCACTAAGCTCTCAGAATCAAGATGCTAGAGTAAAAAGAGAAATAACATTACTGAAGAAAAGCCTTAGTAATTGCCATTGTAAATGTCCAGTGCCTCCGGACGAAGTTTGATGTACTGTCACTTTTTCTTGATGAAATTAGACGTAATGTTCATGAAATGAGATGTAATGTTCTATGTATTTGTGAACACTGGCTAGCTAAATCAGAAACTGTGTACTACACCTCCATTGAATATCTGGAATTGAGAAGTGCATGGTGTAAGGAGACTTCATGGTGGAGTGTGTGTGTGTGTGTATGTTAGTAAACAGTACAGTGCCAAGAAAATTTATTTGAAAAACTTCTGTAGGGACATGGATCTAGAACGGACTGCTGTGTAGCTACCTAATATGAACATCATTGTTGTTTCAGTGTACCGTTTTCTGGATGGGAACTTTGAAATCTTTATAGACCAGTTCGAAAGTTGTCCACATTACCTTATCCACATGGGAGCAAAAACTGCTTTATGTGATGATTTTAATATACATATTCATGAAAATAGTGTCAGAGTGTGAACTAACTCGAGGTGATGCCTGCCTTGACACTATCGTAACTAATTTAAATAGTTGGGACTACAAGATAAGTGTGGTCGAGTCAATGCTTGCAGATCACAAAGCAGTGATATGGAGCTTTGGGAAAAAAAATTGTGAGTAATCAAGATATTCCTACAAGGCATTGTAACTATATATTCAGTAACAGGATCATCACGGTGGGAGGATTGGATGCTCTGAAAACTTCATTGTGTGCTGTTGAATGGAAACAATTGATGATAAGAAACCATGTGATGCATTCAGTAGTACATTTCTCACACTTAAAAAAAAAATGGATGATGCATTTCCAACAAGGATAAGAAGGATCCTACAGACAAAACAAAAGGTATGCTAAAAATTGTCAAGGAAAAGTTGTGGTATACCCCGAAATTGGGAAACATAAAATGTATTGTACATATGTTGAATGACCAGGTAAGAGCAGCTATAGATGCTGTTTTAAAAAATAAACTATATTACAGTTATCTACATGCTAAAAGTATCTACAGAAAGGAAGTATAACAACCAAAAAGAGAAAGCAATTTTAGATTCAATGAAAGAGCCCAAAATTCCTGCAAGGTTGATGGGACCTAGTCAATGAACAAAGGCTAAAACTCACTTCTTGTGTAAAAACCTGTAATGTAGATGAATTTAATAAATACTTTATAGGAATAGTGGAAAGAGTTGTAGGTGAATTACCTGACTCAGTATTAAATCCCAGAAAATTTGTGAACCCAAAAAAAAATCAGTGTAGCATACAAAATTGGAAGAGGGTATATTGTAAAAGTGTATAAATCAACAACAAGCCCTGATATTTATGGTATGACCAGCACAGTATTAGAAACAGTATTAGTGAAATTGCTCAACCATTAACTGATGTAATCAACAAATATCTATCTGCTGGTGAATTCCCAGACTTCCTGAAAGTGGCATGCAAAGAACCCATTTATAAAAAGAGACCCAAGTGATTATCTCAAGCTATAGGCCTATCTCCAAAATCCAAGTGCTGGCTAAGGTGCTGGAATCTTTAATGAAACACCAACTTCTAATTTATTTTGAAGAAAACAACCTCTTGAATGATGTGCAGCATGCTTTTCGGAAGTAAGTCTATGACAACAGCAGTTCCACACCCGATTAAGAAAATAAACCAATCATTTGAAGAAAGAGAGTCTGTATCCCTTGTACTTTGTGATCTTAGTAAAACCTTTGATTACATTCAACATAACATCTTACTTAGTACACTAAAATCCTATAGGATTGGAGGAGCTACTCTGGCAACCCTCAATTCCTATCAAACTGACAGATGTCTGGCCATGTCAGTTAAAGGAGCAGTCTCATGTGAAGAGAGATTGGAATATGGTGTACTTCAAGGATCTGTACTAGGGCTCAAATGGTCACATTTTGCGGTTTGCAGACGACACAACACTGTTCGCTAGTGGAAAGATTGACATGCTAGTGATGTAAAAAGCTAATGTTTTGTTCAACTAAGCCTAGGAATGGTTTAATGATAATAAAATTAAAATAAAACACAGATGATGGCATTTAGACTCAATTACATTGGGTCACTGATATAATGGTGGAGCTGTTAAATTTCTGGGATTCTCCATTGACAGCAAATTAACTTGGAAAGATCACAGTATGCATGTATGTGTCAAACTGTCACAAGTCCTCTACTTATTGAGAAAACTGAAAAGTGTCATAACAGAACAATACCTGCTAACTTTTATTATTCATTATTCCACAGTCTTATCAACTATGCACTGTTGCTATTGGGCCATGCTGCAAGCTGCAGGAATGTGCTGCTGTTGCAGAAAGAACAGTGAGGTTAATTACTTCCAGTAAGAATACGGACCACTGTAAACCTATCTTTGCTAAGTTACGTTTTAGGACTGTTTACAGTCAATATGTGTTCAACTGCCTCATTCATGGGAAGCTGAATCAAAACACTTATAGTAAGAGACATCACATTCATCACCACAACACCTGGAATAACTGTGTGAACGAGCAAAAGTGTTTATTGGCCAAGCCCCAAGATAGTTTCCCTGTAGCAGCTGTAAAATGTTTAATACACTTCCAAATAGTGTACAGTCCCTGCCAATGGAGCTGTTGAAAACTAAAGTGCTAACTAACTCTTAAAAGAACATCCTTTGCACTTAATAGATGAATTCTTCCCCAGTGACAAAACAGTGATTACCTGACTTGGAACACAGTGTTACAATGTTCTGAACAATACAGATGTGGAAATACTGATGTTAATGTTAATTATTAGTTTCAGAGCAGCGTTGTTATTGTTTAAAATGTAATCTTGATGCAGTCCGTCCAGTTCCAACTGGTCAATAATGAAGCATTGGTAATAAAATTAGTAAACACATCAACTCAATGTGCAGTGGTCCCGCTCAGCCAGGAAAATGATCAGCACTCTTGCTCAGCATGTAGTTAGACTTGCCAAAACAACTGGAGCAGGAATGGGTATCGCACCAGATGTACATTAGTGACATTTTCTTGGTGTCTGATGACTCATTCTAGTCAGTGCATTATATTATTGTGCTAATTAAAGATGTTTAATTATTTTCTCTTCATGAGATTATGTGTAGCAAACATAAGTAATTATTTTCACAGCTGATAACTAAATACTTTTTACTACTAACTATAGTAATGTGATAAAGTTACCCAACATATAAGTTTATTTGTAGAATGGCTGAACCAATTAACTAGAAATTAACTTACACTAGAAATAAATAAATGAAAAAAAAATCCACCTTTAACAGAACACAGGCTTCAGATGTATCTGAAATGTCAATCATCAGATGATGATGAGGAGGTGTGTGTGTCTTTTCACTAAAGCAAACAAGATATATTTGGTGAAATCAATCTCACACTTACACTTCACAAACAGCAGTGAGATGTGCATCAGTTAGAGTGGCTCTTCATGGAGATTTATTTATTTTCAATACACACAACAGTTTTTCACATAGATATGTTGAGCCAAACATTGACAGCAGTTTGGCAGCCATTTTATGTCTATTTGTAAAATCTGTTTGCAAAACGTTTTCATAAAATTGTGTAGTCTTTTTCGTCATTTATATTTACCTGTTAATTTACTACCACAGCAAATTGTAACTTGCACTGTAGAGCAGACAGAACGTGGCTGTGGCTGGGCTAGCACGTTGGTTGTGCATAGCACCACCTAGTCTGTACAGCACGACCTACGAGACAGATGCCAGATGCTCGCAGCTCTGTGGCTATGCCCACGCTCATGTATGTGACTCTGAGAGCGGGGCTTGTTCATTGCCCTCCTCTGCTTTACATGAATTCATACTTTGCCCTTGTTACTTAAATGTCACTCTGATATCAATTATCTTCTTGTTACAGTATCACAGAAATGCATTGTCTATACCACAATTCTGGTATGTTTGTATTATTTTAACTCTACACATGCATAGACACATACTCCACAATACACGATACAGTGTATGGTGGAGAGTACTTATATTACTACTAGTTATTTCCTTTTCTGTCCCATTCCTAGAGCACGGGGAAAACAACACCTTTTATTTGAGGAAATGCATACTGTAAACCATCAGCTGTTTATTATTTTTCAATCTTCTACCAGTTTCAGTTATAAACCATCTTCACGGAAGACTATTAGACAAAAATACAAAAACAGAATTGTACACAAACTGAAGTAAAATACGTAATATAAATCAGTATTTTCATATAGTAAGTACTTACGAACTACACAGGCTGATCAAACAGGTGCATTATATGCCTCCTTATGCATACTGGCATGCATGTTACACAATAAAAATAAATAAGACGTCACTAGGCGTCAAGTCTTGATTAAAAACATAAAAGCAATGCCAGGCTGTGTGATGGTGAACCAAGGTCTATTACAAGAGAACCTAACACAACTATTGGACACATCAGTCAAATAAGTTAAAATTAGCGATGATCAAAGTATACATGGTGTGAAAATGATATATCTTAGGCAACCATCATACGTTATATCTTTGACAAGGTGTCATGGTGACATGTTATAGAAAGCAGTATTTAAACATTACAAAAATAACAACTAATGGTCTGTGAACGCTCAATCTATCATCGACACTTCTCCCTTACCGTGCCCTGATGAGATTCTTGCAAAATTGGCGGGTGGACAGTACTTCTGCATCTACATAGGATACTCTGCAAATCACATTTAAGTGCCTGGCATAGGGTTCATCAAACCACCATTATATTATTTATCTCCCATTCCATTCTCGAATAGTGCGCGGGAAGAAAGAACACCTGAATCTCTCTGTTTGAGCTCTGATTTCTCGTATTTTATTCTGATGAACATTTCTACCTATATAAGTGGGAGTCAACAATTTATATTCGCATTCAGAGGAGAATGTTGGCGATTGGAGTTTCGCAAGTAGCCCACGCCGCAGCAATAAGCGCAGTTGTTGTAATGATTGCCATCCCAGATCCTGTATCATTTCCGTAACGCTGTCTCCCCTGTATCGTGACAATACGAAACGAGCTGCCCTTCATTGGACTCTTTCGATGTCCTCCGTCAAACCCACCTGATAACACTGGGCTCCAATACTCCAAAAATGGACTGACAAGAGTAGTGCATGCAGTTTCTTTTGTAGTTCTGTTGCATGTTTTTAGGGTTCTGCCAATAAAATGCAGTCTCTGGTTCGCCTTTCCCACAACATTATCTATGTGTTCTTTCCAATTTAAGTCCGAAGTAATAGTAATTCATAGGTATTTTGTGGAGTTTATGACCTTTACTTTTGATTGATTTATCTTGTAAACAAATTTTAACGGATTACTTTTCTTACTCATGTGGACGACTTCACACTTCTCATTATTTAGAGTTAATTGCCAATTTTTACACCATACTGATATCTTATTCAGATCGTTCTGCAGTTGGTTTTGATCTTCAGATGATTTTACCAGACAGTAAATGACGGCATCATCTGCAAACAACCTAAGAGAGCTACTTAGATTTTCCCCTAAATTGTTTATGTAAATAAGAAACAGCAGAGGACCAATAACACTACCCTGTAGGACGCCCAATATGACCTCTGTTTTAGTCCATGCCTTACCATCGATTACTACGATCTGTGTCCCCTCTGACAGAAAATCCCCTATCTAATCGCAAATTTGGGGCGATATACCATAACCACCCAGAATGAAACTTTCACTCTGCAGCGGAGTGTGCGCTGATATGAAACTTCCTGGCAGATTAAAATTGCATGATGGAACCGAGACTCGAACCTGGGACCTTTGCCTTTTGCGGGCAAGTGCCAACCGACTGTGCTATCATGAGTCGTGTCGGGATAGCACAGTCGGTTGTGCGCTTGCCCACGAAAGGCAAAGGTCCCAGGTTCAAGTCCCGGTTTCGGCACGCAATTTTAATCTGCCAGGAAGTTTCAAAACCACCCAATTTGATTAAAAGCCATTTGTGAGGAAAGGTGTCAAAGCTTTCTGGAAATCAAGAAATACAGAATCAATTTGCGAACCCTTGTCAATAGCACCCATCACTTCGCATGAACGATATTTTCTAAATCCGTATTGACCTTGGGTCAATAGATAATTCTGTTCGAGATAATTCATAATATTTGAATACAGGATATGTTCCAAAACCCTGCTGCAAATTGACGCCAATGAAATAGGCCTGTAGTTTAGTGGGTTACTCCTACTGCCTTTCTTGAATATAGGTTTAATGTGTCTGCTAAAAATCCTGTACCAAATTCTCTTTTTCAAAAGTAATTAAACAAAATGCCTTTCTTGAATATAGGTGTGACCTGTGCAAGTTTCCAATCTTTTGGTACAGATCCTTCTATGAGAGAAAGGTTGTATATGGCTCTTAAGTAAGGGACTATCTCTTCAGCATAATCAGATACAAATCTAATGGGTACACAGTCCAGACCAGAAGACTTGTTCTTGTTAAGTGATTTTAGTTGCTGCACTACTCCGATGCTATCTACTTCTATGTTACTCATTATGGCCTCTGTTCGTAATTCGAAAACTGGAATATTGGTTTTGTCTTCTTTGGTGAATAAGTTTATAAAAGCTATGTTTAGTAACTCTGCTTTAGTAGCGCTGTCATCGGCAGGATTGCCATTACTATCACGTAGTGAGGGTATTGTTTGTGTTTTGCCCCTAGTATATTTAACATATGACCAAAATCTTTTTGGGTTTTCAGTCAAATTTCGAGAAAGAGTTTTGTTGGGATAAGTAATGTAGGCATCTCGCTAAATTTCGAGCTTCTGTGTACGATCCCCAATCCTTCTACAAGGTAGACCTCTCCAATGCATATCACCTCAAAGACGCTCACTCCGGCCCAAACTAGATATTCCCAAATTGAGAAGGAGGCTCTTGCTATCATCTATGCTCTGAAAATGTTTCTTGTCTTTCTCTATGGCGTAAAATTTCATCTCATAACTGATCACAAACCATTGGTTTCCCTTTTTCATCCAGTGTTGGGCACAGTTCTTATCTCACTATAACTATACGATACACTTCCGCCCTACATCCAAACATGCAAACATGGATGCTCTCCTGTCTTCCGGCTGGTCCAGACTCAGACTTTGATCAGGAAGAACTGCTGTGTTTTCATGTTTACATTGCCGCTCAACAAACAATCAACAGTTTTCCAACCACAGGTGCCAAGGAGGCTAAGGCTGCTACTGCAGATCCGGTCCTCCTCAAGGTGATCCATTTTGTACAACATGGTTGGACTGAGACCCTACCAACATGAGCATCTGAACCCCTCAGGAACTACTATGCATTTACACACCATTTTTCTGTTGTGGATGGCGTGCTTCTCTTCAATACTGAGGAGTCCTCTCCTCGGGACGTCATCCCATCGGCGCTCCACACAGACGTCTTCAAGCTGCTCCATGCCAATCTTTGGGGGGGTATCTCGTACTAAAGCTTTGGCCCATCATCATGTATTTTGGCCAGGTCTAGCTAACGATGTGTCTCATATGGTTACCTCTTGCTCGCTACGTGCACAACATCAAGCCTCTCATGAGCTATGTCTGCCCCGTGACCTCAACCCTTGCAGATGTGGGATTGCCTACACATTGATTTTGCCGGCCCCTTCCTTAATGCCTACTAGTTACTTGTTTCAATGTCTTCTCTAGGTTCCCGCAGGTTGTCCGTTGCCTATCAACCTCTGCCACAGCCACTGTTGCAGCTCTGTCATCCATTTTCTCGATTGAAGGCCTCCACACCACAGTGGTGTCAGACAACAGCCCTCAGTTTGTGTCACACGACTTTGCATTCTTCTGCAATGCCCAGGTTATCTGCCATGTACTCGCAGCCCTTTCCATACACAGTTGAATGGGGAGGCTGAAAGATTTGTTTGCACCTTCAAGGTGCAGTTGAAGAAGTATGTAGCTCAGTACCCTTCAGATGTTGCTCTTGACAAATTTCTCTCGTCTGCACCAGGAGTCCTGCAGAGCTCCTCCATGGCTGGCAGTCCAGGACTCTGCTCCATTTCCTACATCCGAGCCAAGGACATTCGCCCATGCCTCCATCCCCTCACTTTTGACCAGGGCAGGCTGTCTGAGCCGAGGGTTCGGATGTCGGCCGAAATGGATCCCTGCCATCGTCACCAGATGCCGCAGCCGCTGTCTCTGCGACATACACATAGGTGACGGCGCCTGTGCATGTCATCATGCATATGCCTGCATGTGGAAGAGTGGGAGACCCCCCCTCCCCCTCCCCCTGCACCCAGCAGATGCTCCCGCACTGATCTGCTCCAATAAGTCCACACATTGAAGAGGGGTTCCTGCTGCTACCTGCAAGTTTTCCACCTCAGCCAGGGACTGAACCAGGTTTGTCCTGTGGGGAACCTATACTATCACAGGTACAGTCACCGCCCACACTGGCTCCATCTCCCCCTGCTACACCGCTACCTTCAGGGATCCTGTGACTGGGCCTGAGGAGGAGATGGAGCCCGAGCCACAATCAGCGGTCCTGCCATATGGGTTGTTGGGGAAAGGAGGACCATACACTGCCCATGCCCCAAGTACTTCAGGCCCTATGCAACAGTGCCAGCCCATCACCTCAGTCAGAGGCTGGACATCTTTCACATATGACCTACCCCAAGGGTGAGGGAATGCTGTAAGACACAGACACAAGTAAAGCCAAGCAATTACAATGGGTGTCAGCTGCAAGAGTGTTTCAAGGAAACTGTGGCTAATGCCAGTGCTCACCTCACGCGAGCGATTGACATAAACAGAGCCGAGTGTGCGCTCATGCCTCAGTGTGTTGTGCACTAGAAATGAGCTTACCTCGCGGGTGTTTGCACAGCCAATGCATGCCCTGTGCGATGCTGTATTTGTTGTATATGTTAAGTGAATAAAATACATATATCATTGAAAAAACATCAAGCAGAATACTAAATGCATTATACTTGGTAAACAGGCAAGATGAATAGGGAGAGGCAGTGGTTGGGGGAGACAGAATAGACATGTCCAATAACAGAAATCTTTAAAATCTAAAAGGGAGTGAAGAAAAGGAAATGTTATCAAAATTTACATAAATGTAAGCCATATGAATAGCAAGAACCAAGCACATGTTCTAATGCTCATCCTCACCTGTGAAATTTGTGTTGGGAGAGAAAATCCAGATGGCATGTGTAGTGAAACTCACACCTAGGTCATGACTGAAATGTTTTAGAGAATGCTCTGCAACAAAACATTTTTCATCATCATTTGTCTGTAGGCATTCGTCCTAACTGATAACTATGTGGTAGTAATATCAATGTAGAAAATCTAAATCTGTGTACAAGCGTAAGGTCCCCATCTGACAGATGGATCAGCATCAACAGTGCCCCATGCCCTCACTCTGTGTGGTACTGCGGAGAGGTTTGAAATTTGATCCAGGACATTGGTGCAAAGACTGTTTGGTCAAGGACTTTGCATCTCCATGCTGTCTGTCCTCTTTGCTGTAAGGCAAAGGAAAAATTGTCAACAGTTCGTGACATACCCAGATGGTTATCCGTCCCATTAATGCCCATGTCCGACATGCTTTACTTTTGTGATCTGTTGAGAACCTGTGTATCCAATTCTGTTTTTAATATACTCGTACATGAATTTTTTCTGAAGAATCTCTCTCTTCATTTTTAATCTATGTTCTACCATTGAGCTCTTAAGTTTTTAAATCTCTTCTAGTGCAGTCCTCTACAATGGATCTTACTCTCTCATCCTGTCCAACAAGTCTTTTTTGGACACAGAGTTGTGAGTGATTTTACCATAAGTAAACCCATTACCTAAACCACAACAGTCCTTTTCCAGCATACCCCCTCACCTTTCCTTTAATCCTTCTGCCACATTTTTTTTATTATCTGTTTGATTATATGATATACATATTATATCCAATTCTGGTTTTTCCGACAGTTTCATTATATTAATGATCCAATACTAGGCATAGTTTTGAAAACTTATAACATGGGAAAGTGAATAGACTAATGTTTGTTTCACCGAATCTCAATTAAAAATAATCTTGATAAGTGTTAGTGAAAGATGTATAAGTTGATTCTGTAAATTCTTAAGTTAATTGGTAAAAAATTCAGTGTGTCCCAGTTTTGATAGGGCTCTAGCTGTTAAAAAAAATTATTGGTTACGTTCCAAAATCACTGTATTTATTCAACATTGTCTTCTTCTGAATGCACAAAGGAATTTACAACACAGCTGCCACTGGGCACTGAAATAAATCAATGGTGAAGTTGAAAATTTGTCCATAGTCAACCTGCAACTTCCTGTTTAATAGTCTCTTGTGCTAACACTGTATTACTATAATAAAAATATCAATGAAAAGTCTAGGTTAGAATGTCAGTTATACAAGGATAGGTTGCAACTCACCTTAAAGACAATTGCCGAGTCAGAGACAAGCATGTAGATAAGACAATTACATTCACACAACTTAAAATTTTTAGCTACAGCCTTTATCAGAAATATAAACACACACTTCCACACAATCACTCAGACATAACTCAAGCAGACATGACCACCTTCTCTGACCAGAGAGGTTTTTAATACCTCTGCCTGTGCAAGGTGGAGTGTGTAGTGTGTATTTTTTCATCATCTCCCACTCCATTCCTTTGTCCACCCCATGAGAGTAGAGAATACTTACTCATTGAAAGGTGCTAAATATATTTAGCTTATACTATAGTGCACTTTATAAATATTTTTAAATGAAGAACTCAAATATATAAGAAACTCTTGGTATTTTTTATTTATGTGAGCAGATAAATTTAAAATACATGAAGTATGCTTCACATTTTCCAGGACAATATTCCATGTTTTTCAAACAATGCAAGTCACATTAGGTTTTATCTTCATGTGTACATTAGCTGATGAAATTGATGTGTAACAATGAAATTCACATTTATTATGTTAGAGTGATGAAATAATGATAATTCTGTTTTACTCTGGCAGAATCTCTTCAATTGTCATTGTCCTTAGTATGCTGTTTGCAAATTCTGTCAGCACAGCACCCAAAGTGTCATCAACCAAAGGTTTGATAATCTGAAACACTTGCCTCTTGTTCTCATTTATAAAGTTGCTGGCAGTATTTGCTGCAAAGAAGATTGAAATGAATTAGTAAACAATAAACATATTCAAAATTCTTGAATGAAGAAAGAACTATTTTCAATCTTAAACAAATCACTGATTACATTTATACCTTCTTGTCTAATTAGATTTACTGTACCATTACTTCAATGGATGAAAATAAACATCTTAAACGTATTACAATGTCATGTGTGGTATCTTGAAAATTCCCAAAAGAATCCTTGGCACTAGATTATATACTGAAAAATTAATTAATTTACCAGTTTCAGCTTACAGTGAAGATCTTATTCACCACATGGTAGCTATTTATAATCTTTTTTTATTGAGTACATTTACTTGTGTATTTCTGTAGAGTTTTTGATGGTGCAGTTGATGCTAAAATAATGTCTTGTTACAAGCTCATGGAAATCATGCATGAGGGCATTCATTCATCCTACTGCACTATCCAAGAATATTGCTGTATAAGCTGAATCCATGCAAAGCTGCTGGTAGTTAATAAAAGCTGACATGCTGATTCAAAGCTCTCAGTTTTTCTGTTGTTACTGCCTGGGAGATCAGCATCAGGTTTCAATAGATAGAAGCCATGACTGAAAGCCTGTTCATGTGTATAGAGATAAGAATAAAGTCATGTGTTGATAACTTTGCAACTAATGTGAAACCACACCCCTCCACTACTCCTTAGAGTGGAAAAATTTAGTCTTTCACAGGGTCAAGCATTGGTTGGTATTATTCGTTAAAGTGGTGCAGTATAATGAGACCTCACACAGGGGACATAACTATTATAGATGTTGGCTTTACTTGAAACCCATGCAAACAGTCAAAGTTTGTAATAACTGGAATAATGGATAATCCACCTTGATGAGCACTCAACAATATGTCCATTTGTAGAGTTACTGGGCAGTTGCATTCAAGTATTTGGCAATTAAAAACAAATGGAGAAGATAGGAGACATATGGGTTGATTGTATAATGGACCATGTATAGTCATTTGAAAGTGCAGTGGACTCCATGGTAGTTATGACATTTTCTTTAAGTCTTTTGGTTTCATTTTTTGTGGAATCTCACAGAAGGAGGTTCAAATGTTTTTCCATGCACTGGAGACTTGAGTGAATTTAGGGTACTGGATTAACAAACAAAATAACTGTGCCAGACAATGTACTCGGTTTTATCATGGGTGATACTACATTTACTTGCACAGCTACCTATAATGGAGTAAAACAACACTTGCACAATGCTTCAAGAAGAAAAACAGCAATTTTTTATAGGGAGCAACTGCACAGCTTGCATATTTAGGACAGAGATTCCACCAAGCATTTGCATATTGCATTAATGAACTGAATGTTACACATTTAAGCACCCTGATAACAATTCATAAATTGAGGAAAAAGTATTTAAACTTGGACAAATTGTGTTAAATACATTTTTAATTGGCACATTACAAGATATTAGAAGAAGCTATACAAATGCAGTTCAGTTTATTGAAAAATTTATATTTTGACATGTTCCACATCACGAGGATCTCCTCAACATAGATCTAGGAAACAAACAACTAATCTTATCTAAAGGACCCAAAGTTAATTTTGAACTGGGTTACTGCATGTAGGAAGTTTATCTGGAACTTGTTGTCATGAAAACACTAAGAAAGTACAACTTCCAAACAAGAAAAATTCATTGTTTCTCTTGGAGAGTGGAGGAACATTTAGCATGAAACTGTTAGAAGAGGAACAAAGTCCAAAAACAAATAGATTTGGAGGCGTACATTAAACAACAGAGGTAACAGAATGCCCATCACTACTGCTTCACCCAAGAAACAGTAGTTACAACAAGCTCCACAGGATACAAATTCAAAATTCTGTGTGTTAGTGCAATTTATCAGAAGCAAAATGTCAATTTCATAGTCAACACATGGATTCTCATTTCTTTGATATGGATCAATATAATCAAGAAAGATCATTGGTAATAGCCAAGCTGTACAATCAAACATTTAAATAATAGTCAGTTAAGGAGCTATTGTGATGATTTCATGATAGGGCAAGGTAAATATGAAATGGAAATGCAAGTGTATTAGGGTTAGATTTCCTGATAACTCACCACACTGAGACCAATGTGGCAGAAATAGAAACCTGTTCAGTCACAGTATTTACAGCTGTAATTTAGAAGCCCAAAGGTCAGTATAAATAGTACATCAGGGCTACTGAGGTAATGTGTAAACAAAGTAGCAATACTGTTACCCCAACATATAGGTTTGAATTTGATTAAAAAAGCATTGGTGAATGTGTAATAGGTAGATATAATTTTGGAAACTCACTGCAAAAACGTGACAACGAGCTGCGACAGGCACATAAAAAAAGACACGTACGTACAACAATTCTTAAAAAAAGACACGCACCTATAACAATTCAGCTATCACCCATGACCGTCTTCAGAAAATAGAACATTGACACAACCGGTGACTGTGTTGTGTGATTGCGTAAATGTTCTATTTTCTGAAGAAGCCCATGGCTGAAGTGTTGTCATGTGTCTTTTATATGTGGCTGTTGTAGCTCGTCATCACATCTTTGTGGTGAACTGTCATTAGTATATTGCTAATTCCAACCTGGACATTCCATTATTAAATTTACTTTTGAAAATTTATTGACTCATTCACAAGCACATATACTGTGCCACTTTAGTCAGTTTTAACCTTATTGGTGGATTAAAGATTAACATATATGTACTTCTTGTCAAATACGAGGTATTCTGGAATGCTTCCCCATTTTCTAGGGGTGAACTGACATTCATTCTCCTCAGATTCTCCCTACACAACTTAAAACTCATTTTCATTTCCCTTCCAGTTTTTTCCAATTATCTCTAGTTTTTTGTGGCTCTGTCTTGAGAAAATATTTATGTCAAAAGTAACCCAGTGTAAATCTTAAGGTTACCTGTACATGAGTGTTGCTGAACAGATACCTGTATCTACACATGGAACACTTTCAGTAATTATCTTCAAGGAGCTACTTACTTGGTGCTATTATATGTAAACTTTGCCATGTATTATGCAACTGATTGCTGGCAAAACATTACTATCCATTCCCCAGAGTGATAAACCAAGCTTCAGAGTTGCATTTTTAATTGAACACATTGTCCAGTGTAGTAGTGTTCCTAATAGTCTCAATTATTATGGTTGATAGTGTAGCTGAAACTACTAGATGTGTCTGAAAAGTTTGACCAATGGTCTCAGGAAATATAGGAGACAAAAGTGACAAACAAAATACCTTTACTGGTCTTGAAAGTAATCATCATTGGAAACAATACACTTCTGACATTGGTCGTACAGCTGTTAGAAACTGTCAGCAAACCATTATGGTGGAAGCACTGATGTCACATGTTACTGGATCTCTGCAACCATCTCTAAAGCATTTAAACCACTCAAACACACACTTTTTACTCACTGCTTCAACACCAGTGCTTCAACACTTATACTAACATCCATCAAGTCTCACCTTTCTGCCTAATTTGAAACAAAATTTAATGTTAATATGTTACTCCATATTACAATGACATGAGTTCTCACACTGACACTGTCAGCTGGGTTGTAGCGTGTACCACTGTTTCACTGCAGTGCTTTGCATAATATGGAGCTCTTGTTGACATGTCCCTCAATGTGTATGCATGGGCACCTCATCCTCACAAGTGTAGTTTGTAAAATATGGGCCATTCACTGAGCACCTTGTACTTTGAAAACCTCTAATAATTATGAAACAGTGCTCTGTATTAATATGTATATCAACCCAGATAGTGGCAGCTTACTTTTTTCTTTTTGTCTGTAAGAATTTGTGCACAGTGTCATATTTTATTTCTTTGAATAGTAAGTCCACATTGCAGATTAATTTTGGCTTGTTTTGTCGATTGCAAAGTGGTTAGATACAGCTACAAAGTTGAGGCTCATACAGAGGATATTGAAGATGTCCTTGTAGTCAGGTTTATATTTCTTGAACTTTCTTCAGTTTTTGAGGCATTTATATGTATATATTGCATCTTAAATGTTGTTGTAATAATAATGATTCATCGGATTAAAACTATGAAACATTTGTTTTGGCATCATTCCAGGAAGAAGGGCAGTATTGCAAAATGAATGGCGTGATTGTGGGGAAAAAACATGTATAATATCATTTCTAAGACTTTTTTCTTTAAACCTTTGGTTTCTAATCTTCCTTTGTACTTTAACATGAACAGTGAAACAAGATGTAAGAATAATGGCATCACTCTTGATAGCAATTAGATTGTTTTAATACTTTATAGAGGGTAAACTAATTTTACATTACACACAAATTGTTAAGTCATTACTTACTAATAGCTTCTGTACTCTTATCCTTGTTGATTATCTGAGGAACCGCGTCATTCACATCTGCACTCGCAGTTAATTTCTCCACTTGCAGGTATTGCTTTCCTGAGATATTCACCAACATTCCTTTTCCACGGATATCACCCTTTACATCCGCTGTAAATAAATAAATAAATATATTTTATATGTGTAACATGTAAACATATTTTATTAGTAACAGTGGCCATGTATGTACATGTGTGTGTGTGTGTGTGTGTGTGTGTGTGTGTGTGTGTGTCTGGATTGAAATCTATGTCCCTTGTCCCATCTGAATGTCTCACAGGAGCTACATTTGTACCCATTTTAATGTAACTTTTCTATTACATTTTTGCTTTGCTTTGTGCCTTCATTTGCTGAGTGTAGTTTCATGGTGAGAATTTGTGAAAGTGGTGCCTCGATTTGGGACACAGGCAGTAAAAACCTAGAACACCATACTATTCATTATCTTGCTGTTTTTTCTCAAAAGTGACAACAATGTTTCTCCTAGTCACACAGTGTTAGCACATGCAAGACATAGCAACAATTTTCTATGTCAACTGTAAAACACAATTGGTCCTACAATACCATGCAACTGGCACTTGAGCAGTACTGAAGGATGAAAAGTCAATACTTGTCGTAAGTCTCTCTGTGAGCACCACCGCCAGGTTCATTGCTTTGTTATAGTGAGATGCTACTGAAGAGAAAGTCTCCCCATTTACATGGGCTCTCATAACTGGATTTTGTAAACTGATTTCCCAATTCCAATTTTGGTTGGTCATGTAAACACTCCAAAACTGATTTTGGAAATCCGCCTGTCTAAAGCAGTTTTCCAGTTCCACAATCGATTTTCGTGCCCATGTAAACACAACTGATTTTGAAGTGTTCCTGGCTTGTCAGATTGTGTTTTCTTGTTAAGAATTTTCGGCACATATGGACAGAGTGACATCTTCTCATATGAAATAAAAGTATAAATATTAGAGTGAACATGAATATGTTTATTTAAATAAAGAAAAATAGTGACTGTGCTGACAATCAGGAAATGAAGCAGCTGTTTTTAGGCCACCATATTAAGTGGACTAGAAAATCTGATTCAAGCTATACCATGTAAACACAACAGCAAAAAATGGTTTATGAAATTCGGTTTTCGTCTTCCAGAAGATGTGTTGCATGTGAACATAGTGAGTGTGTGTTTTCAGGCATTCAAATATGAAAATTTCATTTTGTTAATAGTATTAATAATGACACAGATAAAGAGTTTTATGTGATTTTAAACAACAAGGAGTATCACTTGAAAACCTTAACAGACTGCTAGAATTATAATTTTCTAGTCTGGGCACTAACACTGCTGTAAAGTGTATATTCTCTGTTGTGGATGCAGTATGGACAAAAGAGCAAAATTGCAGTAACATTGACACACTGAAAGCTGAAATTATGGTAAAACATCATTTTAACAACTATAAGTGAGGCGATTATTTTTCCTTGGTTTCTTTTAAAAAGTCTTAAAATTTTGACTCTGATTCATGGATCTGCAAAATATGATTCACAACACCCAGCAGAGGTGGCAACATTACCTTCTAGCAGTGGAGCGACTGGAAATACCATATAGGCCTTTAAAGGCAAGTACAAATTTTCTTTATTACTGCATTGTGTGTGTGTGTGTGTGTGTGTGTGTGTGTTGTAGTTGTGTACATCACCTCTCATTTGAAAATTATTTTTATTATTAATCTTACACATTAAGATTTCCATGATATTATGAGACACACCCATACAATGCACAAGATAGGTGCTACAGTTGTTGAGACACTATACTCATACTTAGGTGATGAAGAGCCTGTCTAGCCATGCTGATTTTGGTTGCTTAAAGTTACTCCTAAGTCTTCTCAGAGAAATGTCACTATTTTTTTTTAACTTAAAAAGGCAGTTATCTTTTCTCGTCTGCACTTTGTTTAACAAAGGTTGTACTCCATCTCTAATAACCCTAACATCGTTGTGATACTAAAGCAGGGCAACAAAGAACTATCACTACTAGAAAACTAGCAGCTTATCTTGAAACTACGATCTGATTTGCCAGCATCATAGTAAGAGTTAGCAGGTGTTTTTCTGTTTTTGTACTGCAATCTGTAGATCTAAAATATAAGATTAGATTGTGGTCAAGCTAAACAAATTTATGAAAAATCCTGGAGGGTAATGTCAGAACTAGTACGGTACAGATATCTTGGGAAAATGCTTATGAGGTAACCAGTAGTTTCAAACCAGGTGATGGGCTCTGTGGAGTCACCTGTGATTCATTTTCATTGGAAAAAGAGGTCATGTAATAATAACAAAAATCAGTGCAGCTCGTAATTTGGAATCATAACTTTACAATTGTGTAAAGAGGGAGTCTTGATATATTCCTGAGAATGCTCCTCACTCTGATTCTTGTGTGCCTGTTTGAGTAGTATGATAAGTCTTGGCTTGTAAAACAGCTCAGGGGAGGGGGTCAGTCATAAACAATTGAGATTTCTGAACAACGCCTCCCCCCCCTCTCTCTCCCTCCCTCCCTCTCTCTCTCTCTCTCTCTCTCTCTCTCTCTCTCTCTCTCTCTCTCTCTCTCTCTCTCTCACACACACACAAAACGCGCAGCATGATTTGCACTGAATTTTTCTGTTAAAAGAGGTCTTACATCTTGCATTGCTAAATTAATTTGAAATACAGTGCTCCTGAATAAATATAGTTTGGACACAGGCAAGGTATTAAAGAAAATGCATTTAGTGACTTCCAACAAAAAACAGAAACTTCATAAAAATGATGAACTTCACATATCCATTAAATAAAATTAAAGGAATCCCAGCTGCCATCAAATTGAAATCACTGAGAATTAACAGGTGCATTTTGGTGCATGCAAGCTAAATAATTCTAGGGAAATCAAATGAAACCAAAAATGTAATATACATTTGATCTACCTCAACATTTTAATTTCACAATACTTTACAGGTGCCAGCATACTGCAGACAATCAATACAATGCCATAATATCAGTCTATAATAGCTGGCCCATTTACATCAAGCATCAATGAAGCATTTTGTCCCACATTTTTTGAGGAGTTTAGGAATTAAACCCATTGAAACATTGGTGAATGTAAGTTCATAACGGTTAGTCATATTTAACAGTGTAGTAGTGTAGTAATAAGTTAAAAATGGTGTGACTTTTGCACCAGGAATGTTCTGCCCCAACAGGCACAGTGTGTTGTTTCACCAGAGTTTGTTGCAGGAGGTGATGTCATTGTAATGCACAGTTTCTATATGATGGTGGTTAAATACCTGCAAATATGAAAGCTTAGTCATCACTAAGCACATAAGATTATTGAAGAATGTGCTTCAGCTTTACAAAGTGTCTATAATATGGGCAATAACACAGCATCAAACTGCAGAATTGAAAAAATAATGTGCTGATGTTTGTAAACAACTTTTGATGTGGTTTGACGCATAAAGATGTGACTTTCTTGTGATAATATTTACAGGAGATGAAACATGGGTCTATTACCAGAACCTAGAATTAAGAGAGCAAGCTTGGAGTGACATGATTTTTCACCACCAAAACCCAAGAAGCATGTGCAGGTAAGCCTATTTTGAGATGAAGAAAACACTATCTTAAAACACTACATACTAGTGCAACATATTTAAATTCATTGAAAAAATCACCTTCAGCCTGCACACAGATCAAGTCAACAAGTGTGACTACTATCTCCAAGTTTCATTTTAACACATGATAGTGCCAAACTTCATACCAGCTCTGCAACTATTGCAGTCTTCAATGACACTCATTCCAGTTGTTTGCCAGGACAAATTCATGCACTACTTGTAAACAGAAGGAAGTGTATTCAATGTCTGGGAAATTATGTTGAAAAATTATACATTTGTCTTTCACTTATATTCAATAAATTGCATGTCAAATGTTATTTAAGGTTTCATATGACTCACCCTCATACTAAATCTTTTTACAAAGATTATACAAGCTTCCCTGGAAAATAATTGCTTGTGGATACTTTACTGTTGATTTTCTTTCAGGCAGTACTAAGTGAGATAGGCATATGTAGTCACTGGGGTCCATGTTTGTATTATTTTGTACAGTGAAATTCCCTATGAGAATTCTACAACTTTTTGCTAAGAATATTGAAATTTTGTTTTAAGATTTAACAAGTTGCAGTGATCCAATCACAATTTATGCCCAATCTTATGGCTTTACTTCCACCAGTCTCTCATCTCCCTCCTTCCCATCTTTGCACAAGTTCTCTTGCATACCTTGCAACTCTAGCAGTCCTGAACTGGTCAGTCGTGCACTACACACAGGAAGCAGCTACTAGGGTAGCTGAGTAAATGTGGAGTGCACATGTGGATTTTTTAGTTTAGATAAATCCCTCCACAGGCCCATTAAGAGGCTTCCGATTCCAGCCAAGGCAGCACTCAGCACAATAAAAAAGAAAAGTTTAATATAGTAATAGTTAACTGTAGAAGCATCTATGGAAAGATCACAGAACTGTTCTCAATTTTTGTCACAATGCCTATGCACATAGTACAAGGGACAGAAAGCTGGCTCCAATCAGATGTCAATAGTAATGAAATCGTAAACTCTGACTGGAACGAATATCAGAAAGATAGGTTGAACATTGAAGGGGTATGATCAAAGCAATCAAAAGTATGATTGTATCAATTGAAATTAGTATAGACTGGATTAAGAACTAATTTAGGTAAAAGTGTCTCAAACAAGGTCACTGGAAGTTTTTATAGACCGTCTAGTTCATAAGCAGTGATGGCACAATATCTGTGGGAAAAATTAGGACATATTTCCCTTAGGTTTCCTAGTCATGTTATAGTTTTAGTTGGAGATGTTAACTTACCAGATGTAGACTAGAAGGCAAATGTGTTTAAGACAGGTGGTGGAGACAGATAACTGAACAACATTTTTCCATGTGTTGTATCAGAAAATTAAATCAACTCGTGGAGATAACGTGTTAGACCTGCTAATGACAAGTAGACCTAAACTTTTCGATACAGTTAGTGTAGCTCAGTGAACCAGTGATCATAAGGCATCAATGAATACAACTGTATATAGAAATATCAAAAATTTAAGAAAATCTTCTTATTTAGAAAAAGCAAAAAAAGTCAGAATTCAGAGTATTTGACTACCCAAGAGGATAGTTTCTCTCTAACACTGCGTAGTGGTGAAGTGTGGTGATTTATCGAAGTGCGATTACTCTGCACATACAGTACATATCTCTGACTTGTGCCTGTTCCTTGATATGTATAATTATTCTGTGCTTATTAATTACTCTGTGCATAAGTTACAGTTGAATGTATTATGATGTTAATAAATTGTGTTCAATCATGCAACAATTGGTGACCCTGACATGATTACAAGCCGTGTTTCGTCAAAAATAAGCAACCACATCACGTATTACACCGAGTTGCATCCGTGTAACTGTAAAAACAACATCCTTATCAACCGCATCACGTATCTACCGCGTTCTTTGCAACTGTAACTCAAATCTCGACAATGTCAGACCGCCACTGTTTGCTGAAGTACCAACAGGGGTGCTAATCAATCGTCTAGCAGTTAAACCACCACCATTTTGGCAGCAAAATCCCATTCTTTGGTTTGCGCAGCAAGGAGCCAGTTGGTATTGGGGCAAGTTACTGCGTACGAGACAAAGTACAGTTATGTTATCGCCCCACTCAATGAGGACACAGCTGCTGAAGTATATGACATATTAGTGTCATCACCAAGCACTGACTGTTATATGACTGTCAATAATGCCTTGATTACTCGCCTATTACAATCTAAGGCAAAAGACTTGGAAAAGCTATTGCACATGGAAGAGTTGGACAACCTGCACTCCATCACAGCTACTACGCCGCCTATGCACATTAGCTGGAAATGCTATTAGTGACAAAATTCTTCACAACATCTGGTTATCATGCCTGCCACTGGATACATAAAAGCTATTAACAGTATTTGCCGGTGACCTTGACGCACTTGCACAGACAGCAGATCGCATAATGGGAATGTATCCAATGACATGCAGTGTTCTAACCATCGCCACCGCTCACAAGGTAGGCGCAGTCACTCACCTTTATCATCTAGGGTATGTTGGTACCATAGGCGATAGTACGAAAATGCAGCCCTCCCTGCGAGAAGGGAAATGCACAGGAGAGTCAGTGATGATGGCCACGGGCTTTCCAGGTGGCAGCCATCGCTTATTCGTGACAGAGCGCAACACTAAGCTGCAGTACTTAGTTGACACAGGTGCTGACATATCTGTCTACCCAGCAAGTTGCCTGCCACACTGCAGCCACGACAACTCTAAAATTTTTGCCGACAACATATGGACGTGTCATGTCAATATTGAACCTAGGCTTGAGACGTAACTTTGAGTAGAGATTTGTTGTGGAAGATGTAATGCAACCAATACTCGGAGCAGACTTCCTGTCTTTTTACAGACTCCTGCCAGACCTCCAACACCGCTGTCTTGTTGACTGTTACAAATCTAACAAGTCACGGAAAAATACGGTGCATGGAAGACACAATGGTTCAAGTCATTGCACATGATTCTCTGTTTATAGAACTTTTGAAGCACTTCTCGGAGATAACTTACCAGATGCCCAAAATTGGCTCCAGTCCAACATTCAACATTGCATTACATTCCAACTACACCAGGACCAACACTCCATGCTTGGCTGCACCATCTAACATCCAAAAAGCTGAAAGCAGCAAAACAAGAGTTCTTATCTATGGTTGCATAAGGAATCTGCCAACCATCTAGCAGCAGTTGGGCTTCACCTCTACATGTACCAAAGAAGAAGAATGACTGGCATCCGTGTGGAGATTGCAGGAGATTCAATGCCAGAACTCTGCCTGTCCACTACCCTGTGCCGCGTATTGAGTACTTCACATCAAATGTTCATGTTAAATGCATCTCACTACCCTGGATTTAGTGCGTGCATTCTACCAGATTCCTGTTGCACAAGATAACATCCCTAAAACCGCCGTTTGGTTTATTTGAGTTTGTCAGAATGCTTTTCGTACTTTGTAATGCTGTCCAGACATTCCAATGATTCATGTACAAGGTTACTCATGATCTTGATTTCTGTTTTGTCTACATCGATGATATTTTGATTATGTCAAGCTCTGAAACAGAACACTTGGAACATTTATGACAAATTTTCACCTGTCTACAGACCCATGGCTTACACATAAACCCATCAAAATGTGTTTTTGGTGCAACGGAAGTCCAGTTTCTAGGCCATATGGTAAACACAGAAGGAATACCACCACCACCAGAAAAAGCAATTATTAATTATCAACAGCGAACAACAGTGAAACAACTTCGACAATTTCTTGGCATACAGAACAACTGCCATTGTTTTGTGCATAATCATGCCCTTCTTCCTGCATCTCGAAATGAATTGTTATGAGGCATTCCAAAACCATCTGATAAACTATTGTGGAACAGGCAAACAGAAGCAGCATTTGCCAGAGCCGCCCTGCTAGCTCATCCAGTTCTGCAAGCACCTCTCGTCCTCATGGTCAAGGCATCTGCAAACACAGTTGGTGCAGCAGTCCAGCAGCAAGTACGTGATCACTGGCAGCCCCTGGCCTTCTTCAGCAAGAAGTTATCACCAGCACAGAGTAACTTGTCCACCTATGATCGAGAGTTGTACGCAGCATATGCCGCTATCAGTAAGTTTCATCACATTCTGGAAGGACAGTACTTCACACTAGTGACTGATCATAAGCCACTGATTTATGCTTTTCAACAATGCCCAGATAAAGCCTCACCATGTTCACGCTAGCTTCACTATACTGGGCAATTTACCACCACCACCGTGCATGTTGAAGGAGACTTAAGGTGCCAGCAGATGCCCTATCCAGGATTGAAATGATCACTGATGCACTTTCCTTTCAGGCCCTAGCTCAGGCGCAACAAGTTGACGACGAACTGCAGGGCTTGTTAACACGACCATCAGGTTTGCAGCTCCGCCAGGTGCAAGTGCCACGATCCAATGTCATGTTGTACTGCAATGTCTCCACTTCAAAACCAAGACTGTTTGTCACAGTAGATTTCCGGCAGCAAGCAATCGCTTCCCTCCACAATCTTTCACATTCTGGAGTACGTGGCACAATAAGAATTGTCAAATGAGCTTTCATGTGGCCTAACATAAACAAAACATACAAGGAGTTTGTGCATCAATGCTTGTCATGTCAATGCAACAAAGTCAGTCAGCATGTGCAAACTCCTCTTGGCACATTCCCTCCCCCCAATCAAAGATTTGAACACTTGCACCTAGTCATTGAGGGGCCGCATTCACCATCAGAAGGTTATACCTATTGTCTCAGTGCCATTAATCATTATACACGTTGGCTGGAAATGTTCCCTATGACCAAACTAAGTGCTGAAACTGTTCCAACCACATTCTTCAGAGGATGGATTGCGCGTTTTGGAGTACAACTGCGTTTTACTACAGATCAAGGGTGACAATTTGAGTGTTATCTGTTCAAGGCAGTCGCCTGTCTGCTAGGTATAAAACGCATAAGAACAGCGGCATACCACCCACTGTCAGACGGCCTAACTGAAAGAATGCACAGACAGTTAAAGCCATCCCTGCGATGTCACAACACACAAAGATGGACTGAAGCACTACCTATCGTCCTGCTTCGCCTCTGCACAGCTGTCAAAGAAGACCTAGGAGACACATCTGCAGAACTTGTGTATGGCCAACCGGTTTGTCTACCTAGTGAGTTCTTTAGCAACATGCCAGATGACCACATTGAACCGTCAGATTTTGTGTCGAAACTGCACACTCATATTCAATAATTATGACCTGCCACAAGGCAGCAAGTAAGTCACCATCATTTGTTTTCTATTAACTAAGAACATGTGATTCTGTTTTTGTGTGACACGACACAGGGCGTAAACCACTTCAACCACCATATTATGGACCCTATCATGTACTCAGTACAGGAGAGAAGACATTTACAATAGATAAAATGGGTACACCCATCACTGTCAGCATTGACAGGCTAAAACTAGCCTTCAGTGCCTCTTTCATAGACAGACCCATACCTGCAGACCCAACAAACATATCAGCTGTTCCACTTCCAACCAACGACCAACCAGAATGGACATCATTGACCACCTCACAGGACACCGATGCATCCAGATCTAGACCTGTTGTGACCCATTCTGGATGACATGTCAAATTCAACCCAAAATATCTTTGATACTAAAGGCGGGGAGTGATAAAGTGTGGTGATTTATCGAAGTGTGATTACCCTGTGTGTACATAGCTCTGACTTGTGTCTCTTCCTTGATATGTATAATTATTCTGTGGTTGTCAATTAGTCTGTGCGTAAGTTACAGTTGAATGTATTATGTTGTTAATAAATTGTGGTCAATCTCGCAACAGTGGCACAACCCACTACACTGCATTTTTACTTCACTTGAGCTATCTAAATATTTATTACCTTATTTGTTAAATTAAATTTAGGCATATTTGGAGCAGTGGCTGCTGCCAGAGTCAGTTTGTTGCAGATTCTGGAAGAAGCTGCAAGAGCACAGTGGTCAGAGACTGTTTGTAACATATAGTCATGGAATATTAAACATCATTACTCTGTGCAACCAGAATAAGAAGTGATGTTGAAAAAAAAAGTGAAATACAATTGATTGTTCTATGCATTTTAAGGAACTCTCTTGTTGATTACTATCTAACTATCTTGACAAATTCGTATGTCTTAAGTTCTCCAATAAATGTTAAACATTGAAATATGTTCACGAGTTGGAATCTTCATTTATATGTGGAGTGAAATGTGTATTCAAGACACTGTCATTTTATTATTATATTGACCTCAAAGGCAGTGGAACACAACATAAACCAGATCTCTATAGCTTCAGTTATATTCAACTTTTAATGGAATTAACGTACATATTTCAAGAGTCTGAAAATTTTATAAGTCATCATTATCTGGTGTTTGACTTGTAATTATTTAGAGAAATGTTATCCTGCTTGGTAAGCAACATTGCTTCTTACAAGACCAAGGGTAACAGTTCAACTGACAGTGTTAAGCAACTGTGGACAAAGATCCAGTGTACTGTATAATATTTGTTAGATAAGTATGAGAGATGGAAAAAATCCACTGTGGTTCAACAACTGAGTTAGGAAATGGTTATGAAAGCAAATATAAACATAGGCAAAGTGTTGCAGACAATCAAATGTTACTCGGTGCTAAAATTAGGGTAAGGGTAGTGATGTGAGAGGTGTTTGACTTTGAGAGCAATGTTTTGAGTACCAACTTTATAGAAAATCCTAAGAAATTTCAGTCCTATATCAAATCGGTAAATGGATTGAAACCAGGTAACCAGACATTCTGTGACCATGTTGGTGTTGAAACAGAGGATGATACACAAAAGGCCTAAGTACTAATCTTTTTCCAAAGCTGTTTCACAGTCAAAGATTGCACTGTAGCTCCTCCTCTAAACCATCGCTCAAACAGTAAAATGGCGGATTTTGAAATAAGTGTCAGAGGGATAGAAAATCCGTTGAAATTGCTCAAAAGAAGAAAAGCTGCTGGACTTAATGGGATACTGATTCAATTTTACATGGAGTATGTGAAGGAACTTGCCTCCTTTCTGCAGTGGTGTGCCGAAGGTCTCTAGAGGAACAAAGTGCTCCTAAGGTTTCGAAGAGGATTCAGGTCATTTCCGTTTACAAGAAGGGTTGTTGATCAGGTGCACAAAACTACAGGCTTATATCTCTGACATCGGTCAGTTGCACAACTTGGGAACACATTTCATGTTTGAATACTATGTTATTTCCGAAGACTGAAAATAACCTTTGTAAGAATCAACATAGTTTCTGAAAGCTACAATCTTGTGAAACACAATTCACAGTATTCATCCTCAAGATCCAGAGAGCAGTTGATACAGACGCCTAAACAGATGCCATGTTTCTTGACTTCCGCAAGGTGTTTGATACCTTTCCGCACCAGTGCCTGATGGACAAACTGTTAGCGTATGCAATACAGACCAACAGTATGACTGGAGTGAGGCATTTCTAGCTAACAGAATTCACCATGTCATTCAAAAAAAGTCTTCAGACATTAACGTGACCTTAGGTGTACCCCAGTGGAGAGTTACAGGACAGTTGCTTTTCATGTTATATAACAATGACCTCACAGATGACATCAAAAATTCAATGAGGCTTTACACAGACATTGCAGTAGTTTATCGAGAAGTCAAAACACTATAAAAGGGTAGTGAAATGCAGGATGATTTGCCAAATATTGATTTGTGGTGTAGGGAATAGTAATTAAGCCTCAAGATGAACAAGTTTAAAGAGCTGTGTTCACACAGAAAGAAAGAACTATTATTATATAACTACACAATATAAGGACAAACACTAGAAGCAGTGACTTCCATAAAATATCTGAGAGTAGACGTAAGGGGCAATCTGAAATGGAATGGCCAATAAAATCAACTGTGGGAAAGGCTGAAATTCAACCAAATAATCTTTAGGAAGTGTAGTCCATCGACAAAAGAAATAAGTTACATAACTCTTGTTCAGGTAGCTCTTACTTATCAGTGTGGGAACCAGGTAGAGTTAATAAAAAACATATAGAAGATCCAAAGAGAGCAACATGTTTCATTACTGTCTCGTTTAGCAAGCATAAAGGCTTTACAGAGATGATTAGGAAACTCCAGTGGCAGAAGGTGGGAGACATTCTGTATCATGGTACTGGCTTCTGTAAATGTTCCAAGAAGAGTCACCCAATATATTGCTTTCTCCTCCATATAGCTCAAAAAGTGACCACAAGGATGAAATTATAGATATTACAACCACACAGAGGCATAATGGTAATTTTTTTTTTTTCGTGAACCTTGCATGAATAGAGCAAGAGGAAGTGATAATGGTATGCAAAGTACCCTCCACCACACACCGTGAGGTGTCTTGCAGAGTATGTATGTAGATGTAGACACAGTTTTAATATGCATGGAAGTTTCAAATGAACACTTATCCTGCTGCAAAGTGAAATTAATTATAGAAACAATAGCCACTGTTTATCTAAATATGATCATCAAATTTTGGCAGTTAAGGATCACAGAATGAAATTGTAATGAACAAAATGATCACAATGTTTCTGCAGCATATTTTACTGTTGTTGTTACTGTTGTGGTGGTCTTCAGTCTGCAGCTCTCCATATGACTATCCTGCGAAAGCCTCTGAATCTCCAAATGTGAATTGTAACCCACATCCTTTTGAACCTGCCTTTCTGTATTTGTCTCTTGGTCTTGTCCTGCAAGTTTTAGTCTCCACACTTCACTTCAATATAAATTCCTTGATGTATCATAATGTGTCTTACTAATCAATCTCTTCTTTTAGTGAAGATATGTCAAAAGTTTTTTCTCCTCAATTCTGTTCAGTACCTTGTCATTAGTTACACAATTATCTGATCTTCAACTTTTTATTTTTATTTTGTAGCATTAAATTTCAACAACTCCATCCTCTTCTTGTCCGAACCCCTTACTGTCCATGTTTTAGTCCTATGCCAATCTACACTAGAGACAAATGCTTTCACTTAAATTAATATTTCATGTCAACAAGTTCCTCTTCTTCAGAAATTATTTTCTTCCCATTGAGAGACAGAGAACATATGGGATTAGAAATTAGAATCCGAGTTTTGAATGGCAGAAGGGACAGAAAACATTCATTGAGATTGAGGAAGTGCCAACAAAACAAGTTATTCAAGGTTACAATCTATGAGATGCGTGGCATACCACTGACATTTCTGATAAAAATCATCCACGCAATCATGAAGATAGTAAGAAAAGGTAAATGAAGTAACTGTCACCCAAGTTGCTGAGCACAATAACAGCCTAATGGAAAAAAAAAAAAAAATAAATAAAAAAAAAAAAAATAAAAATAAAAATAAAAAAAACTGAGGATCTCTTAATTCATGACAATCTGTTTGTGTGTAGGAATGGTTTAGGTGCCAGAAGCATATTTCACATGTTTGATAATAGAAGCAAGCTTAAGAAAAATGAAGATATTGTGATATGACCTGTTGACCCCGAAAAAAGCACCCAGAAATTTCAAATATTTACAGTAGCTTCAGTCCCTTAAAAAAAGCATTCCAAGCATGAGTGTCAATTTTTACCATTCTATCTACATTATTCCGCGATTTATTAAGTTTTCAAGTTTATACAGACATTTGATCACCCGGTATATCTATTTCCAAGTGGACGGGGAGCCTCATTTTGTTTTGCCGCCGCCCTGGGCCTTCGACAGCCTTAGTCCGCCACTGTACAGAGGGACCTTTCTTGATGGGCACAATACGCTTCTGAGTCTTGCCTGAAACTCGAAACACTCTTTAAGAAAAAATTTTTTTTCTGTCAGGATCATGTAAAATAGGATAAAGTGTTCCTTACAGAAAAATAACAATTTAAAAGAAAGCTGAAGATATAACATAATTTTGTTACAGTTAGTGAGGTGGGGGAGGGATCGCCAGAATATTTTTATTTGGAAGAGGGTCGCATATTTGAAAGGTTGAAAAACATTGGTTTAGAGGACTAAACGTCATATCAGATTGCTATTTACATGGGTACTGGATTATTCTTACACGTGGAGTTGTTTAAATACATCCAGCTCTGTACTACTGGAGAAATCCAGCATTTTCTCGAATGATAGCGCAAGATCTGGAAGATGCTTGCATCGTCGATACAGGATACGCACCATGCCGCGCAATATGTGAGACGACCTTATGAAGTTGATATGAATAAAACTAACATATGCTACATTTACGTGTTGTTTTAACAGACGGCGTAACTTCAGTTCGTGAGCTACGCTCGCTGACATTATTTTGCAAAGTAGGGACAAAATTGGGTCTTGTCAGGATGTCTGGACAAGGAGGCCTATAACGGTGACGGTCCCAATCACAGAGTAACTTATACAGAGGAGCAACCCCCCCCCCCCCCCCCCAAACCACTGTCCTACACTCCCCTCGTAGTTCCATAAGATGCTAACAGGTGTCAGGCGGATCGCTGGCTTAGGGTGCCTCTCGCACGTAAGAGGGTAGCGTGGAGGGGAGGCTGAGGGGAGAGCTTGTGCCGCCTGCCACGAGACAACGACTGTGTCCAGCTTGCTGGCGTTTGAGGGGAGGTGGTGGTGGGGACAGCCGCTACCTGCCGCCTGCTCTGGCCAGTTTAAAGAGCTGCTTCTGACAGCAGCGTCATCATGGGACATCTTACGGAACTGCTGGAAACCCTCCTTCCCCGCACCATTGAGCGTAGGACCAGGCTCTTACGGAGGTTTCCCGTCTGTATATATTTGTCTGTGATATTTGCCTGTGTCCCAATTCATCAGGACGGACGGCAACCCTAAGGCTAGGCGCGCACGCGCGATTTTTCAGTCAGGGTGACAAAAAGTCTGTCGCGGCAGTACATCGTGGGGTGCACACAGCGACAGGAATATCGTAGCTACTGTCGGTACCAGCGTGGATTTCATCGAAACAGCTTGTTTGGTGGCGCTTTTACTACTAATAAGAGCGAGAAAACAGCGCAAATGTCGTTACTGGTTACATCAGATTTTAAGTCAAAGGCTAGTGAAAGGCTATTTTTACAATTTACACGAAAAGTTATAAAATCACCCAAATAAATTCTTTCAGTACTATCGAATGAGTAAGGATAGTTTCGATACACTGTTTCAAGCAGTTGGACCGAATATAACAAAACAAGATAAGATGTGGAGGAAGTGTATACCACCTGAGGAGCGCTTATCAGTAACTTTGAGGTAAGCACAAATTATTTCATTCAACAATTTTATTGCCCTTTTACATTATTGATCAGATACACCAAGAAAATCATTTCATTCGACAATTGTTGCTATGATTTTACGTTACTGATAAGATACATCAAGAAAATCTCTACTGCTAGTCGAAAACTAAAAATCCTTGTTGCGCGTAGAGGTTTCTGAGGTCTTGTTGCGGTGGTCAGCAGAGGGACCCACAAACAAATTTTGTTGGGGTTCCGTTTTATTTAGGGCATTTGAAGAATATGTTTGAACGAATGAAGATGGTTGATAATAAGTTGCTGCGGAAAAATCTGTGAAAGCTGATTTTATCTGACATTCCTCACCACATTCACTATTTATATTTTCGCGTAATGTCTCTGTTCTTCGTTTAACTTCACCAGCATGGGGACAAGCATTAATGCAAAATTTATATCCTCGTTGCTTTTCAACTTCTGTAATTAGTCTTTCTGGATCGATAAGACAACCAATGTCATCAGCAGCACAACTCCCGTTATCAGACATGCTGCTTGCGCACTGAACTTATTGTATGCAGCACAGAGCGGGAGCGACCGAGAAGTCGCGTCGCTAGTGCGCGCGGCCCCGTGCTGTTGCCTGTGACTCATTCCACACCTCCGACAATCGCGTTGCGCGTGAAATGGGGCCGGCTGCGTTTTTTTAAATCGCCGCTACTTTTTTGTCACACGTGCGTACGCTCCTATTCGAGCCACCGTGTTCCATTCTTGTGACAATTAAATCGCGCGACGGAAAATCGCCAGTGCGCGCCTGGCCTAAGTGGGAGACGAGTTAAACTGAGCCCTGATTCGCTTCACCGTTTCCCTTCTGACATTACTGACGATCCGCCGGTCACAATCATTGATGGTGGCTCGACTGATGCTTTTGTAGAACATCACTTTCCCATTCACGAAACACCCCGGTCATGGTGGAACGAGTAAAGCCGATTTTCGGAACCACTACCGAAATCGAAATTCAAACTCATCGAATGCCGACCACCAAACACCACTCGAACAGCGTCAACTCACCGCGACGTTACAGCCACGTCTCAGGTCTTCTACGTATCTACGTAGGGTACGGCCATAGTGGGCCGCTACACGCTTCCTGCTTCTCGCCGGCAGGGAGGCGTTTGGAAAAACCAGTGTGTGATTCCATTGGGGTGGCCATAGTGCACCCGCGCGGCCGCCTCAGCTCGCTCACGTCGCTTTCACAGGCGCGTGCAAGAAAGAAATTATGTTTCTTGTTCCGCTCTCAGCTCGCGGGTGCCGAGGTTTCAACGCTGTGCGCTGCGCGTCGCGTTTAATGGGAGCTAATAAAGACGCGTTTATCTCAAAAGTGTTGAATGAAAGGCCGTTAATTCACTGTAGCTGAATTTTATGGAACTTTTGTAGACTCGCACAACCGGTATTGCAATGTCTTTAATTGCATCTTGTTCATATTGGTGCAAGAATACCAGTACTTTAATATAGCAAACAACTAGACATTCAAAATAATTTACATGTAGATAGGTTATTTAGCTCATAATATGAAATGCACTTCTTTGCTAAAGGTTTCACGTGAAATTGACTTTTTTGTGAGCCACTAACACGAGGCTACTTCATTCTTAATTACTTTGCTGCCATTCCATGCCAATTTACCTTACCAAAAATTTTTTTGTTTGTGAACAGTATAAAATGTCGGTATGTGATTAGGAACCTTGACAGTGAAATAATTGTAACTGCTGTCCTCCTATAATCTCAAAATACATACACTGTGACAGATGGTACACTGTCAGTTACAGGGTAAATTCAAGTAAAAACAGCCTTGGTTGCAAAGTGGTGTTATTAATTACCAATTAATTACAGAAGGCCATCATCTTACCTGCATGGCAAATGTTACACAAGAATTACTACAACATTTAAAGTAGTGAAACAGGGGCTGTTGTGGCAATTTGCGTAACGTTTGTCATGCAGATAATGTGATGATACCCTGATGTGAGGGCGAAACGCGTCATTGGTATTTAATAAAACCACTTTGCAACCAAGACTGTTTGTACTTCAAATTAAAATTTGATTGGTTGCTGTATCAGCCACACCATGGACTATAGAAAGCCTTATATAGTTAGTTTGTATGTATATTGAGGTTATAGGACAGCAGTTGCAACTTTTTCCCTGTCGTGATCTAACAGTTACTACCCCATGCCAGCAACTAGTGAGCCCAGTTTTGGCATTTTATGCAATTTGCGACCAGAACATTCTTTTTTTCGTCATCATCATCTGTGGATGGTGCCAAGTTATAACAGCAGTTACATTATAGCACCACTGATTTACTTGCATTAAACTCAACTAGAGAGAAGATGCACTTAAGCTGCACATACGAATTTATTATTCCAAAAGTCTAATTAAATATTAATTCAGATGGAAAATGCTGCAGCGCTTGTATAACATTTAGACGCTTGCTATTGGATCCTGTCAAAATTTTTTTTGGTAATTTTAGTCTTCCCATTTCTATTACATATCGGAAGGAGCATTCAACATAAACACTAGCATTCTCTTTTCCTTAGAACCCTACAGTCACCATTACGAACTTGCAATTTTCCGTCAGTTACAGCTAGCAATCCAATTTTTTTTTTTTTTTTTTTTTTTTTTTTTTTTTTTTTTTTTTTTTTTTTTTTTTTTTTTTTTTATCCGAACTTGTATGCCACCAATATTTTAAAACGAGTTAGAGAACTGGCATCTGTCCCAAATAAACTTTGCTATTTTTTAAAGTCATTTTCTGTTGGCTCGAGCATGTGCTTTATTACGAAGGTTGACCGACTGAGCTGCAGGCTAGAGGCTCAGTAGTTGTGCACATTGCGCGCCGAAGGAGAGCGCGCGACGCTAGCGCCCTCAAATTTCAACACCCAGTTCGTTATACTGGAGCGATGTATAGCTTTCTATTCAGGTTTAAAAACAATTTCACAATGTTGGCTACATTTCATACGCAGTAATGTATAACCTAAAGTTAACCAAACGAAAAGTAGTCAGCGACTATATTTTTCACTGCAAAAGCTTCAAATGTTAAGCGATAGGTTAACTGGAAATTAAGTATCGTAATAACTATGGCGAATACCGGAAAAACAGACACTCCGTTATGAAGCTGTTATGTTAGCCTACAAGATGTGCAAAACTTAGTGAGGTACGACAATTAGTTTCCTCAGAATCGAGTGAGAAGTAATCTACGTCAAGAAAAACGCACAAAACCGGGAGAGGTGGTTTTTATTTTTTTTTACAGCAGAAGGAGAATTTTTATCGAAAAACTGACTCAGGAGTACGATGTAGCTTTGTTTCATACACATGCAGTATTTTTTTCAGCAAGAAAATCGAAAAGTAATGTTGGTCATGTATTGGCATCAGCCGGCGCGCGGTTGGCTGCGCACTGTGGCCGCCACCAGCTGCCATCGCGCCGTTGCAGCGCGCGCGGTCCGACCGCTGCGAGTTAAGCGGCCGAGCAGCTAGCGGGCAGCCGTTCACTATGGCCGTACCCTTATTATGTCAGCTGTGTTGCGTGCACAAAAGCCATGTATATGCAGGGCTTCAGCACAAACAACACGCCTGCGCCATCTGTGCACCTCTATCGCTTTAGGTAAAAGCACCATTATGACGATGCGTTATCATTTATTCATGACAGGCAAAAATGCGCCCAAATGTTAAGAAAAGTTAATAAATGGACGTATTTGTAGCCTGGTTGGAGGTGGGGGACAGCAAAGATTTTTTTGCGAAGGAGTTTCAGGAGGGGTCTTAAATACCTACGTCGTAGGTAGTCTGCAAGTGTCACGCTTCGCCTGGGAGCTAGGATACTAAGGAAACATCAACAACCACTCTACGTAGAAGTTAGCTTACAAAATAATAGTGCGACTCACTCAAGAATATGGCTCATATGAGACAAAACCAGTTAGAACTAACGATCTTCCTATCGTCTGCTCAGAGTATTTTTTGGGGCCAGGGAGGGGATTTTAAGGAGGTACACCAATTTTAAGGGTTTTTTCATTATTTTAATTACGTAACATGTTAGTACAAACAGTATAGTCCAATTCCATATTCCATTATAAAAAGTATTTATCTGGAAATCACATCCGTCGTACATACTATGTGCACCTCAAAACACGGGTTTGTATTGCCTGCACTGACGGTTACAGCTTTGGTTTCCTGTGTGTGTGTGGTGGTGGAAGGGGGACGGCGGAAGAGGCGGACGGGGGAAAGTTATAAGCTTAAAATTTCTGTAGTACCATAGTAAAAAATAGCAACAGTATTAATATTTTAAAAATTCATTTAATCTCTTATGTTTAATCAAATTATGTTTAAGTGCTAAGTAGGTACATCATATGTTAATTATTTTAAAGATTAATTTCCTATGGCTCAGCGGCCTGGCACAAATCTTCCAATTGGACGCCACTTCGGTGAATTGCTTGTCCCGAATGCCAGTTATCCAGCTGGGGCAATGGGACCTACAATTTAATGTTGAATTTAAACCACATGACATTTCTGAAGACTCATCATGTCCTTGAGAGGCGGAGACCAAGTTAAAACATAGACTGAAAAATCCGTAATCCTACCAGATTTCGACCCTATACCTTTCAGTTGCCTCCTTCCTCTTCCTCCTTTCGGGTAGACGGTTCTTTACGGAAGTGGGATCATGTTTGTCCTACGTGATTTTTTATTTGCTTCTTTTTATTATTTTTGTTATTATTAATATAGAGGATGCCAGTCTTTTGACCGAAACGCTCCGAGATACCGCGTCTGTGTGCTCGAGCCGTTTAAGACTAGACCACCAAGACCGACTAATAAAACTAATGTTATAGAATACGATCACTTATATTTGCAGTGACCTAATACGTCGAGGCTCTTTTGCATATTTCATAAAGCTTAGTTCTTTACAATCGTCGTCACTGAATTCTTGAAATGTTTTAAAACTTTCAGAATACGCAGTTAGGTTCTATCACCTTCACAGCCTTTTCACTGAAGCGTTCATCAATGTAATTTATCGCACTTTTCACAAATTTCCTTGCGGGTTTTCTTAGTGCTTCCAGTTATTGTCGTAACAACTTTCTTTCCGTTTTCTTTCTTGCAAATGTTGCTCATGATTCCAACGTTGTGTTCGTTGATGACAGAGTTGGTAGGCACAGCGACAGTGCTATTTTTGAAAACTCTTTTCGTTTTTCAGATTTATCGAGTTAAAAAATATTCTAAATACCAAGCCATTGCCTGGTACTATCGGGTGACGAGAGGTTTAAAATGAAGACTTACTTAATGATCCATTTTCCAAATCTGCAGACTCTGAAGACCACTGGAAGACCTTTAGCAATACACGTGTACGCAGGTCACGGAGTATACGAGTAGTTCTTTCAGAATTTTCCTTTAAAAGAGGTGCCTTTTTATATCAATAGACGTGCGAAATTATACTGCAGGATTTTTCAAAACAGCACGCTGTTTGCATACCTTTCTTCGAACCAATGCAAGTTATATTTATACCACAGTAAACCTGAGGAAGAGATTAATAAATTGCCAGATAATGCATTTGTTTCTTGAAGTTTTCCCGGCGGACATAATATTCCATCGTCTTTCGGTAGGGCATCCGGAACAGCGACAATTCTTCATCCGATATTTCGGCTGCAAACCTCACAGTAATCTTCAAGGCGAGTAGATGACTTGAGTTCTCAGCATCTGCGCGTGCCTATTTATACGGCAAATCAGGTGATACAAAGTTACTGAGGATTAAAATGCGTATGCGTCGAAGATATCACGTCGTAACTGCTGCGCTAGTCATAGATGAAACATATACGTCAAAGATAAACATATAAGAACGGAGAGCTACACAACGGAGCTGCTACGAATCCGCAGTGCTTATAAATGAATAATTATCATTAAAAGCGGGTACATCTGTCGGAAGTAAAGACGCAGAAATTCTTTCCGAACGAAGGCGTGAGATAAGCAGTATCAAGAGCATTGCCAAGATGAAATCCTTCGTCCGACAGTTGCTTTTCTACAGCTTCATTTATAACTGAGTCCCAGAAAGAAGAAGCTGTGGTTAAAATATTTACTTCTTTGTAATCCATGACATGGCCAGAAGGAATGCAATGTTCGGGTACTTCAGACTTGTTGGACTGAAGAAGGCGTGTATACCGCTAGTGTTCGACGCATAGTTCCTGTACAGTGCGCGTGGTTTGACCTATGGAACGTTTACCACACTCACAAGGGATTTCATAAACTACCGCCTTTCGCAAGAACAGATCATCCTTGACGGATCCCAACAGAGCTGAAATTTTATCCAGCGGGCGGATCACATCCACTTTATGTTTCTTCGTGATTCTAGCACTTGTAGAAGAAACATTACTCAAGTATGGGAGAAAGGCGGTAGATTTCACTTCCTTTGCAATTCTTCATCCTTCTACTGTGATTTTCTTTTGTTTTTATTTGCAAGGCTTTCTTAATCTGGTGCCGTGAATAGCCATTTTTCTTGAAAATTGCCTTCAGGTGTACGAGTTCATCCTGCAGGCTGTCAGCTTCAGACACTACATCAGCTCTGTGAACCAAGGTTTTCAAAACACTCATAGTCTGCGAAGGATGGTTGCAGCTAGACGTCTGCAAACAGAAGTCTGTGTGAGCAGACTTGCGATATACGGAAAGACCTAGAGATCCACCTTCTTTCCGTCGAACCAGCGTATCCAGGAACGGTAAACAGCCATTCTTCTCCTCCTCCATAGTGAACTTAATGTTTTCGTGAATAGAATTAAGATATTTCAAAAACTACTATCAGTTTATCCTCACCACAGGGCCACACTATGAATGTATCATCCACGTGTCTCCAGAAGACAGTTGGTCTTAATGTTGCTGAACTGAGGGCTTTTTCTTCAAAATCCTTCATAAACAAATTAGCCACTAGGGAAGAGAGAGGGAGGAGGGTTCCCCATTGCGACACCGTCAATTTGTTCAAAATATTGTTCATCAAATAAGAAGTAAGTGGAGCTTAATGCATGCTTAAACAAAGCTGTTATATCATCCTCAAAATTGCTGCTAATGAGAGACAAATGGTTAACCAAAGGTACTTTGGTGAACAACGAGACAATGTCAAAACTGGTCAATAAATCTGTGCTGTTGACTTTTTAACCTACGAGTTACAGATATGATTAAATGTAAACGTAGGCTTCCGCGGCTGTTGTCACTATCAATAAAATTCTTCCGGGTATGAGACCGCGTCTTCATTTTATAAACTCTACCGACAATTCGGCCACTGTTGCAGGCGGCATTGATAAGGGTCTGTGTCAGAATTTATAAAATGACGAAGCGGTCTCATACTTGGAAGAATTTTATTGATACAGGTATGACGTTCACATTTCCCCACACACGGTCTCAACAACGAGGCTGAATATTTTGCCAATGAGTACATTGGTGCACCTATATTGCTAACTATTGGTCGCAAAGTCAGCACTTTTAAAATCTGCTACAAACTTGGTTTGCCGCGCGGGAGGACCGAGCGGTCTAGAGCGCCACATTGCGGATTCGCGGCCGCCCACGTCGGAGGTTTGAATCTTCCCTCGGGCATGGATGTTTGTGTTATCTTTAGTACAAGTTAGTTCATAAGTAGTTTGTAACTTTATGGACTGATGACCCCGCAGTTAAGTCCCATAAGCTTTACAAACATCTGAACATTTTTGAACAAACTTCGTTTAAGATTTTCAGTTTCTTCTGAACTGAACGTTTGTAAAACTTTTTGTACCTTTAGAAGGGCGCTTAATCTGGAGTGGGCATAGAAATGTGTCCCTCCAGTTTATCGGCAACTTGTTTAGGCAGAGAACTAGCCTTCAGAAGCGATGCAGTTTTCATCTCAACCCGAAATGTGGGATCAAAACATACGGTATGCTGATTCATCCAGTTGGTTGTACATCTTGTCAATGTAGAAGTCTCTCGGAAGCAAAATTGTGGCATTACCCTTTTCTGCAAGGAAGAACCACTTCACAGTGCCTGCATAACAACCAATTTACGAAGAGAAAGCAACTCACTGAAATTCCCTCGGAACTCGCCACGGCCCTTTAGCGGAATAACGAGAATGCGGCCGTCGATGTCATAGTCAGACACGATGTAGATGTGTGGGAACGAAATTGACAGCTCCAGTGTCAGTCCCTCCAGATCCGTCCTGCGAAAAAGGACATACGTGTCAGTAATCAGTTTCAATTGTGACCAAATGCTGAAAACATAAAAATTACAACAATTCGAAGGAAATGAAATAACCAAAAGTTTACTTATTGAATGAACATGTTATGTTTTCTGACCAAGTATATGTGTTTTGTAACTATGTGTATGTATGTTACTATATATGCATATATCTGTATGCAAACTGACAAGTTAATGGCTCATATTCAAGTCAAAAAACCTTGTAAATCTGTTTTAGTATTGGGGAGTGATTATTCTCTGTGATAGCAAGTGGCGCATTTAAAGTGTGACACTTGTACACATTCACTGATCTCTGTCCCCCTTTAGCGAAAATGTCCAGCATTTCTCTTTAAGTAGATGAACTCTTTCTTACACACAAACATCTTTAACACTACAGTCAGAAAACGTTACAAATTGATTCGATATATACATCGTTTGGAGGTCGAAGCCTCGCTATAGCCACGCTATACAGGACATCTGCTAAATTACCCAAATTTTGTCCACAAAAGATTCATATTATTCTTATAACAGACGTAAAGATCTGTGCTTGTACCTCACAGTCATCAGTCTGTACTTACTCATTTAGTCCATTAAATATTATTATTTATTAAGTGAATTGTTTTAATATTCATTACTGCAGTTCAAACATTGATATTTCACTCAAGATTGCGCTTGGGATCGCTGTCCTGTTTAAATTTGCTACGTATGCACTTCATGGCGGCTCACCATCCACATCGATTGTTCTTTTATTCCCACACTATCTCAGATACGTGATACGTCTAAATACGTAATAAAAGACGTTACAGTTTAAAGATCATTCTATTTCGACCAGTAAGCAAATATCATTACACTTTTAAACAGGATACAGACAGACCTCTGATGTTGTTGTTATGGTCTTCAGTCCGGAGACTGGTTTGATGCAGCTCTCCACCCTACTCTACCCTGAGCAAGCCTTTTCATATCCTCGTAAGAACGGCAAACCACATCCACTTGAATCTGCTTACTATACGCGTATCTTGGCCTCCCTCTGCGATTTTTACCCCACAAACTTCCCTCCAATGCTAAATTTACGATTCATCGATGTTTAAGAATGTGTCCTACCAAGCGATCTCTTCTTTTAGTCAGGGTATGCCAAAAATTCCTTTTCTCGTCAATTCTGTTCAGTACCTCTTCATTAGTTATGTGATCTACCCACCTAATCTTCAGCATTCTTCTGTAGCACTACATTTCAAAAGCCTCTATTATCTTCCTGTCAACACTGCTTATCGTCCATGTTTCACTCCCGTACATGGCAACACTCCACACAAATGCCTTCAGAAAAGACTTCCTTACGCTTAAATTAATATTCGATGTTAGCAAATTTCTCTTTTTCAAAAATGCTTTTCTTCCCATTGCCATTCTGAATTTTATATCCTCTGTACTGCGACCATCGCATGTTATTTTACTACCCAAGTAACAAAACTCATCTACCACCTTCATTGTTTCGTTACCTAATCTAATTCCTTCAGCATCGCCTGATTTTCTAAGACCGCATTCCATTATTTTTGTTTTGCTCTTGTTAATGTTCATTTTATACGCTCTCTTCAACACACTGTCCATTCCATTCAATTGCTCTTCCAGGTCGTTCGATGTCTCTGACAGAATTACAATGTCATCAGCAAAACGCAATGTTTTTATTTCTTCCCCCTGAACTTTAATCCCTATTCTAAATTTTTCCTTGCTGTCCTTCACCGCCTGGTCGATGTACAAATTAAATAGCATCGGAGAAAGGCTACAACCCTGTCTTACTCCCTTCCCAACTGATGCTTCCCTTTCATGCCCTTCGAGTCTAATAACTGCGGTCTGGCTTTTGTACAAGTTGAAAATAACTCTCCTTTCCTTGTATTTTACCCCTGCTGGTTTCAGAATTTGAAAGAGTGTATTCCAGTCAACATTGTCAAAAGCTTTCTCCAAATCTACAAAAGCTAAAAATGTAGGTTTGCCTTTGCTTAATCTATCTTCTAAGATAAGACGTAAAGTAAGTATTGCCTCCAGGATTTCTACGCTCCTCCTGAATCCAAACTGATCTTCCCCGAGGTCAGCTTCTACCAGCTTTTCCATTCTCCTGTAGATAATTCGTGTTAAAATTTTGCAACCATGACTTATCAAACTGATGGTTCTGTAATTTTCACACCTGTCTGCGCCTGATTTCTTTGGAATGGGAATTATTACATTTTTCTTAAAGTCTGAGGGTATTTCGCCTGTCTCATACATCCTACACACCAATTCAAATAGTTTGGTCATGGCTGGCTCTCCCAGAGACATTAGTAGCTCTGAGGGTATGTCATCTACTCCTGGGGCCTTGTTCCGACCTAGGTCTTTCAGGGCTCTGTCAAATTCATCTCTCAGTATAGTATCTCCTATTTCATCTTGATCTACTTCGTCTTCCCTTCCTACAACATCGTCTCCAAGTTCATTTCCTTTGTAGAGCTGTTCTATGTACTCTTTCCACCTTTCAGCTTTCCCTTCTTTGCTGAGAACTGGTTTCCCATCTGAGTTCTTGATATACGTAGAATTGCTTCTATTGTCCCCAAATGTCTCTTTAATATTCCTGTAGGCGGTATCTACTTTTCCCCTTCTTATACATTCTTCTACAGATTTGAATTTGGCTTCTAGCCACTCCTGCTTAGCCATTTTGCACCTTCTATCAATCTCATTTCTTAGTCGTCTGTACTCCATTATGCCTGTTTCATTTACAGCATTTTTTATATTTTCTCCTTTCATCAATTAAATTTAGTATTTCCTGTGATATCCAAGGATTTTTTGTAGGTCTTGCCTTTCTACCTATTTTGTCCTCTGCTCCTTTCACTATTTCATCTCTTCTACTGTTTTATTTTCCCCTGTTTCTGTCAGTTGTTGCCTAAATCTCGCTCTGAAATTCACCAGAACTTCACGTTCCTTCAATTTATCTAGGTCCCATCTCCTTATTTTCTTACTTTCTGCAGCTTTTTAAGTTTCAGCCTGCAGTTCATGACTAACAAGTTATGGTCAGAATCTATATATGCCCCTGGGTATGTCTTGCAGTTTATAACCTGGTTCCGGAATCTATGTGTTACCATTATAAAATCTATCTGATACCTTCCGGTGTCTCCTGGTCTCTTCCACGCATACAACCTTCTTTTGTGATTCTTAAACCACGTGTTTGTTACAATTAAATCATGTTCCGTGCCAAATTCTACCAGGCGACTTCCTCTTTCATTCCTTCTGCCCAGTCCATATTCACCTACTATTTTTGCTTCTCTTCCTTTTCCTACTACCGAATTCCAGTCTCCCATCACAATTAAGTTCTCCTCTTCGTTAACTGTCTGAATAATTTCCTTTAGCTCCTCATATATTTCTTCGATCTCCTCATCATCGGCAGAGCTAGTTGGCATATAAACCTGTACTACTGTTGTCGGTGTTGGCTTCATATCTATCTTGACAATGATAATGCGATCAGTGTGCTGCTCATAGTAGTTTACCCGCATTCCTATTTTCTTATTCATTATCAGTCCTACTCCTGTGATACCCCCAACTGATTTTGTATTTATAATCCTGTACTCACCTGACCAGAAATCCTGTTCATCCTGCCACCGAACTTCACTAATCCCCACTATATCTAAATTCAATCTATCCATTTCCCTTTTTAAATTTTCTAATTTTCCTACTCGATAAAGCGATCTAACATTCCACGCTCTGATCCGTAGAATGCCAGTGTTGTCTTTCCTGATGATCACATCCTCCTGAGTAGTCCCCGCCCGGAGATCCGAATGGGGGACTATTTTACCTCCGGAATATTTTACCCGAGACGATGCCATCATCATATTTTCATACAGTAGAGCTGCATGTCCTCGGGAAAAGTAACGGCTGTAGTTTCCCCTTGCTTTCAGCCGTTCGCAGTAACCGTGTGGCAAAGCCACATTAGCTGATGTTACAAGGCCAGCTCAGTCAATCATCCAGACTGTTGCCCCTGTAACTACTGAAAAGGCTGCTGCCCCTCTTCAGGAACCACACCTTTGTCTGGCCTCTCCACAGATACCCCTCCGCTGTGGTTGCACCTACGGTACGGCTGTCTGCATTGTTGAGGCACGCAAGCCACCCCACCTCGGCCATGTCTGTGGTTCATGGGGGTTATGATATTCTCCATTAATACCATTATGTTTCATTTGTCGGTTATATAAATCGCTCTTTTTTTTTTTTTCAAAAACAGCCAAACCACTCCAAGAACAAATCTAGAATAATAATAATATTCATTACAATTCGTTTTCAACATAAGATAAATAAATACAGTAACACTGCTTCATGGAAAATTTATAATACCATCTCTTTGCCTCAGGCAAAGATATGTCTTTGTGCAATAAACTTGCATTGCCATTCGAATGGCGTTTCTAATAAAAACCACATTAAGCCTTCAGGTGGGACGTTACAAACACCGTGTAGTAGGAAGAATAAATATGTGTTCATGAAACGTAGTAACTGGGAACGGATGGTACCTCAGTCTTTCAGCAATCCACAACAAGACGTTTTTAATGGTTGAGAAATATGGATCATGTGCTGGCCAAGTCGAACATCCTTTTTGTCGAGGTACATCAGGACAACATGGGTATCTTGTTGAAAGATAATGTACGGAGACGGTGTTGGATTTAGACATTATGACCGTGGATGGAGACTTAACAATCAGAACTGCTGGAATTGTGGCCCAGAATGCCAAAGCAGTTTATCAGCTTGAGAATTTTTATTGTTTAACAGGCTTGTAATTAGCAATATGATACTTCGCAGCTTGACCTCTTTTTATTGTTTAACAGGCTTGTAATTAGCAATATGATACTTCGCAGCTTGACCTCTTACCATATACAGTGTAGAGAAAAAAACGAAATGTTTCCCTTATTTGTTTGATGAACTGACGAAATTACATAATCTGCGGGGGCGGCGGGGATGGGAAAGGAGGGGGGGGGGCGGCAATACCCCAACCCGTCCTCCCAATCGTTAATTCAAACACTGTAAGGAGACAAGTCGGAAACAGTGCACAGCAATAGGCCATAGTACATCCGAAATGTAACGTCTGCTGTCCAGATTATCAGCTAAGTTACCAAGAAGTCATCAGAATGTGGTCTCAATGTATCCCACACCATCACGCTAAATCTGTTCCGTTATACTCCATGCATCTTTCAGTCTTTCCTTCTTGCTAAGTGATATTTCACCGTTTAAGATGCTTTTTACTTTCTCAAAAATTCGTTTATTTTGTATCTACAACTGTCGTCTATAGTCTAGACTGTCTATATAAGACCGTGTGGAAATGGCTACGTGGATACAAACCGTCAGCACACGTAAGAAGAGAAAATACGGAAAAGGGAGGAGTTTCGCCATACACGTTAGAGGTTATCACTGTGTGAAAAATTTAGGAACAACACAGTTTTTTTTTGTAAAGAAAAACATAACAGCATGTGCCTGTGAGCTTAAACTAAATGGTAACATTTTTATATCTATGTATAGGTCCCTGTCAGGAAATTATCAGCTATTTCTGAAACATTTGGATTGCTTGTTTTGTTAGCTGTCAGACGGAGTGAAGCGAATTATTATCTGTGGGGACTTCAAGGTTGATTCTACTCAATTATTTCAATTTGACATCTATTATTGTTTTTCCTACTCGGGTAGTAAGGGGACAGGGATACACGAAGATACATTTAACAACATAAACGCTTATCCTATTGAGAATGGTCTTTCTGACCATGCTGCACAGCTAGTTACAGTATATGATGTAGCTCCATAAATTAATACAAAAGAGTCCAATCGAAATAGTGAAATCAATTAATGATTCAACAATTACTAATTTCACGGAATTCTACAGCAGTTACACTACTGGATTGAGGTGCACAAGGAACCCAGCGCTAATTTAAACTTTGAAAACTGTTTCCCCAAGCAAAAAGTTGAATATACTTGTAAGAAACCAAGTAAAAATTCCATGGCTTACCAAAGAAATAAAAATGTAAGCAGAAAAGAGAACTGCATGTAAGAGCAAGCAAGACCCAGAAACAGTGAAATATTATAAAAATACTGTGCAACACTACGAAAAGTACTCAAAACGTCCAAAAGCACGTATCGTGTCTGAGATTAGTACCTCTGATAATAATATTAAACAATTAGTAATATTATTAAAATAGAAACAGGGCATCCGAAAACCCAAGAGGACTCTATTGGCATTAAACAGGATGAAAAATTTACCAACAAAAACTCAGAAGTTGAAAATATCTTCATAATCATTTTTAAACGTTGTGGAGGGAACAGGATCCTGAAGCTGATTATAAGAGTTGAAATTCCACCAAACTCCACCTATGCAATTAGACAAATAATAAACTCACCAAAAATAAAAGCTCACCTGGAATTGATGGGATTTCCAAAAGAGTACTAAAAGCTTGTTACCAAAAGATAAATAGGATTCTCAGCCACATAATGTAGTGTAGTTCTTTGAAGCAGGGTATTTCCCCGATAGTCTGAAATATGCTATTGTAAAGCCATTATATAAAATAGGGATACGTCTGATGTCAACAAGTATTGACCATTCTCATTTCTGACCACTCTGTACAAAATTGTTGAAAAACTAATATATTCATGAGCAGCTTTCCACGTTTCTAAAAATAGATTACTAACAAAATGTCTGCTTGGTTTTCAGAAAGGCATTTCAACACAAAGCACTGTACACACTTTTACTGATCAAATATTAAATGCTTTAACAACCAGACATCCCCCCATTGGAATCGTTTTGTTATCTCTCAAAGGCTTTTGAGTGTGTAATTCATGGAATTCTTTGATAATCTCAGGTATGAGTGGGACCATGCTACAACAATGGTTTAATTCTTACATAAGAGTGAAGAAATTTAAATAAATGTTTCACATAATGCACGAAAATCGACTGTTTCCTCACACTGGGGAGTTATCAAGAATTGGGTCCCACAGGGATAGGTCTAGCGTCCTTTGCTGTTCTTAATATATATTAATGATTGCCATTTTATATTCACAAAGGTACTTCTGAAAGACAAGAATTAATCGACGAAATTGTCAATAATGTTTCAGAATATTAGTAAGTGGTTATCGGCAAATGGACTATCGTTAAATTTCGATAAAACACAGTATTTATAGTTCTGTACAGTAAATGCATGACACCATTAATAAAGATAGACTTTGGACAGAAGTCTGTAGCTAAAGTACAATATTCCAAATTTTTTAGGTGTGTGCATTGATGAGAGATAGAAATGGAAGAAACACATTGATGAAATGCTGAAACGTTTGAGTTAAGCTGTTTATGCTATTATAGTTATTGCAAATTTTGGGTACAGACATCTCTCTAAATTAGCATACTATGCCTATTTTCGTACTCTTCTCTCATATGGAAACATATTTTGGGGTAATTCACCATTGAGTAAAAAAGTATTCGTCGCACAAAAGCGTGCAATCAGAATAATTGCTGCTCCCCCCCCCCCCCCCCCCCCCCCAGAATCATCCTGCAGACATTTAGGGAACTATCAATCTTTACTAACCAACTGGAAAATTTGAGATAAAGTGAAAGTGCGTTTTCAATGTGTCCGTGTAAATCTGTATATTCACACTGATCTTGATGAAATTTTGCACAACTGACCTTCAAAACAAGAGGAAGGGCACTGTCTACATAAAATTTCGTTCAGTGCATGTTGGAGGTACTTATGGATTTCGCCAAAATCCACAGGATTGCTCCGATCTTGATGAAATTTCGTACACTTGACCTTGAAAACAAGATGAAGGTTATTGTCTACATAAAATTTCGTTCGGTGCATGGGGGAGAGTATTTTACTTACAGACTTCGACTGCAATATCTATACATATAAGATGCATTTTTGTACGCTAGTACAGAAAACCTTATTTTAAAACCGGGCGAAGCCGGGTACTTGCAGCTAATATAACCCAACCCAATTCAAAATTAATGACAGTGTGCATAACAACATCACCGGGAGAAAGAATGATCTTCGCTATTCAAGGTAAAATCTAGCTTTGGCGCAGAAACGGGTGAATTAGGCTGCCACAAAAGTCCTTGGTAACTGGCGAAATAGCACGAAAAGTCTGCCAGACGATTTTAAAAAGCCAGCAATTTGAAAGTCCTAGCGCAAACCGTTCAGAAATTATGACGATTTAATTTCATATAGTTCAATAATTATCACACTGTAAGTTACCCTTTTTGAAAAAGAGAAATAATAAAAATGACAATTAAACGAAAAACTTTGTTGGTTACAGGTACCGCAGCGTTTGATCTATTTTGTTCGACATGTTCACCAAAACAACTGAGACTGCTGTCATATCGTGGGGGTCAATTTTTGTATTTCTGTGTCGTAGGGTCTACCGTCTGTGGATGGAAGGTGTGTGTGTCGGTCGTCTTCAACCCTTCCGTCGTTGTCAAAACGCTTGCCGGAGAACGGGAATCTCTTGAGGTGCAAGAAAAGACGGGAATCGCTTGGAGCAAAATCAGGACTACACGCCGGAAGTCTACAAAACTGTCGCTGTGCACGGATCCGTATGGTGACGAGCACTGTCTGGAGTAACACAACACCTGCAGTAAGCGATCCATGCATCTGTTCTGAGCGACACATCGCAGCTTCTGCACGTTTTCTCAGTAACAGTCAAAGTTCACTGTTTCACCTCTGGCCAGGAAAACAAGGAACAGACTGCCGTACCTGTGGCAAAACACCGTGCACATCCCTTCCTGCACCAGCACAGCGTGATAATTCGCAACTAGTGGGTATTATCATCATCATCATCCTCATTAGAGACTGATTATGCCTTTCAGCGTTTAGTCTGGAGCATAGTATCTCTAATAAAAATTCCTCCATGATCCCCTATTCAATGCTAACATTGATGCCTCGTCTGATGTTATGCCTTTTACTTCAAAATCATTCTGCACCGAATCTAAGTACTTTCTTCTTGGTCTACCTCGACTCCTCTTACCCTCCACTGACGAGCTCATGAGTCTCTTAGGTAACTTTGCTTCTCCCATGCGTGTAACATGACCCCACCATCTCAGTCTGGTCGCTCTAACTGCTTCGTCTATGGTGTTCATTCCCTGCTTTTCTTTGATTTCCTCATTATGGACACCCTCCTGCCATTGTTCCCATCTATTGGTACCTGCAATCAATCTTGCTACTTCATATCAGTAACCTCTATCTTATGAATAAGGTAGCCTGTATCCACCCAACTTTCACTCCCATACAACAAAGTTGGTCGAAAGATAGAGCGGTGCACTGCTAACTTAGTCTTGGTACTTACTTCCATCTTGCAGAAGAGAGTAGATCTTAGCTGAGCACTCACTGCATTAGCTTTGCTGCACCTCGATTCCAGTTCTTTCGCTATGTTGCCATCCTGTGAGAAAATACATCCCAGGTACTTGAAACTGTCTACCTGTTCTAACTTTGTTCCTCCTATTTGGCATTCAATCTGTTTGAATCTCTTTCCCACAGACATTACTTTCGTTTTGGAGACGCTCTTCATATCATAATCCTTGCACCTCTGATCGAGCTCTGAAATATTAGTTTGCAACCTTTCAATCGAATCGGCCATTACAACTAAGTCATCCGCATATGCGAGACTGCTTATTTTGTTTTCACCTACTTTAATCCTGCCCTGCCAGTCTACTGTTTTCAATATACGATCCATGAATAGTATGAACAACAGTGGTGACAGGTTACAGCCTTGTCTTACCCCTGAAACTACCCTGAACCATGAGCTTAATTTGCCATCTACTCTAACTGCTGCCTGACAGTCTACGTAAAGCCCTTTAATTCCTCCTAGGAACACGGTCATAAGCCTTTTCCAAATCTATGAAACATAGATACAATTCCCTGTTCCACTCATAGCACTTTTCCATTACCTGCCGTAAGCTAAAGATCTGGTCCTGACATCCTCTAAGAGGCCTAAACCCACACTGATTTTCATCTAACTTGTCCTCAATTAATACTCGCACTCTCCTTTCAACAATATCTGAGAATATTTTGCCTACAACGCTAATTAAACAGATACCTCGATAGTTGTTGCAATCGTTTCTGTTTCCATGTTTGAAAATTGGCGTTATTACCGCTTTCGTCCAATCAGTCGTAACCTGTCCCGATTTTCAATTATACTATGTAACCATTTGATTTGAGACCTGCTATTCCACAGTATTTGACGAGTTCCGGCTTAATTTCATCCACCCCAGCCGCTTTATTGCACTGTAATCTACTGACCATTTTCTCCACTTCCTCAAATGAGATCCTGTTTCCATTGTCGTTCCTATACTATTCTACCTGAAAATCTGATACATAATTGAACGTTTCACCTACATTGAGCAATTCTTCAAAATATTCCCTCCATCTGCCCAAGGCATCCACAGGATTGACTAGCAGCTTTCCTGACCTGTCCAAAACACTTGTTAATTCCTTCTTCCCCACCTTTCGAAGATTACTAATTACGCTCCAAAATGGTTTTTCCGCGGCTTTGCCCAGATATTCTAGCTTGTTTCCAAAGTCTTCCCATGATTTCTGCTTGGATTCTGCAATTATCCGTTTGGCTTTGTTTCTTTCTTCAAGATAACTTTCTCTGTCTGCCTGACTTCTCGTATGGAGCCATTTTTGATATGCCTTCTTTTTCTTTTTACAGGCTGCCTTGACTGTGTCATTCCACCGGGCTGTCTGCTTCTTCCTACCATTACACACTACTGTTCCAAGACATACTCTAGCTGTTTCCAGTAGTGTGTCCCTGTACCTTGACCATTCCTCTTCCAGTGACTGTAAATCATTACATTCAACTAACTGGTACCTTTCCGAGATCTTTGTTATGTATTTGTGCCTAATTTCCTTGTCTTGAAGCTTCTCCACTCTTATCCTTCTACACATCGACCTAACTTTCAGCTCTTTTGGCCTCACAAAACCAATTTCACTGCAGATTAAATAATGATCAGTATCATCAAAGAACCCTCTGAAAACACACGTGTCCTTGACTGTGTTCCTGAATTCCTGGCCTGTTATTATATAGTCAATGATAGATCTGGTTCCCCTTCCTTCCCACGTATAGCGGTGAATGTCCTTATGCTTAAAGAAGGAGTTTGTGATAACTAAGCCCATACTGGAACAGAAATCCAAGAGCTGTTTTCCATTCCTGTTGGCCTACATATCCTCTCCAAACTTACCCATAACCTTTTCGTAACCTTCTGTTCGATTTCATATCCTGGCGTTGAAATCGCCCATGAGTAAAACACCATCCTTATCCTTCACTCTAACAACTACATTACTAAGTGCGTTGTAAAATCTGTTCATCTCATCTTGATCTATCCCTTCACAGGGTGAATACACTACCACAATCCTAATTTTCTTACTGGAGATGGCCATATCTATCCACATCAGTCGTTCATTTACATACTTTATTGCAATTATGCTGGGTTCGATTGCTTTCCTGATGTAAAATCCTACACCCCAGTGTGCTCTTCCTAATTTAACTCCTGACAGGTAGACCTTGTATTCTCCGACTTCGTCCTCTTTCTCTCCCTTTACTCTAACATCACTAACAGCTAAACATCTAATCCCATGTTACTTGAAGCCTCCGCCAGCTCTACCTTCTTCCCATTGTAATCCCCATTGATATTAATAGCTCCCCATCTCATTCCGGATCGTTTGCCAAGTCGTATCTGAGGAGTCCCTGGTCTGTCAATTAGAGTTGGGACTCTATCACCTCCAAAGGTCCGAAGCATTTTGCTCTGATTGTTGCCAGCATGATATTGAAGTACTTGGGAAGCAGGTTGCTAGCCTTACTTCCCCAGGGCCCCACTGGGTTTTACCCCTAACGGTTGAGGGACTAACCGCTGGATTTGGTTGTCTTTGCTGTCTGAGCACAAAGGTGGCCACGACCCAGAATATGTCCGAGATACCCAACCTTTTTCCAAAGTAACTGGTATCCCAACTGTCAGGACCACTTACTTGGCCACTCATACGTTGCCCGTGGTTCATGAACTAGGACATGACTACAGGAACGCATACCATGAACCACTAGTGGGTAATGTTTGTTTAATGGTCCTGCCGCTGTCTTTTGCGACTGGTTCACTAGTGCACCGAAATTACTGAAAAATAAAAATCAATTGATCCTCGGAATATTTGAAAATTTGCATACAAAACATTGATTGGACTTCGAGGAACTTTTCTTATCCATTAAGGGTAGCTGAGATGCCTAATCATAATATATAAGAAATCAGAAGATTCAATTATAAATTATTAATTATTAAAAAAAGGAAGGTGCACGTATAAGTAATGAAATGACGATAGCCTACAATAATAATGATTATCCCTATCAAGGATGGTACAACCTCTACCTATTATGAAAATGTTTGATACTGAGGACGTGTTAATTTTTAAAGAAACAAATCGCTATCCAAGTGGGTTAAGAATACAGGAAGAGCTCCAGAACTCAGCAAACTAGCGGAACGATACATTTATCTTTAAACTGCGCTATACCAAATGCAAAGTATGTATATCACCGACTTCCAATTAATTCGTCGTACTGCTCTGGTCAGTCGGACGGAAGCAAGGCACCGTGGATGGCTCGGCACACAACGTGAAGCTGTGATACGATGGCTCCACAGTGAACGAATTATTTCCTCCGAAAAACTCCTACGTTGAAGTAACTCAACTAGCGGAGACGATCAGGAGATTGTTGCTAACTGCTTGCCACACTGGCCAGGAGCAGAAAAGAAACACTATTGTACGCTGGTAAAGGAGTACTTCTAAAAGCAAGTTCATTACAATGAAGTAATTATTTGTTCCTCTGATAGCAGACAAAAATATCTGAAAGCTTCAGACAATGTAATAAGCACTTCGAAAATAGTGTGAGACTAGTCGCAGGACACACTGCCCGCAACCTTTCACGTGCGTCCTCTCACTAGGAGCGCAGTAAGCCGAAATCCTCGACTCACTTTGTGGCAACCCACATGTATCTCGTGCCGCTCACATCAGAGCCAATCACGGCTCCAGTTTCGAATTTCTCGCCCCAACCATTTTCTTCCATTCAAGCAACTTTCACGCCAGAAAGAAGCTTCTAGAATCGTCTGGAATATTCTCGTAACGTTCGACTGTTTGACGGTTGAAATCATTAAGCCAATCGCATCGTCTCCTTGTAGTTTTGGCGCGAAGATGCCTGCGGCTTAGACAGTTCAGTAACCCGAGATCTTGCTCTGCTCGGTCAACAAGAGCCTCCCCTCCGGTACCGTTACATTTACCGACCGGACGCTGTCCATTCCGACTGTGTCAGCTGCATCACAGTCTAACACATACAGTCACGACACGCCCACTAATTTTTGTTATACATTGCGACAGCAGCGCTCCAAGCGGCCGGCAAGTTATATTTCTGAACACGATATTGGATGAGTGCGACCAGTATCGTTTATATTAATTTCAACATACTTTTTACATTATGGAAAGTATGTAGTGTCACAAAAATAGATAATAACACAATAATAACTCCATATTTGTATTTCTTAAGTTTCGCATAAGATCCCTGGCAAGGTACGAAACGGTACATTACAGTACAGTTTATTTACAATTATCTTCTAACCTACAGTTTGTTACTGAATAATTTCATTTTCTAATTTCGTCATGACCGGATATTCACTGTGACACCTGAACATTGACTGCTTGTTGGATTCCGAGGTAAAGTGAGAAATCTACGTCTCACAGTTACCATGATACCACCTCAGAAGTGTCAGAGCTATTCCAAAGCGTTTCGTTTTTGTGCTCAGATATAAGGTTTTCGCCATCCACCGCCACACAACGGTTTTTGAACAAGCTCCGTAATCGCGAAGAGACGGTTCTCCAGGATACAATGCCCCAAAATATCAACCGGATGGTATAAACCTCTGTATAGGGAAAGTATGACCATCTTTTTCCGCGTCGCTTTCCGCCTTATGATTGGCTGAAATCGTGATTGACTGAAATCGAGTCATTATTTTTCCCGCCCTCTTGACCCTATACGTTGCTTGCCTGCCATAAGTGTTGTGAATATTCGTAAGTTTGGGTTTGAATAATGCCCCAGTGTTGCACTTTAGGGTGTTCTTTACAAGCCAGGAAGGAAGGTAAATACATAGCGCTTCAATCTGAATTCAGAAATCCAGGAACAAGAGCCTCGTTGACAAAAATCTCCAGAGAAAATTAGGAGCCCAGAAGCGAGTCTCGGTGATGTGTTGTGATAATTTTAATTCATAATGAAATTTAATATAGATACACTGACGATTGGATTACGCAGCAGAAACCTACATTTGTTTTAAATTGAATAAATTTTGTGAAGAAAATTCCTGCATAATATCATGGGGTTAAATTATTCACGCGTCGTTGGTTTTATTTGCTGTAATTCCTGAAACACAAAAGTTTTGACTTAAAAATGAGTAAACTAAACAGATCGTCGATTCGAAATGAAATTAATATACAGTTCCTGATGCAAGCTTTTTTCATTCGTGTACATGTGTTTAGTGTGTATTATTGCAGGAAACAGAGAATTGAAGCAAGAAAAATGTTAGACACACAAATGACAAAATGTAATTGGTATTGTACAGGCTCTTCTCTATTTTTGGATATCTCCTTGCATTTTTTGTAGTTTATGTAAGGTTTAAGTACATAATACGCAAGAAAATACTTATCAAAGGATTTTCATGTTGTTATCGACGCCACATTACATTCGCATTGAAATATGAATGTCGGTTATCGTCATGATTTTGTCATGAATGGTTCTCCTGCCATTATTTCGCCGCTGAATCCACTCCCGTAGCTATAATCTTCTGCGGGTTTTCTCCTCTCCTCTTCGATAATAGCTAATAACGCCAAAACAGCTAATTCAGTGGGATCCATTCTAAACACGTACTCTTTAATGCAAGTGCTTCGCACTCCAAATAAGATGTAGCAGACGACGATTGCTCGCTGAAAATGTCGCTAGAGAGCTCTGAAAGAACAAATCACGTTAAGCAGCTTGTCCCGTGTGCCGACAAAGCTGTGCCTCGTAGTGTCGTATTTCCCGTTCCCGTGCATGTTAACGTTAACTGTCACGGTTCGTGTGCCGACAGCTTTAGGATGCGTGGGCATAGTGGTCACGGCGGGCATAGTTGCCACTGGCTATTTTTTCACCTAGAGTGCTGCCACCAGGAGGCAAACGTCTCAACTATTCTACCCCAAAGACATTACTACTGTGTTAGAAGGTATTTTCAACTTGCTGATGTAGGGCAATTGCACTACATTAACTGTTATACCTAAAACATAAGCTTCTAGTATATACGATTGACAGCCACGACTTATATTGAAGTGTTTTAAGATTTAAGAGCATGTATCTAAAAAAGATCCACTGTTGATTGTTATTCCTGTAGAAACACGTTTCTGTAATTGTGTCAAAAAGGGCAAAGTGGCCACTAAACACGTTGCAATTTCCACGTAAATTATTTTTACGAGATCAAGACCAAGCTCATTTCGTGCATTTAAATACTTTTCCGAGCATGAAAACTTGATATTAAAACCCAAATTAACCTTACCCTATAGTTTCTGAGCTCCATCTTTGCCAAACGAAGATAGCATTTCTCTATGTTCAAAATGTTCAACTGTTTGTTAAGCTTATGGGACTTAACCGCGGGGTCGTCAGTCCCTAAACTTACAAACTACTTATAAACTAACTTATACTAAAGACAGCACAAACTTCCATGCCCGAGGGGGGATTCGAACCCCCGAGCCCCGACGGGGAACGGCCTCGCGCATCGGAGCATAGCGCCTCAAAGCGCTCGGCCACTCCGCCGCGGCATTTCTCTCTGAATTACTTGTAAACATTATACTTCTTATAGAACCCGAAACTATCGGGAAAAATTTAACCTTTACCACGAAATCTGTCTTTATTAGTATAAAACCTGTCGTTTCAAATTTCATGTTTCTTATTTTTTTAAAGTTTTAGGTTTACATGTGTTTTAGATATGGTTATTGTGCATGGACAGATAATCCTACAATTTAATAGGTGTTTAATTCAAATGAATATAACTATTTTATTTCAATGCAAATAGTATGCGTTATTTTGATTGTATGGGTTTATATAGCAAACATTGTCACTTAAAAACGAAGCTTTATTCCCAGTATTCGTAAGTTGTACTCGATGATTAAAGTCATCACCATGTAATTGCTGATGTAGCGACACATGAAACGGGTGAAAGCGGTGACGATGCAGTATGCGCATGACATTACTTTGACTCGGTCCACCGGCTCTCGCAATGTCCCGTGTACTCCTGTGTGGGTTCACGGCAACAGAAGCTAACACACCAACTGCACCCGCTTCTCCTGTGACGGGCCTGTTAAGGACCCGTTTGCGTGCTACGACCATACCTTTTGCATACAGTTGGCGGTAGATGTTTTGAAATGTGCGGCACGTTGGATGCTCTCTGTCCGGGTACCGTTCTGCATACACCCAGCAGGCTTCAGCTGTATTTTGTCGACACTCGCCATAGAGGAATATCATCTCCGCCTTTTCAGAGTTCGAATACACCATGGTCACAGTTCCTACAACACTACACTATCACATACGTCTGGTAACACAGTGTACTACAGTTAGTCTGCGTGCAAAGACGAATGCAGAATAACAATAGCAGCTAGCACTACATGCGGAAACTGCGACAGCTAGACCAAACCACAACAGTGTACTACAGCCACACTCGTAAACACGGTCGTCATCGTAAACATGTCCCTGCAGATGCTGCTCGCCGACCGTGGCCCGTGTTTTTTACAACACGCAACTGAACGTCGGAGGTTTCAAGCATCAACTTTAGATTACAATATCTCCGGATGTAATTAACATTTTACAATGCAACAAACGGCACTGATTACGTATTTGTTTATATGTTCCGATGTGCTAACAAAATTAATGCGGTTCCATTTAAAAAAACGTAGGTTTGTGTTAAAAAACATACTTCCATGCATTTTTTTCTGGTTTGTATTAACCAATTACACAGTCCCTCTCCTCACGTTCTGTCTGTGGAATCGGTTCGTCAGTATTTGATGTGGTTTACAGCGGTAATGTTAGATGACTGATCCTGTATATATCGCTAGCTCAGTGGCTGCCCGCTATGACGCAGTGGGCAGTGCCCCAGCGGCCGGCCAATCGGCTAGCGATCGCGCCGCCTCGGAACTACCTTGCTTAAGTCGCATGATGTGCGCGCTCAGGCCTATATTTCCCGTTGGCCGCGGTCAAAACTTAACGACGTTCGAGTAATTAACGATTTTGTGTTTCCATGCTGTAGCTTGGGTACTTGTAAACATGAGCGACTTTCCAAGCGTCGTCGCTGGTTGATCGGTCTAGAGCTTCGACTGTCAATCCATGGATCCAAGTTCGAGTCTCCATCATCGTAATTTTTTATAAGATTTTTTCGATGAATATGAAAATATTCTCACATTTGTAATACTTTGCTTGACTTATTTTGAAGAAGAGCATCGGAAGTGTGATTAATATTGAATTAAATGTATTGTCTGGTTTTTTTAATATGTCGTTCCTGTGTTGTGCATGGTGTGAGAAATATTCGTGTTTTGGTTGTTTTTATCATAAGTTTTTCCATGCTGCTGAGAGAACGCTTACGAATAGACGCCCAATAATACGAATAACGTAATAATATACTTTACAAGTTATTTTATGTAATTTTATTGTTTTTGCACTACGTATTACAAGTAAAACAGATAATACACTGTACTGAATATTAATCACTCTTCCCGATGCTTTACTTGAAAATCAGGCAAAATACATTGGAAAGTCGATCATGTTTATGAGTATCCAAGCTGCGGCATGAAAACGTCAATTACTGGAACGTCATTAACTTTTGACCCCATATATATTAGTAAAAATGCTCATCTTTAGACTATCTTTCGATGCATGAAGTTGAAAACGCGAATTTCCATCATCAACTTTACCCTTGATTTTTTTTTTTTTTTTTTTTTTTTTTTTTAGAAAAGTACAGTGTCCAGCAGAAAGACGAAACAAGTGTCTCTTTATATTCAATATAGAACGTCCAAGCAAAATTTGATCGAAATCGATGAGCCCCATGGCAGACCATTTCATTGTTAGATATATTTAGCGCGCGTGACCCACAGGATGCATTTTAAGCCAGAATTATGAATATTTCCTATTAAAAATATCATTGTTCTTACTTGAGCTTATTAATAACGAAGGTGGTTCCGCCAAATACACGTATATTTTTCAAGTCAGCTGTGACTTTGAGGGCTTCCAAGTTCCTGTCGATTGCCAGGGCAGGAACGACCAGAGGTTCACATGGTGGAACGCGCATCTTGGGAATTCCTGAAATGCGGAGATTTCATAGCATTAATCACATTGCTGTTATTAAAGGTACAGAGGCAAGCAACATTTGTTAGTCTATTGTTCTGTATTAGAAACTGTGTAACAAAAATAAAGCCGCATGAGAGTGGCCGTATGATCTAAGGCACTATACTACTGATTGCGCGACCGCTTCCCGTCGGACGTTCGAGTCCTCCTCGAGTATGGGGGTGTGTGTGTGTGTGTGTGTGTGGCTGCCCTTAGCGTAAGTTGGTTTAAGTAGTTTGTAAGTCTAGGGACCAATGACCCTAGCAGTTTGGACCCTTAGATTCACAAACATTTTTGACAAAAATGAAGAGTCAACGGCTCTAAAGTGCCTTTTTCCCCCTCGCATCTCGTTCTGTGCCGTGGTGTTCACGGTACCCTTTTACATGTCCCTAGACTTGTTGCAAGTGCCAAACCTCGAAAAAAGTGTTTCAAACGTTCAAGTGCCATGCGCCACGTTTTTCTTCGCCTACTTTATAGTCAATTTGTGTGACAAGCAGTTTGCATCTAAGTTTTCGTTCCAATGAATAAACCATACTAGTAATGGAAGGAGATAATATATGATTGAAACTGTGTTTCACAAAATAAAAATGTCACAGTTTCGTTTTTAAAAATGTTTCTGATAAGAAAATTTTTGGTGAATAAGACTTTTTGCCCGTGACTAAGGTTATGCAATTACAGATAAAAGGTAGCACGAGAGACACTGTGATGCGGGTTCTCCACTATCAACAATCTTGTCAACGTTACTACTGGTATCGAGTTACACGTCTATAAGACATTAAGTTTGAAAAATTCAAATGTTTGTAAATCTTTGGGACTTAACTACTCTCGTTATCAGTCCCTAGGCTTACAATCTACTTACACTAACTTAAACTATCTCAAGGACAAAAACACACACACATGCCCGCGGGAGGACTCGAATCTCCGGTCTTCAACGTAATAGCTATTGACTACAATACACTTCTGACATCGGTTGTACAGCTGTTGGAAACTCAAAGCCAACGTTTCTTGTGGAATCACTGCAAGCACTGAGGTGACGCGTTGTTGTATCTCCGCAATCCTTGAGAAGCCTAAAGGTGGGATTCCTATGCCGCGTTTGACGCATTCGGCTGCCGTTGTGCGTCTGACGTAGTGCGGCTGACGCATAGCTGGCGATTCCTATAGAGCGGCTGCCGCACAGTGTTTAGTTGGTCTGCGGCGTCTGTGCCGAAACGATGAGTGGAGTGAGCGCGATTTGTTGTTTTATCTGATCTTAGAAGACGTTGAAGAAATTCAGCTTCAGCTATGTGAGGAAAATGCTGAAACACATCCGATTCACCTCAAAAGAACTTAGGAAGGCATGTGCAAATCCCCCCCCCCCCCCCCTGCATTGACAGGCTCGTTGTATTACAACTACAAACACTTTTTTTCTCTATCATCCTTCTTGCTGTGGTTGACTCCAACTACAAATTCATTTTCATTGATTTCGGGTCATATGGGAAAGAAGGTGGCAGTGGAATTTTTGATAAAAGTAATATCGGGAAACTGTTTTAAGTGGTAAGATGTTTCCTCCGCTCTACTAACCTGCCAGATTCGGACATAGAAGTACCACGTGCTTTTGTAAGCGACGAGGCATTTCGATTACATCCAAACATGATGAAACTTTTCTCTCTTCGAGTTTCTGAAAATGCCTTCGCTCTGTTAAGTATTTCGCATTTCACATATTTTATTCGCCGATCAGTCTGAAACCAGTAACGACTGATAATTTACTTGAGATGTGTTCTTTTACAGTACTTTTCCCTCGGACACGCTGTCGCGTTGTCCTTTGGGGCTGCGTTTGGACTGCTCTCAGACCAGCTGCGTCTCAGCCGCATGCGGCCGTAGCGTCAGCTGCATGCGGCTGACGCAACATGGGACAGAGTCCCGTATAACGCCATCTGTAGCAGTGCAGTGCAGCAGACGCACAACGACAGCCGCATGCGTCAGACGCTGCATAGGAATCCCACCTTAAGACTTCAAAGACAGCTGCCGATTATCCTCAAGTATCCGTCGCACTCGTTCGATGTTGTTTGGGACTGTGATGTGGACGATCGACCCGAAAGTAGCTCATTCTCGACACCTTCCTTGTCGTCTAACCCTGCTGTTATCTTCGGGTCATTATGACCCGAAAAGGAATTTGTTCTTTCATAGCTTTTTAATATTTAAATATTATTTCTTCAAACTTGAAGACTTTGTTTTTCAAGACATTATAAATACTTCAAATATAAAATTAAAATCAATACTTTTTACCCCTTCCTAAAACTTAATTTGTTACAGTTGTGTTTTCGGGTCAATATGACCGGTGGCAATTAAAAATTCACAGAACGTACAGATATCATAGTCAAGTTTTATTTCGTCGTGTGTGAAGTGCAATCAGCAGAATAAGAGAGTAAAACAAAGTTTATTGAAAGAATACGGAAATAACGTGATGCGTTTTTTTAAAGATAGGTAGCATGGTGCATTGCTGCCCATTTGCTTCTTAAACTGTTACTAATAAACGCTACGTATCAATAATTATAATATAAGTCTTAAATACTATTATTATAGTACTGAAATTTATCGGCTTTTTGTCTCTAAGGGATATTGCAATTGTAATTATGGCGTTTGATTCTCCCAAGTCTCCTGAATCCATTCATATAATTATATTTGCCGTATGACCATTCTCTGATCTTATATGGATTTTTAGAAAAATGTGTGTGGCTATATTGTATTTCAATTGCAATCTGGAATAGCCGCCCTCGCTAGTCCAAGACCGCCGTTTCCTGTTTCCGAGAAGGTTCAAACAGCCGGCCGGCTGGGGAACCTAACTGCTTGCCAAAACTTGCTTTTCCATGGAAACAATCAGCTTCCCACTGTATCTGTAATGTCACAGTGTTCAGAAATAAATTGACTTTATCTCCACGGGCATCCGGTTCTACAGACAACTTGACCTCAGAAACAATACGAGAAATTGTAACTCTCAAATAAATGAAGGAAGATTAGCGTTTAACGCCATGACGTCAACGTGGCCATTAGAGACGGTGTTCACACTCGGTTTTTTGGGTACATGTAAATCTACAGACATACTCTGCACTCCACCCAAAGCTGCATGGCGGAGGGTACATAGTACCACTACTAGTTATTTGCTTTCCTGTTCCACTACCATATAGAACGAGGAAAAACCGAATACTTGTATGCATCCGTACGAGCCCTGATCTCTGGTCTTATGCTGGTAGTCTTTACGTGAAATGAAGGTCGGCGGCAGTAGAATCGTTCTGCAATCCATTTCAAATTCCGGCCCTCTATTTTTCCTTGACACTGTCTATCGAAAAGAAAGCCACCTTCCCTCCAACGACTCCCAGTAGAGATCCCGAAGCACTTTGGTAACACTCGCGCATTGATCGAATCTACCAGTTACAAACCGCGCCGCCCGCCTCTCAACTGCCTTTATGTCCTCCCAAACACTTGAGCAATACTCAAGACGGGGCCGTACAAGCGATTTGTATGCGTTCTCCTTTACAGGCGAATCACACTTTACCAAAATTCTCCCAATAAAGCGAAGTCGACCACTTGCCTTCCCCAGGACTGTCCTTATATGCTCGTTCCATTTCATATCGCTGTGCAGCGTTACGCCTAGGTATTTAATTGACGCTACTCGGTCAAGCAGCACACTACTAATGCTCTATTCGAACATTACGGGATTGTTTCTCCAACTCATCTGCATCACCTTACATTTTCTATATTTAGCGCTAGTTGCCTCTCCTCAGACCACCTAGAAATTTGGTCCAAGTCTTCCTGCATCCTACTACAGTCATTCAATGACGACACCATTCTGTACACCACAGCATCATCAGCAAACAGCCGCACATTGCAACTCACTCTGTCCGTCAGATAATTTATATAGATAGAAAATGATATCGCTCCTATCACACATCCCTGGGGCACCCATGACGATGCCCTAGTCCTGATGAACACTGGCCATCGAGGACAACGTATTGGGTTCTATTACTTAAGTAATTTTCGAGCCACTCACATATTTGGGTATGTATTCCATGGGGAAGGATACTGGCCATGGCCTTTCAAAGGAACCATCCTGGCATTTGACTGGATTATTTAGGGAAATCAAAGAAAACCTAACTCTAGATGGTTGGAGATTTATTTGAACCACCGTTCTCCCGACTGTAAGTCCAGATCCCAGTGTGTTATCACTGCACCAACTCGCTTGGTGTAGCTCTCAAGATAGATTTATACTCTAAAGATAGCTGTAGAAACTTCACATACTTCTCACACATCACGCTAGATTTCAAAGCGCATCAACGCCAAATATCAGAGATAATTGGGGCATGAGTCTGTCTAAATTAGGGTTTTTAGAGGAATCTCGATGGTAATTTACAGTAACTTCTTTTCGTGATTATGGTGAAATTTTTAACACGCATGAAAATTTACGAGTGGTAATAAAAAAATTAAATGTAGATGTTTCACTAAGATTAAATTTTGCTCACAAAGTGTTGTTATAAATATAACTAAAAAAGAACGGTGGTGGGTACATACCTTTGACTAGATGAGGCCTAATGGCTTCCACGGACTTGATGACACAGGCATCAAACTGCGCGTCACTGCGTTTACAGATAGGTACGTTGTTTGCTGTTGGAAGAAAAAAAATGTAGTTACTAAGTGACAAAATGTCATGACTTTCATTTCAGGTATTTGCATTTTTCAATCTAATTTCGAGACAAATAAACATCAACAATAATTCAGTTCCCTGGAGAGGCACTTAATTAAAATTTGTCCTGTGGTGGGGATTCGAACCTGAGACCGCTTGCTTACTAGGTAGGCGCTTTAGACCGTTAAGCTAACACAGCGTTATGAGCAAAGCGAATCCATGGTCTTCAAGCACGTCTCCCTCCACATCACATACTTTAATTTGACAATTTGATAACTATTTCACAGGAAACATTGACGCGGAATTAAATTATGTGGTGTGGAGGGAGACGTGATTGAAGACAGTCCTTGTATTCACTTTGTCCGTAACTCTGTGTTAGTTGGGCGGTGTAAAGCGCCTGCCTACTAAGCAGGAGGACCTGGGTTCGAATCCTGGCCACAGCACAAATTTTAATTCAATGCTGCTCCTTATATGCGAGACATGATTAGATGCCAATGCATTAATCAATATGTTAGATATTTTTCCCAAAGACATGTGCTCTACAGTATCTTGGGTAAAATATTCTGGTGGTAAAATAGTCCACCAATGGGATCTCCGGACGAGGACTACTCAGTAGGAAGTGCTCTTCAGGAAAGACGAATATCGTAAGCAGTTTCAAATATACGAGGGTTGGAACTTAACAGTGGCAACTATTTATTCATAACCAATATAAAAGCGTTACACTGTCCTTCAAGGTAATCACCAGCGTTATGTAGAACCCGTTGACAGCGTAGAATACCATTAGGAGAGCCTGTTCTGTTGATGGTATGAATGAAGCGATCTACTGCCTGTCAAATCACTGGAACAGTTCTGAGGCGAATGCCACGAAGTGGTTCCTTCCTCTTCAGAATCACATCAAAGTCACAACTACTTAAGTCCGAGGAGTGTGATGGATGGTATAGTACTTCCCAGTCCTACCGAGCGAACAGAGCAGCCACAGTTTGCGCTGTATGTGCCCGCGCATTGTAGTGCAAAGTGATGGGTGTGTTGCGCAGTAAGTGTTGCCGCTTCAGGTCGCAGGTGATCTCCAAAAAGGAACAGTAACACTGTGCATTGACGGTCTGCCGTGAAGGTACGTAATGCGTTATGATAATACCATCACAGTCGTACCCGAGGAACACGTAACTTTCCCCATACTGGGGTTCTGACGCACTTTGACTTTCTCGGCGACTGATAATTACGCCATTCGTTGGATTGGCGTTTGTTTTGGCTCTTGTTCCAACTCCATTGTTCCAATATCGAAAACATAATTACACCATTACGTTTGACAAATGTTTGTATAGTCTATGGGACTTAACTACGGAGTCATCAGTCCCTAAACTTACAAACTACTTATGAACTACTTACGAACTAGGACGGCACAAATATCCATGCCCGAGGGGGGATTCGAACCCCCGACCGTAGTGGCCGTGCAGACCGTGACTGGAGCGCCTTAATATCCTCGGCCACCGCGGCCGGCTTACGTTTGACCGCCCGCTCACAAGTTCAAATGTCCAAATGTTTGTAGAGTCTATGGGACTTAACTACGGGGTCATCAGTCCCTAAACATACAAACTACTTATGAACTACTTACAACTAAGGACGGCACAAATATCCATGCCCGAGGGGGGATTCGAACCCCCGACCGTAGTGGCCGTATAGACCGTGACTGGAGCGCCTCAGTCCCCTCGGCCACCGCGGCCGGCGCTCACAAGTGACTATTTCCCTCGATTGTGCGCACGCCGGTGACGTGGGACGGGCGAGTCCATTTGCTCGGAGGTAAGGTAGGTATGTCAACAACGTGTGCTATCAAAATGTTCAAATGTCTGTAAATCTATCTGACCAAACTGCGTGGCCATCAGTCCATAGCTTACAAACTACTTAAACCTAGGTAAACTAACCTACGGACAAACACACACACCCATGCCCCAGGGAGGACTCGAACCTCCACGGCGAGCAACCGCGCGCTCCGCATCGAGGTGCTTTAGACCGCTCGGCTACTCCACCGCGGCTCTTGTGCTATCTTCGGCAATACTAGATTCCACTGCGTAGTGTCTCCACAGCAGTATTTCCACTATTTGAGTTCCAACCCTCGTATGTCGGTTGCCGTTCTTGCTTGCTCAGGATAGAGTACGATGGAGAGTTGCATCAAACCAATCTCCGGACTGAAGACCACAACAAGAACACATATGTTGAAAGTGTTAACGAATAAAATTGCAATGAGATGTCAGAAGTAATGAGATAGCGATATGCAGATATTCAGACGACGATGGTATTGCCTACACAGGGTATAAAACGGCGGTGCATTGGCAGAGTACAGAGGAGATTCGTGTGAGGTGTCCGACGTGATCATTGTCGCACGGCGGGAATTAGCAGACTTGGAAACGGTAGCTGGAGCTGGACGCAAGGGACTTTCGGAAATGGTTAGTTCTGTGTCCCAACTTCGTCGCCGCTTTTGTGTCCCAGCCTCGTCGTAGGTGTCGGTGGCCGAGTGGAATGAGACCGACACAGGAACAAAGATAGCACGCTGGTGCAGGTACGGAGGGGATCAGCCAGAAACTATAAACACTCGAGTAAATTAGAAAGAGATATATATTGCACAGAATGTAACAATACTTAACTTTTACATAGTACTGCAGAATGTTGATACATAGTTGTTAGAGGCCTGCCTAGTGCCTGTACGATAGCAAAGTCTTCCCTGGTGCCTATCTGATTACGAAGGTCCTAACTGGTTGCTATCTCAGTCCCAAGTGAACGATGTCGTTCAGTGGTGGCCACGAGCGGAGTTCTCGCAGAGGGCGCTCGTGGCTGTCGTCGTAAGAATGCCGCGCCGTGCGTGCATGGCGGCGCGCGGCGAAAGTAGGTGGCGCGCACTTTGTACTTGTGCGACACCACAGTTAGGGAGATCCACGGCGTCAAGGCTATCCAGGGAACATCAAATTTGAGGCATTAACTCTCGTGACCTGGACAACGCAGTGACCAGAGCAACGGCGTTGGCGTACAATTAACAGACAAGAAGTATTCTGTGAAATAAGGCAGAAATCAATGTGGAGCGTAACGAGGAACGTATCCTTCAGGACGTTGCGACGTGATTGTTCGTTACTGGGCAGTGGCAGCAGACGACCGACACGACTGACTTTGCTAACAGCATGACATACGTACGCTGAGCCAGAGAAACTGCTGTAGGCATGCGTATGCAAACACAGAGAGATGTATACAATCACAGAACGGCGCTGCGGTCGGCAACGCTTATACGGGGTATTCCATTTATCTTGGCCACCCACAATTTCTCTGGATCAACAAACAGCTATTGTAAAACGACTTTCACCAGTATCAATGTAAGGCAGTGGCTCATGAATCTAAATGTTTTGAAACATTCGAAAACTAAAGCATATGTGTTTTTAACACAAACCGATGTTCAAATGTAAGTTAGTAGCCGTAATATACTGCAAAAAATACGTATGCAACCATCAGATGTTTATTGTATTTAGAACTTTACCGGTTTCGGATATTATCCATCATCAGAAGAATTGAAAGAGTAAGTAACAAACATATAAGAACTACAAATATTCAAATGTTTCTAAATCTATGAGACTTAACTGCTTGGTTATTAGTCCCTAGCTTACAAACTACTTAAACTAAGTTAGACTAAAGAGAACACAAACACCCATACACGAGGAGGGACTCGAACCCCCGACGGCGAACGGCCGCCCCAGTATGCACGGCCATTCCGCCGCGGCTGAGAACTAGATAGTTGATCTCTATGTAGTTCTCAATATATTTGTTACATTTTGAATTCTTAGACCCTGACTCACTATAATTCAGCCTGATATTGTTTTATTTATCATCAAGAGCTAATGTCTAGTGACACTTAACAGTCTTTTATCGTTTGACATAGATATGGTAACAGAAACTGCACCAATGTAATCAGTCTGTTTAATTTTACCTTTCTGCTGATGGATAATGTCAGATACCGGAAAAATTCTAAATACAATAAACAGCTGATGGTTGATTGTTTTAAAAAATGCACAATCAACCATCAGCTGTTTATTGTATTTAGAATTTTTCCGGTATCTGACATTATTCATCAGCAGAAAAGTAAAATTAAATAGACTGATTACATTGGTGCAGTTTCTGTTACCATATCTATGTCAAACGATAAAAGACTGTAAAGTGTCACTAGACATTAGCTCTTGATGACAAATAAAACAATATTAGGCTGAATTATAGTGAGCCAGGGTCTAAGAATTCAAACATTCTAAGAATTCTAGAACATAAAACGAACGTTACTAAGAATGATATTAAATATAATAAAAGACATATATAAATGTAATGCGCTTTTCTGGGTTCATGTTTTGTGTTTCTCTGGTGGAATCTATGTGCTGACACAAGAATATTACTACCTCAACGAAAAGCAGAACAAGAGAGTAAAACAAAGTTCATTGAAAGAATACGGAAATAATGTGGTACGTCTTTTAAGATAGGTAGCGTGGTACGATGCTGTCCATTTGCTTCTTAAACTGTTACTGCTAAACACTACGTATCAATAATTGTAAATATGTCTTATAATATTATTATTATAGCACTTAAATTTATCGGCTTTTCATCTGTAAGGGCTATTGAAATTGTAAACACGGCGTTTGATTCTCCCAAGTCTCCTGAATCCATTCATATAATTATATTTGTCATATGATCATTCCCTGATTTTATATGGATTTTTAGACTAATGTGTGCGGCTATATTGTATTCAGTTGCAATCTGGGATAGCCGCCCTTGCTCATCCAAGACCGCCGTTTCCTGTTTCCGAGTAGATCAGGGTTTTCTTAACGACCTGTATTCCATTCACCTGCTCCCAACTGTACGGAATAACATACGCACGTTCCAGCGGAAGATCTTTTTCCAATTTACAGAAAGAGAATTCGGACTCCGTACCAGAGGTAACCACTTCCTTAGCAAGTTTGACAGCGATCTCTATCACCAGAAAGTTGTCGTGTGCTTTAATCCAACAAATGAAGAATTGCGTCCATCCCTTTCCACGTGCTTTGTATGTGCCACTATCTCGTAGGCTATTTGTTGGTTTCTATGTCCTCGACGCAAATATTTAAGGAGTATGAGCGCAGATTTTGAGTCCGAGAAGATGACGGTATGATCCTCCGGAACCGTAAAGCAATATTTGAACACTCCAAGATAACTGTGAATTCAGCCGCCATTATTGTCATTTATTTCGGCAATTTGTGTTTACATCCTGTTTGCGCAATGATATCCCAAAAAGTGCATCCCGTTCCGTCCTCGGTTTTTGAGGCGTCTGTGTAAAAAATCCTTCAGCCTGTGAATATTTGGCTAGGAACTCCAGCAAGGTGTCATTTGTCAGAGATGAGGAAGCTGGGAGATGACGTCTCACGTCAGGTTCAACGACAGTACATAAGTCTGTAACTTCGTTCAAACATGAGCAGTCGTCACTTTGAGATGGCTAATCGGATGTTCGGCGCTACCTCTATATACTCCCTTTCAAATGGGTGCAGGATCTTACACAGCCAATAATGAACCGTGTATCTTATGACAAAAAGTTCCTGTGTGCGAGATAAAAAGACGTCTTCTGAAAATTGCGCCTTCCTCATTAGAAATTTTATGTTTAAAATTTCCAACGCAAATGTAGAGTTGGTTCCTTACTTTCCACAAGTACTGCAGAGTTGAGGTTGACTACATGACACCAAGAGACTCAAAGCGCTTTTAATTGTACCGTATTAAGTTTTTGTAGGAGGGTGTCTGGTGCCGCTCCGTTGAATATACTTCCGTACTCCAACCGCGATTAGCATAAGGCGGCCAACCGTCCCGATTTCTGCTATACAGTCGCGCATCTGTACTCTTTTGTCCCGCATTGGCATAATTAGTGAAAATTCCCTCAAAATGGCAAAAGCGACCTGCATTTCCTAATTTAAAATTGTTGTCTAAAGAACAAGCCGAAACTATTTATGTACGGTACGCTATGACATACTACTTGCAAGTCAACTTCACAATACATCATCTACGACTGGGCCTAAATGACAGTCTTCTTACATTAAACACAAAAGAAAAAAATACACATCATCTGATTATTTAAAAATGACAAATTCGCTAGCAGTGGAAGTTATTTTTGTTTTAAGCTGATACTGCATTTAGTGATAGGATGACTAATTAAAAAGATTCTGTTTTTGGCATATTTTCTGCTCCTTTTTAAGTAGGCTACGTTTCAAAAAGTGTCATGCAGTATTTTTTCGGTGCTCAAGTTGGCAAACATGATGTAATATTATCACAGTCTGTACAAACATATATAAAATCTTACATGCAAATACAATATCAGCATTCATTTTACTTACTTCAGGAAAAAAAAGGGTTGTGAAATTTTGAAAATGCAACAACGAAAGTGAGTTTGCATTGCATGCAGTAAGGTACAAATAAAATCTACACTTCATCGATAGAACTTCTATAATAGAGTAGCTCAAATGGTTTTAAAAAGTAGTTGACGCGATGGAGTGGCCGAGCGTTACTAGGCACCTTGCTGCGGAGGTCATGCTTGCCCGCCGTGGAGGTTCGAGTCCTCCCTCGGGCGTGTGTGTGTGTGTGTGTGTGTGTGTGTGTGTGTGTGTGTGTGTGTTGTTCATAGAAAAAGTTACTTTAAGTAATTCGTAAACCAAGGGACTTATGACCAACGTAGTTAACTCCCTTAGATTTACAAACGTTTGAATTTTTGAGGAAAAAAAAAAACAGTTTTTATGAAATTTAATTCAAGGTTATTGCAAAAACTCAAAAATTAATTCTTTGGGCGGAGTATGGTACTTATCAAAATGCGTAGAGCATGATGCACTAAGTGCTGGAACAAATAAAATTAGTACAGACAACGAAGGTGCTTGGAAAAAAATGTAACGGAGAAAAAATGTGGAAAAATTGTCATCTCTAAAATGCAAAATAGGAGTAAGAGAAAATATTTATGAACTATAAATAAAGATTGAAAAATGAGAATAAAATGTCACTCATGTTAGAGACGTTACTGTAAAAGTAAATGAGTAGCCCGACTTTGCTCGCATAAATTTCTTTCCTAGTGTCACGATAACTGGCACAATGAGTCACATGATGTTAGTCCTCCTTCAATTCCTCAAAATGTCCTGCATTGAATTTCTAAAATGTTGGCCGCCTTAGCAATAATGAACCGTGTAACATATGACAAAACGTTCCTGTGTGCGACACAGTAAGACGTTTTCAGAAAATTGCGTCCTCCTCAGAAATTTTATGCTTAAATATTTCTGTCGTAAATGTAGAGTTCGCTACTTTTCACAAGTAATGCAATAGGTGGGATTGACTTCATGGCACCAAGACACAAGCTAAGCGCTTTGTATTGTACTGTAGTCTGTTTTTGTAGGAGGTTGTCCGTTAACGATCCGTATAACGTGTTTCCGTACTCCAACCGTGATTAGCATGTGAATCAGGCCCGCGGGCGTCGAACCGTAACCCATGCCTGAGTACAGGCAACAAGGGAGATCGTTCCTCTTTGTAAATATTAGCATGCGTTCTGCGCCTGCACAGTACTGGCGAACATTGGCGCGTGCTGTTGACCCTCCGTGGTCAAGCAGCGGACCCACTTACCGCTCGCTGTGCACACACACTCGCCGGCCACTTTCGATTATTGCGTCACAGCCGCGCTGCCCCCAGTGCCCGGTAGCAGTAACGGCAAGCGCAGCCGTTTAGCTCGATGCACGCGCGAGGCTCTCTCGCGACCGGCTGAGTCACGTGCTGGTTATCGTGACGAAGTCGGCAGCCTGAACGACCAGGCCAACGCGCGGCTGCTTCTCACTAGGGTCGCCAGCTGTTCAAAGTGGACAGTAAATCGCGTTATTGTTGTTATGGTCTTCAGTCCGGAGACTGGTTTGATGCAGCTCTCCACCCTACTCTATCCTCAGCAAGCCTTTTCATCTCCTCATAAGAACGGCAACCCACATCCACTTGAATCTGCTTACTATACGCGTCTCTTGGTCTCCCTCTGCGAACGGGCGCGGTGGCCGAGGCATGGATATTTGTGCCGTCCTTAGGATAAGCTAGTTGTTAAGTAGTTTGTAAGTTTAGGGACTGATAACCGCGTAGTTAAGTCCCATAAGCTTAACAAACATTTGATTTGATTTCCCTCTGCGATTTTCATCCCACACACTTCCCTCCAATGCTAAATTTACGATTCCTCGATGTCTAAGAATGTGTCCTACAAAGCGATCCCTTCTTTTAGTCAGGATATGCCAAAAATTCCTTTTCTCACCAATTCTGTTAAGTACCTCTTCATTAGTTATGCAATCTACCCACCTAATTTTCAGCATTCTTCTGTAGCACCACATTTCAAAAACCTCTATTCTCTTCCTGACCGCACTGCTTTTCGTTTCACTCCCGTACAAGGCAATACTCCACACAAATGCCTTCAGAAAAGACTTCCTTACGCTTAAAATAGTATTCGATGTTAGCAAATTTCTCTTTTTCAAAAATGCTTTTCTTCCCATTGCCATTCTGCATTTTATATCCTCTGTACTGCGACCATAGCATGTTATTTTACTACCCAAGTAACAAAACTCATCTACCACCTTCATTGTTTCGTGTTTCATGTTTTTATTTCTTCCCCCTGAACTTTTATCCCTATTCCAAATTTTCCCTTGCTTTTCTTCACCGCCTGCTCGAGGTACAAATTGAATAACATCGCAGAAAGGCTACAACCCTATCTTACTCCCTTCCCAACTGATGTTTCCCTTTCTTGCCCTTCGAGTCTAATAACTGCGGTCTGCCTTTTGTACAAGTTGTAAATAACTCTCCTTTCCCTGTATTTTACTTACTGCTGACTTCAGAATTTGAAAGAGTGTATTGCAGTCAACATTGTCAAATGATTTCTCCAAATCTACAAAAGCTAAAAATGTAGGTTTGCCCTTCCCTAATCTATCTTCTAAGATAAGACGTAAAGTGAATATTGCCTCCCGGGTTCCTACGTTCCTCCTGAATCCAAAATGATCTTCCCCGAGGTCAGCTTCTACCAGCTTTTCCATTCTCCTGTAGATAATTCGTGTAATGTCTGCGCCTGATTTCTTTGGAATGGGGATTATTACATTTTTCTTAAAGTCTGAAGGTATTTCGCCTGTCTCATACATCCTACACACCAGTTCAAATAGTTTTGTCATGGCTGGCTCTCCCAGAGGCTTTAGTAGCTCTGAGGGTATGTCATCTACTCCTGGGGCCTTGTTCCGACCTAGGTCTTTCAGGGCTCTGTCAAATTCATCCCTCAGTATAGTATCTCCTATTTCATCTTGATCTACTTCCTCTTCCCTTCCCGCAACATCTTCTCTGAGTTCATTTCCTTTGTAGAGCTGCTCTATGTACTCTTTCCACCTTTCAGCTTTCCCTTCTTTGCTGAGAACTGGTTTCCCATCTGAGTTCTTGATATTCATAGACAGTGGCGTAGCTATCATAGGGCTAGGCGGGGCAGTGCCCCGGGGCCCCCGAGATCGAGGGGCCCCTCGGCCTCCGTGGTGAGCAAAGTTTCGAAAAAGTTATAGTATAGCGTCGTTTTTTTTATTTTTTATTTTATTTATTTATTTACCTTCCCACCCTACCGTCCATCAATTCCCCCTCCCGTCAAACTAAGCTTCCTGGGCCACAGGGTGACGGAACATTGCTTCTAGTGGGGCCTGCTGACAGTCGCTGAGTACAACAGTCGGCACACGCCAGTCGGCAGAAGTAGCGGCAGCATCAAAGCTGTTCACAGCAACAGCTGCGCCTTCCAAGTGTTGCGGCGTGTAATGTGAGGGATCGCGCGACTCCAAATACTGTACAAATACATTTACTGTACAGAACTTCTTATTGGCAAGTACAAGTCTACAGTTCGATTATACGAATAATGGGTTTTCCGAACATCCATGTCCCCCAATTACACTTCGGATAATCGACGTTCTACTGTATATAATATTTTAGCTGATTGAAGGATTTTCGACTTTTAACTTTTTGAACACTGCCAACAAACTTCAAACACACAAAGTGAATTCCAAAAATTATTCCCATCTCAGAATATAAACATAAAAAAGGTATTGCTTGTCCGCTAAGACGTGCACCCTGCCATCTGATGAATTTCTAGCAGTGTATGACAATACTGTTCATGGTTTGATTCGCGGCAGGGGGCCATATTTTCTTGGTTGACTAAAACTTCATTGTTGATTTTTAGTAGCTTCTGCCTGCGACTTCATTCATCTAGTATGGAGCAACTTCGAAAACTATTCCATGGTAGTTTTATCTGTATGTCCTACCCAGGTCCAACTCTATCCCTCTCCAAAATTTCATCCAAATCCACCCAGTAGTTTCTGCTTGAAAACATAATTAAGTTTCACAGTTATATTTATATTAGAGAGTATGATTAAATATTATCTGCTGCGTGACACACAGTAATTTACTTAAGAGTATTTAGGTTTGCCTTATTATGTCTTCCAGTAAGAGGTAAGGACCTGATGAAGTAGTATTGCATCTGTATAGTTCATAGGCGCCGATTACGGGTATGCTCGGTCGCTCAAGCATACCCCAAAATTTGATTGGGTATGCTCGGCATACCCCACTGAAAATTTTGGTATTATATCTTTCTTTACGTTATATTTCTTAATTGTAATTAAATTCGACTCTCTCATTCCATTGCTGGGCGGCTGGCTTTTTAATACACCGCTGTAAAAAGATTATCTAAAACAAGCAGGTAATTGAATTCACAGGCATTAAAATTCATCTTGACATATGAGTGATCATTTTCTAAAAAGTCCGAATGTTAATGGAATACTGCTTGTAAGTTCAATTTCGTAAACTGAAGGCGGTAACCTTTAATTGTTGTATTAAATAACTAGAAATGAGGTGGGTTTGGTACGATACGATGAAAGTGTGTATACTACTGAATTAACGTTTACGTATTCTCTTAGAAGTCAATTGTCTTGAAGGAATCGTGTTAGTGTTAAGTCGTGACATTTTTCATCCTGTTTACTGAATTGGTGTGTGATGTAGCAATAGGTTCTATTGGTATCGACAGACATGGTATGACAGCAGAAGTGGTTATGGACTATTTTCGTAATACTGTATAGAAAATAAATCTGCAGAAGAAAGAAGGCAGGAAGACCATCCGATGTTAGGTTTTGCGATAATGAACACAGTATTTACAATACAGGCACATCATTATCTGATATGCATGTCTAAGAAGACGAAAACTCTGAAAATGATTTCTGTATTTACAACAACGGGAAAACAGGTTCAAATGGTTGCAAAAGCCGCCCATTAGTTCTGAAACGTGAAATTAATTTCTTTACTGTATGTTAAAAAATTATTTTTCTCCTTTCAGAGATTAAAATAGTCCTAAATCAACACCAGATGAAGCAAAAAAGAAGAAATACTACGAAAATAAAACAAAATTATTACTTTACCTTTGTAACTGTAATTGGAAAAATGTAATAAAGATTTTTTTTTTTTTTCGAAATACCTGCGGGGGGGGGGGGCTGCATGCCGCACAACCACCTCCCCCCTATTGGAAACGCCACTGAGCATACCCCAAGATTTTCAAAAGACGGTGCCTGTGGTATAGTTTTAGTTCAGAGAGGGCCCCAACGTCATTTTTGCCCCGGGGCCCTTGGTGTAGTAGCCACGCCACTGGTTACATTTTTCTTAAAGTCTGAAGGTATTTCGTCTGTCTCATACATCCTACACACCAGTTCAAATAGTTTTGTCATGGCTGGCTCTCCCAGAGGCTTTAGTAGCTTGAGGGTATGTCATCTACTCCTGGGGCCTTGTTCCGACCTAGGTCTTTCAGGGCTCTGTCAAATTCATCCCTCAGTATAGTATCTCCTATTTCATCTTGATCTACTTCCTCTTCCCTTCCCGCAACATCTTCTCTAAGTTCATTTCCTTTGTAGAGCTGCTCTATGTACTCTTTCCACCTTTCAGCTTTCCCTTCTTTGCTGAGAACTGGTTTCCCATCTGAGTTCTTGATATTCATAGAGTTGCTTTTCTTGTCCCCAAATGTCTCTTTTATTTTCCTGTAGGCGGTATCTACTTTTCCCCTTCTTATACATTCTTCTACAGATTTGCATTTGGCTTCTAGCCACATCTGCTTAGCCATTTTGCACTTCCTGTCAATCTCATTTCTTAGTCGTCTGTACTCCATTATGCCTGTTTCATTTACTGTATTTTTATATTTTCTCCTTTCATCAATTAAATTTAGTGTATCCTGTAATATCACTACACTGTGAGTGGGGTGTGGAGGGGGAGGATGCTGGTTAAAGGTGGGATGGAAAGTTCCGTATTGCATGATGGATTTTAAATGTGGGAATTTGAATTGCGGCCATGAATACAGTGAAGGGAAGGGGCGCGAAAGGATAAAAGGGAGGTGTAAAGGAGTGTGGGGAGAGAGTGGAGGGATTTGAAATGATAGGAAAAATAAAAATAGGAACAAAACCAGAAATAAATTTAGGAGAATAGAAAAGAAAAAATATGAGGCAAAAATAATAAAAAATAAGTAAAAATTAAAAGTAATTAATCAAGGGGATATTGTAAGTCGGGTTAGTTACACTTTGCAAGACTGATTTTAATGCTCTCATATTTGTTTGATTCCTCTCTGCCCCTCATGGCAGAATAACTATTTAAATATAAGTGAAATTCACTGAAAAATAACAGAAAAATTATTCATTCATATTATTTCTCTACTCAACATTCCTTTTTGTCGAGACAAACAAATCGTAGGATGAATGAGGTATTTGATTTCCTCCGATATTTTTGCAACTTCGTCTCTGTGGAAGACGGGCTCATCACCAAAGTGTTCCCGAATATCACTGCTAACCAGAACAATTACAAGTCGTTGAGTGAGCGATTAAGTTTCCGTAGTCATCATACTTCGAAATCTAAATTATGTAATGGAACGCGTTTGGTGACAGGAAAACTGAAGATCAATATGATTCAGTCATTGATATTCAAACGAAAATTAAGATGTGAGGAAACTCTCACGCGGATTCAGAAAGCTAGCTAGCCCTTTACTCACATGATGTGATGAGTACTATTGGCAAGGGATATAATATGATTCTGTATTTCTAGATTTCTGGGAGGCTTACACACCGTACCTCACAAGCGTCTTCTAATCAAATTGCGTGCTTATGGAATATCGGCACAGCTGTGCGATTGGATTCGTGATTTCCTATCAGAAAAGACTCAGTTAGTTGTAAATGACTGTCAGTCATCGAATAGAACAGAAGTGACGTCTGGCGTTTCCCAGGGAATTGTAATAGGGCCCCTATTGTTCCTTAGTTTTACAAACAATTTAGGAGACAATCTCAGTAGCTCTCTTAGAGTGTTCGCGGATGATGCTGTCATTTATCGGTTAGTAACGTCACCAGAAGATCAAAAGCAACTGCAAAATGATTTAGATAAGATATCTGCATGGCGCAATTGGCAATTGATCCTTAATAATGGTAACTGTGAGGACATCCATATGATCTGTGAGGACATCCATCCAAATAAAAGAAATCCATTAAACTTCAGTTACACGATAAATCAGTTAAATCAACTCGTCGTCAATTCTACGAAATACTTATGAGTAACAACTACGAACAATTTAAGTTGGAAAGAACACAGAAAATATAGTAGGGCAACCAACCAAAGACTACGTTTCGTTGGCAGGATACTTAGAAGCTGCAACAGTCTAAAGAAACTGCCTAGACTACACTTGTGCGTCCTATTTTGGAGTACTGCTGCGCATTGTGGGATCCACACCAGGTGTGACTGAGCGGCGATTTAGAGAAAATTCAAAGAACGGCAGCTTGTTTTGTATTATCGCGTTATGGAAAAGAGAGTTTCACGGAAATGATGCACGGTGGGGTGGAAATCATTAAAAGAAGGCGTTATTTTTGCGGCAAGATCAATTTGCGAAATTTCTTTCAACTATTTTCTCTTATGAATGCGAACATATATTGTTAGCACCCATTTACGTAGGGAGACATGATCATCATAATAAAATAAGAGAAATCAGATCGAAAACAGAAAGATTTAGGTGTTTCTTCTTCGCACGAACTGTTAGAGAATGGAACTATAGAGAAATATCAAAATAATGGTTCGATGAACGCCCTGTCATGCACTTAAATGTGACTTGCAATTCATCTAGATTCAGATGATTACAACCCATATGGCCTTTGAGTTTCAACAAATTGCACTGCCGATTCGTTTTTCTTTCGACATAACGATTAATAATTCACAAGGCCATTCCTGAGTGTCTGAGATCTTCATCTACTAAACGCATGTTTTTCTCCTGGTCAATTGTGCGAGGCATGTTCACATGTCCGCAGGCCATCCGCCTCATTTGTTTTTGCGCCTGATAACAAAACGAAAAATACTGTATAACAGAAAACCTTTCAGTGGAGATAATCATCCCCAAGTGCAACCCATGCAACAAAAGACGTAGCTTCATTGAAGCAAATGTATTGCTGACACGCCAATGAAATAGGTTACTTGATTTTTGTAATTTAATGACTTCTTATTGTCTTTAGATCACTACATCACTTAATTCATTTTGATACGTTAATAAAATCTTTAATTAGGTTTAGCTAAAAGTTGCCACGGTAATCATTGACTGTTTGGCGGTACGAAATGGTATTATTACTTTCTATTAAAAAAAAAAAGTATTACTATATTGCCAAAACAACTTTCATACATTTTTTAATACAAGAAACACCAAACATTTCCTTAGTTTCCCATCGCTAACAAATGTTTGTAAACTTAGTAGACCAAACTGCTATGGTCATCAGTCCCTAGACTACCATACTACTTAATCTAACTTACACTAAGTACAACACATACACCGATGTCCGAAGGAGGACTCACTGTGATAAATGGCAGTTATGCAGTTGCGCTGCATACTTTATCTCGTGTGTGCCTCTGAAAAACTTAAATATTTTGTACATGTGTCTGTTTAACTTACCTTTGCCTCTCTATTGACCTACCAAGACATAAAAATAAGCAATCACTACTGCATTCCCTCCGCGTCGGAGGTTCGAATCCTTTTTCGGGCATGGATGTTTGTGTTGTCTTTAGTATACGTTAGTTCGTAAGTAGTTTGTAATTTTAGGGACTGATAACCCCGCAGATAAGTCCCGTAACCTTCACAAACATTTGAACAATTTTTTGAAACAAAGGAAAGAAAATGACAATGAGCATCAAGCAATCATTATCTAATTTAAAAGAATGAATTGCGAGAGTCTTAAAAATACGGGATATAGGCATCTAAAAATAAATAAATAAATAAACACGATCCAAATTATGTGTTATCGGGATAGTTGGCTACCCTACTTGTCACACACGACACCTACATCTATAGGCCTGCTCCACAAGCCACCTTGCAGTTTGTGGCAGAAGGTGCTTTGTGTACCACTGGCAACTGACTTGCCTGTGCCATTCACATATGTTCAAAATGTTCAAATGTTTGTAAATGTTATGGGACTTAAATTCTGTGGTTATCAGACCCTTAGCTTACAAACTACTTACTTAAACCTAAAGACAATACACACACACACACACACACACACACACACACACACACACACACACACACACACACACACACACAGCCCGAGGGAGGACTCGAACCTCCGACGGCGTGCAACCGCGCGCTCCGCAGCATGGCGCTTTAGATCGCTCAGGCACTCCTTCGCGACCATTCGCGTATGGTTAGCGGGAAAAACGACTGTAGTTCAGCCTCGATCTTGGCTCTGATTTTGCCCTCATGGTCCTTTCGCTTAATAAATGTTGGTGGAAGCAATATATTAACCGATCTTCTTGATGTTCGATAGTAATCTATACCATGGTACAGAACGCCTCTCTTCGCAACGATCTGCTACTGGAATTTGCCTGTCACCTCCTTGACTGTTTCGCGCTTACTAAATGAACCTGTAACGAAGCGTCGTGCCTTTTGGTGGATCTTCTCAAGCTCGTGTATCGTCTCTTATAGTATGGACCCCCAAACCCACATTAACTGTCCGTGAATTGACTGTTGAACTAAACGCAACGAGGGAAAAACCGGTGAGTGAGTCAACAGTGAGACGACGCCTGGCAGACAACCTCCTCCGAGGTTATGTAGCAACAAGGAAACCACTGTTGCGCCCTGTTAACAATAAGAAAAGGCATCAATGATCTAAGACACACCAACATTGGATCCCTGGGGATTAGGAAAGAGTCTTATTCACTGATTAATTCAAGTTCAAAATATTAGGAAGTAAACGCCGTCAATTTGTACGCCGTTTACCCTATGAACGCTTGAATCCTCAGTACATAATTCCAACCGGCCGCAGGGACTGATAGCCCCGTAGTTAAGTCCCATAGACTTTACAAACATTTGAACATCCAACCGGCCGCAGTGGCCAAGCGGTCAGCGGCGCGTCAGTCACAGTCTGCACGGCCGCTACGGTCGGGGTTTCGAATCGCCCCTCGGGAATGGATGTTTGTGCTGTCTTTAGTAGTTTGTAAGTTTAGGGACTGATGACCCCGCAGTTAAGTCGCTTAAGCTTAACAAACATTTTTTGAACATAATTCCAACTGTAAAGCATGGACGGGGTTCTGTGGCGGTATAGGGATCCTTTGGAGGTAATAGAGATTTGGTGAAAACAGATGAAAAAAACGAACCAAAAGAATTATCATACCATTGTCCAGGGACATGCTACGACCTGTGGTTTGCGTCTGATTGGGAAAGGGTTTGTCTTGCAGCAAGACAAGATATACGTCTCGCTTGTGTCAAAACTATGTGAAGTCTCTAGGGATTTGTAAAATATTAAAAAACACGGAATGGCCGCCCCATTGCCCTGATTGTAATGGATATTAATTCCAACTGAAACGTTGGCAAAACTGACGCAGCGCATGCCGAGAGTGGGCAAGGTAGTGATGAAAGCAAAGGGTGGCTATTTCCAGGAATAGAAAATTTAATTTTTGTATGTTCCTGTGTATTATTTGAGCTTAATAATCATTTGGAAAACAACAAAATGCATTTTATACTGCATTTCCTTTCCATTGTTTATAATTACTAGGTGTTTCCAAATTTATCGAGGGTAGTGCATGGGTTTCAGTTGGTTGCTTGCTTGGTGGTTTGGGACAGGGCGACCAAACTGCCTAGGTCATCAGTCCCCCGGTGGAGATGGGAAGGAGTGAGGATAGGAAAGAAGGGGAAGGGAAAGGAAATGCAGTCCAGGGAGGAAAGAAGGAAGAAAGAATGCATTAGCTCGGGGCTCCATGCTCGCCACGCACGTACTCACGAAAGAACCGTAGTCCCTGAGGGAGGGGATTAAGTTGAAGAACAATATTGTAAAACTGAGGCCTGCATTAGAGTTCCGCAATCCTACTTGCAGTTCTTATGATCCTTGCGAAATCGGCTTCATTGGCGCAGTTAGCCACATGCAGATCTGATGCGGTTTTGATCGCAAGATCTGTTTTTGCGACCCACTGCGCAAGCGGCCGGTGACCACGTCTATAAGACGCCTGAGAAAGTGCTGACGCAACCTGCAACCTGCACGCTGCTTGTTTGAAGCCTGCTCACGGCGCCGACCTGCTGCCTCTTCATCAGACTCACTCATGGGTTTGCGCAAACGAATCAACAGCCAAGTCTACGACTCGGCGTTTCTAAAGACATCAGTAAAGGAAACAATGAATGTCCCGTGGAGTATACAGGGTGTCTCAAATCTTTTGGGTCAAACTGAATCAGGTGATAGTGGGATCACAATCAATTATATTGTGGTAGGACCAATGGTCAGAAATGCGTACTGAGGGGGTGGACAAAATATGAATAATAATTTGAACACCATGCAATATACTACACCTTTACGTATATAAAGCAACCGAAAAAATGCATACTGAGATTACACAGCTATACCGAAAATATTTATTAAAGACTATCGCTTTCGGCCCTCTACAGACGAAGAAAAGATCACTCGTATATAACGTGGGAACAATGTTCAGTAATGTTAGAAATATGTTGTATTGCTGACGCGTCATATATGAGCATTTATTCTTCTTATACACAGAAGACTCGAAGAGGGCCTGAATGTAACCGAAAGCAATAGTCTTTTAACACTAGAATGGTCGCGTAGGATCTCACAGATGTTATACTGTGGATAAACATTCCCGCGCGTCAGTAGAACTAAACATTCTATTGTTAATTTTCATAAAATAATTGTTCAGTTGCTACTATTGTAATATTACGTGTTTCCCCCTCGTTTTGTTTACTTATTCACTGCAACTTAAGAGGTTAAAAAGCCAACGGTGTTGACCCTGTATCTCACAGAACAACACGAGGACCAATGTTCCTCCTATAGTTGAGTCGCTGTAAGTTGATCCCTGACATCTGTAGTATTTCTGTTATGACAGCTTTATCAGTCTAATGTCATTAGTTGTGTTATGCAATTTTGTAAATAACTCAACGCTAACTGCACAGAATATCTTTCGTCTGAAGCTGTTCGCACTTCATTGTTGAGGGGATTCAACAGCACTTGAAGTTGTCAGGGATCAGCTTACGCCGACCTAACTATAGTGAAGCGACCATTGCAGTGTTAATACATATTTTCGTTAATCTGCGTAGTCTGGATATGCAATTTTAACAAAGCTAAAAGCTGTCCAGCGCCACCTATACAAAACTAGTAAAAGCCCGGCAGTCAACAGAATTGACTGCAGTTCTAGTAAATCTGTATTCTGTATTGTACTCTATGTCTTTGTCCAGTTGTAACACTCACGGTAATAGCAGGTCTAAAAATATTTTTAAAAATTGATTCTAACACCAATGTCTAACAACGATGAATATCGATCAACTCTAGCACAGAGCATTACTCTCTCTCAGTTACGTAACGGAGAAAAAGTTTCTAATATCTATCGGCGACAAATTGTTCCTTACCTGAGTTGTGAATCAGAGCGTGCGCATAGCCGCTTATGGAACTCGACAACAGCCTTGCGCATGCGCAATTCTATCGGCGACAAACTGACACACTTCAGCCGCTTATAATAATAAGATATACTACATCTTGCTGCAAGGTGACACTACTGCGTACATGTTGACATTGAGACGCGACCACAGTGCACAGTTGCGTACGAACTCTTCGACTCCCCGTCTCGGAGGTTCGAGTCCTCCCTCGGGCGTGTGTGTGTGTGTGTGTGTGTGTGTGTGTGTGTGTTTCAGCCTTAGCATAAGTTAGTTTAATAAATTTGTAAGCTTTGTCGCACTGTTTAAAGTTCCACTAGTCAAAGTATTCTCGGTAATGACATTATACACAAAACAAGTTGAAAGAACTTTGCCTATGAATAATAGTGGGCGAAACCCGAAATTAACTGACAATAATCGACATACATGAAGGACGAGTGTCGCCAGCTCTACTACGGCCAAAGCGACTGCAAATATCAACGCTCACTTGAGTAAAATCGTTTCGATCAAAACAGCGCCGCTGGGGTTACATAAATGATCCACCACGATGTTTCGATATGACATCACATTACCCTCCCCCACACACCATCGGGTGGCTTGCGGAGTATGGATGTAGATTACATAGAGCTTGTGTTCTAAGACAGTTTGTTAAAAATGAAACTTTGATGTGGCATTCTTATGTTAGACGTTTATTTCTTGTAAAAAAATTTTTTTGAATATCGCTCACTTACCGTCGTCTGAGGTTTATATATGTATGATCTTGCAACCGAAAAACATTTATTTCTTTACTGCACATTTCCTTTGCACTTAACGACATGTTGTCTGCATCCTCAATGGACTGACCACACTGTGTGAAGTTTTCAGTGATGAACCTGAACATACGTCACGCGATTTCCGCACATAACTAAATGAAGAATGGTATTCAGTAAAAGTAATTGAATAATTGTTATTACACCTACAGTTAAAAAATTTTGGCCCCAAATTTGCTCCCCTAAAATCTGCCGCCCTAGGATCTAGCCCCTCGGTCAACTGGTAAGTTCGCCACTGGCTTTAATAGAAACATAACATTCGCATCAGAGTACACTCAGTGGCAGAATTCGCGAGATCCCTCGTCTATTCATTATGCTCAATCGCAAAGGTTTACCGTTTACTGCTAAGTACGGCTAGGAGACACCTTCGTACATAGTGTCTATTAGACGTCTACCCTGTGTATCTGACACGAAAGCTGAAAAGGAAAGTTACCCTCTAGTACCGCAGCTAATAGTAATAACACAATAACACGCGTGTTTTTCGTTTTCGTCAACGATGATGGCTGCCATGCAGAGTAAACGGGTTCGAGTCCTTCTTCTGACAAGAATTTATAGTTGTAGAAATTGATACGGAGAACACTCAGCCTTGCGATGCTGGTAGAAGAGCCATTTAAATGAGCAGTAGCGGCTGCAGCGTCTGGAGATTTATCCAACAGGCTGTGAGAGCCATGTTCTCAGCCAAGTTCAGGTGAGCGTTTGGTCGTCGTGACGAACTGCTGATGTAAATAAGCTCACATTGAGCACATGTGTAGGTATATCGAGCTTTGTAGTCGTACCGGTGACGTCAAAGCTAAATGTAAAACAATTCCGGCATCACATATCATACACTATACAATTGGTTACAATTGTAATTTGTGTGTGATACAGTTCGATCTTTTGCTGTCTCGCCTCTTCACTTGAGGTTTACATGGCATTTACTTAGAGCGAGGCAACAAGGGGCTAAATTAATAAAGTCATTCTCTGTGGTGTGTGATCACCTCGGACGGCCAGTACAGTTTGACACCTGCCTAACGTGGACATAATGAGGTTATCAGTCTGTTCTTGAGGTGTATTTGACCATTCTTCCATGAGTGCAATATCCAGCTCTGAAACCGTGTGTGAGATGATGGTCTGGCTACAATGAGTCTCCCAAGTGCATCTCAGAATTGCTCATTCGGGTTTCTGTCCGGTAAACTAGTTGGCCAATCCACTCGTTCAATTCCCTCTGCTTCAAGCACGACCACCATTGCAGTTCTGTGGGGTCGAGCGTTATCGTTCACCAGAAGGAACCCATCTCCTATGGCACCAGCGTAGGGCACAACAAAAGGTCGAAAGAACCCGTGGGAACTTCTGGGCTGTCAAAGCGCCGTTCTGAACGACATATAGGTCAGTATGTCCGTCAATACTGACTCCTGCCCACACCATTCGTCCACCACGTAAGCAGGATTGTTCCGAGTTCCACGTTCTCTCCAGATGAGGGAACGACCAATTGTCCGCCATGGCACAGTGGTCGAGCGCATTGAGGTGCTATGCTCTGATACGCGAGGCCGTTCCCCGTCGGAAGTTCGAATCCTCTCTCGGGCATGGACAATGTGCTGTCTTTAGTATACGAGTAAGTTACCGAGCGAAGTGGCGCAGTGGTAACGCACTGGACTCGCATTCGGAAGGACGGTGATTTAAATCCACCTCCGGCCATCCTGATTTAGGTTTCCCGTGATTTACCTAAATCACTCCAGGCAAATGCCGGAATGGTTCCTTTCAAAGGGCACGGCCGATTTCCTTCTACATCCTTACCCAGAACTCCGAGCGTTAGCTCAGTCTCTAATGACCAAGATGTCAACGGGGCGTTAAACCCTAAGCTCCCTTCCTTTTAGTATAAATTAGTTTATAAGTAGTTTGTAAGTTTAGGGACTTGTCCGGCTGAACAAATAATCTTGACTCATCTGTGAACAGAACCCATCGCCATTTGTTACGACTCCAATCCTGATGATCCTCCACCCAGTTTCTGCGGGCATAACTGTGTCGTGCTTTTGATGGGATACATACCACAGGATTCCGTGCATAGAAGCCACATTCCCTAAGGTGATTTCGGACAGTTTGTGTTGATATTGGGCGTCTAGTTGCTGTCTGGAGGGTACGTTGTGGCTGAGTTGCATTCAGCCTTCTGTCCAGACGGGTTGTTAACCGGAGATGACAGTCATCTCTTGCTGATGTTATCTGTGTAAGACCTTGGCCTTGCCTTCTTTTAACGGTTCATGTTGTCTGAAATCGCGTCCTCGTCTTGGAAATTACACTTTGAGACACTTCAGTGGCTGAAGCCACCTCCATCTGTGTCTGTCCCAACCTTTCATAACCCTCTATGGCATAGATTTGGTTAAGTCACGTTGTCTACCGTTGACAGTGCTTCAGAACTTGGATATCTCACCCGAATCCCTAACTTTTTTGAGCTGTGTAGATATAAAATTTCAGAAGATCTGCAATGAGAGTGTTCTTGTGTATCTCATGAACGTAACGAAAGACTAAGGAAGCAATTATAACGAAAGTAAAATGCTGGAGGTTTCATTCCGAACGATAAGAATGGCGTGCCGAAATGTCACGAACCAATCGTATTACCACAATAAGCATTTCCCTGTATTAAAAATATACCACGTTGACGGAGTGATGCAATTAAAATTTATCAGAAAACATTAGCTCTAAAAATGTTCAAATGTTTGTTAAGCTTATGGGACTTAACTACGGGGTCATCAGTCCCTAAACTTACGAACTACTTATGAACTACTTACGAACTAGGACGGCACAAATATCCATGCCCGAGGGGGGATTCGAACCCCCGACCGTAGTGGCCGTGCAGACCGTGACTGAAGCGCCTTAGTCCCCACGGCCACCGCAGCCGGCATTTATTTTCTAAGATTCCTGATCCAAGTACATTGACAGGGATACACACTTCTGCTTTTCATTGATTGGTAGCTTAATTAAAAATCCATATTCGCGAAATGTATGAAATTAACTGCAAATGGGTAAAGTTGAAAATGTCTACCCAGCCGGGACTCGAACCCGGATCTCCTGCTTTCCAGGCAGTTACGCTGACGTCTACACCACTGGAAACACAGCGATCATCACACCTGCACTGAATTACTTAACTACGCCTGCCGTCAGATACAAAGTCTCAACTTTACCCTCCGCACTAGAACTCAAATCTCGATGTTATTGCAAACTAATTCCCGTAAGAGTAAGGGCCTAGGAGTGCCTCCGCCGCGGTGGAGTAGCCGAGCGGTCTAAAGCGTCTCGCTGCGGAGCGCGCGGTTGCTCGCCGTGGAGATTCGAGTCCTCCCTCGGGCATGGGTGTGTGTGTTGTCCTTAGGTTAGTTTACCTAGGTTTACGTAGTTTGTAAGCTACGGACTGATGACCACGCAGTTTGGTCCGATAGATTTACACGGAAGAAAGGATCATTACCCGCCATCGGCATTTATAAGTGTTACTGTATATCTACAGGATGTCCCACTCAACTATTTCTGAAACTACAAGAGATATTGAAAAACCACTTTCACGGTCATGAACGTACGGCAGGGGCTTATGAAAGTAGGTTCTAAGAGACACTCTTAATCGAGAAGAAATATTATTTTCAACATAAACTTATGTTTTTTTTATAATGGATACCCCATATTATTCCTAAAGCAATCAATAGGATGGAAAATCACAAAAAGAATTGCTTTGGTTGCATCGCGATGCGTCAGTTACATCCGGAAAAACTGCGAAGCGAAGTTGAAGTTTGAAATACATGAGGCGCGGAGCTAGCGCGTGTCCGGGGCTCAAGCGTGAGTCTTCACGTTTTAGTGTCTCATAGTACCTACTTTCATAAGCTCTTGCCGTACGTTCATGACCGTAAAAGTCGTTTTTCAATATCTCTTATAGTTTCAGAGATATTTGGAGTGAAACAGTTGAGTGGGACACCCTGTATATAACTTAAAATAACTAAGGCTGATATAAACCAGTAAACTGAAGAATAAATTGCTGCACGTGCAACGAACAGACGTGAAAACTATATTCTGTTTAACAAAGTATTTAACTGTTTTTTACGACTATGTCGTGATTTTAAAGGATGTGGTTATGCAGGAACCAAGGAGTACAGCTTAAATTGTCGCGAGTGAAACAAACAGCAATGACATTCTCATTCTAGATTGTCAGAAATACTTCGCGTTCCTACGAATATCTGATATTTAAAGAAGGTTGCCGCGGGATGAAAGATTACTGAAATCGACACATTAATATCCAGTCGACAGAGCTTAACGTCAGCGTCACTTGGGTGTAAAGAAGGCTACCCTTCAAGGCCTGGACGGGGAGCTCGTAAAACGTCATATTTTGCCAGGACAGTGCCTAACTCGAGGATAGTTGGTTTCCATAAAATCAGGGAAATCACTGTAAACAGGAACATCATAAAGCAGTACAAATGAAAGCTGAGATGTTTTTACAGAAAGTAGTTTCACATTTTTTTCGGGAGCTGATACGCTGCTAAATTAGGGAACTATTGAATTCCCAAACTCCCTTTATTAGCATTCTGACAGGAACAAACCGATTATATAGCTGAGAACGGGAGCTAACGTGTATTTCTCTTCACCCGACGCACATGATGTCCTCGTTTTCCGTGTTTCACAAGACCGCACATAACGTGTTTGAGGTGGAGTTTGAAACCAGCCCGAGCTGGTATGCAAAACAGCTTAAAAAGCTCTGCCGAGTATACAGCGACACGTTTCGCACCGTAATCGTAATGTATTTTTCACTACTTTAAAAGCTGTTTTATATCCTTTTCAACGACTAGGTCATTATAGACTGAATACAACCTCAGATAGTCAATGGATGGAGAAAGAAATCGTTCTAGTACCGCTGCTGGGACCATAGGTGAATCCAAAGGGGGGGGGGGGGGGAGGCGGAGTGTCGTTCGTTCCCTCCCCCCCTCCCCCCTCCACCACAGCAGCTCTATCTTATATATATACAGGGTGTCCCACTCAACTGTTTCACTCCAGGCATCTCTGAAACTACAAGAGATATTGAAAACGACTTTTACAGTCATGAACGTACGGCAGGGGCTTATGAAAGTAGGTACTATGAGACACTCTAAAACGTGAAGAAATATTATTCTCAAAACAAACTTATGTTTTTTTTAACGGATACCCCATATTATTTCTTGAGAAATCGATAGAATGAAAAATCACAAATAGAATGGCGTTGGTTGCACCGCAATGCGTCAATTACATCCGTAGGAACTGCGAAGCGAAGTTAACGTTTGAAGTACACGAGGCGTGGTGCTAGCGCGTGTCCGAGGCTCAAGCCCTCACCTGCTAGAACCGCGCCTCATGTATTTCAAACGTTAACTTAGCTTCGCAGTTCCTGCGGATGTAATTGACGCATCGCGGTGCAACCAACGCCATTCTATTTGTGTTTTTTCATTCTATCGATTGCTTAAGAAATAATATGGGGTATTCATTTAAAAAAAACATAAGTTTGCGTTGAAAATAATACTTCTTTATCTTTTAGACCGTCTCATAGTACCTACTTTCATAAGCCCTAGCATATGTTCATGACTGTGGAAGTCGTTTCGCTATATCTCTTGTAGTTTCAGAGATATTTGGGGTGAAACAGTTGAGTGGGACACCCTGGATTGCGAAGCTAGCGTGCTATCACTGCAGCTGTGAGACTTTTGTTTGACTGAAAGTGGAGTAAAAAGGGGTGGCCGGTACTAGAGTATTTTTACTGAGCCAGAGAGTAGCTGACGGTGATAATTCTTTCACGCCACCCTCCCCCCCCACCCCCTCCAGCAGGCCTTCCTGGATCCGCCCCTGGCTTGGACTAACGGTCGAATCGTGGGATGAAAGAATATCAAAGAGACGAATGAGAGGTTTTCTATGAGTTTACGAACTGCAAAACTTCGTACATCGAATCTGTAATCTGCTGAAACCCGCCTTCAAGAATGACAAACTTCTATGTACAAATAACAAGACGAACTTTTTGTAATGACAATTATATGTCTTAATTAGCGATTATCTTGTGACCTTCGTATTTCAGTGATTAGTATTCGAACTGATCGTAGGTTGTGAGGAAACTAATTACCAAATCGAGCCTGCTAGGTCTCGAGCTCGCTCCCCGTCCCTCTCCCCCTAGTGCCAGTATAGAACAGACACAGAGCCAAGTTTAAAGTTTCCTTTCTTGCTGTGGAGTGCACGGCTGCTTCCCGTCGGAGATTCGTGTTCGCCCACTGGCCTGGGTGTATGTGTTGTCCTTGCGTTAAGTTAGTTTAGTAGTTTGTAAGCCTAGGGACTGATAACTAACAATAGTTACATCCAGGGTCGGCGCAAGGCACGTGCGAAACGTGCAGGCCGCGGTGGCCGAGGGGACTGAGGCGCTCCAGTCACGGTCTGCACGGCCACTACGGTCGGGGGTTCGAATCCCCCCTCAGGCATGGATATTTGTGCCGTCCTAGTTCGTAAGTAGTTCATAAGTAGTTTGTAAGTTTAGGGACTGATGACCTCGTAGTCCCATAAGCTAAACATTTGAAACTTTTTTTTTTTTAACCTGCAGCCGCTCGGGGCGGCACGAGACAGAGGCAGTGGCGGGTCTAACAGTCCCTCTTGGATAAGGCGAAGGAGAGAAGCCGAGGGAAGTCTGTGACACGAATGACTATGGACGGACCATAACTTTTGGCTCCCGCCAATGACAACTCTCTAGCTGTCAGCCAACGAGATACTGCGTGTGCTGTCAGCCAATGAGATACTACGTGTTTCTTAACCGGAGATTCGGGCGCTACGCGCCCTCACGTACTAAAAGATTTACTTCTTGTTTAACCTATACCTAACCTAACTTTCACTTTAAAAAAGTTATCAGAAGCGTAGCCTTAAGAAGGTTAGGTATATATTAAACAAGAAGTTTTATTTTAGTAGTTGTCGGCGCGTAGATGTTCATCGTATATGCTCCTTTCAACACACTGTCCATTCCGTTCAATTGCCATTACAGGTCCTTTGCTGTCTCTGACAGAATTACAATGTCATCGGCGAAATTCAGTGTTTTTATTTCGATACCCTGAACTTTAATTCCTTCTCCAAATTTCTCCTTGCTTTACTTTATAGCTTGCTCAATGTACAAATTGAATAACATTGGGGAAAGGCTACACCCCTGTCTTATTCCCTTCCCAACCTCTGAATCCCTATCATGCCCTTCAACTTTGATAATTGCTGGCTGGTTTTTGTACAAGTTGTAAATAACCTTCCGTTCCCTATCTTTTACTCCTGCTGATTTCAGAATTTGAAAGAGTGTATTCCAATCAACATTGTCAAAAGCTTTCTCCAAATCTACAGTATGAGCGGCTGTTATTAGTAAGTGTGACTAATGCGAACATCCTATTTCGGTGTTTCTGTAACCTTGGGTTTGAGCATTGCTGTTATTATTCACATTAATTCCACGGTTGTCTGGATGAATTACATAGATACTCTCACGTTACATACATCTTCCGCCTGTGGCAGTGGTTTGAAACTTACGCCATTTTGTTATTTACGGAATCCTCAATGGCGAGCCTAAGAGGGGTGCTACAGCGGTAGTATGCGACTTGTGGGGATTTGAGACACGATAGCGGGAGATTACGTCATCGCCAGAGCGTTCGATGAGAGGGCTACAAGCACTCTGTAATAAAAGAAATATATATATATATATAAAGCAAACTGAGACAACAACTCAGTAATCAAGATCGAGCCTCTATCAATAAAGTTCGGTGAATATTCGTGTAAGATTGATGTAGATAAACTACGAACTACAGTTACCTTACTGCTCTTCGAAATAATCATTCCCAGTAATTATGCACCGCTGAAAACTTTGCATGTCTTCCTTTGGGATGGTGTTCAAAAGCTTCTTCATGTTTACAATTATATATTTTTGACGACGTTACAGCGTTCGATGAATGAAATAAATCGCAATGTGCGATCGGTTATGACTTCACTGTACTAGGTTTAGATGGAATACCAAAATGTGGCGAATGAAAATTTGTGCCCGGCCGGGATCTCCTGCTTACCAGACAGACGTGTTGACCACTCCGCCACCGAGGGCACAGTGACTAGCGTGACTGGAGAGGATTCTTCCCTGCACGTCTCCCGCCACACCCAAATCTCCATTCGCCACGCTGTATCGTTCCTATTACCATATCCTATTTGTTCTGTAATGCTCGCAGCCATGTGCAGGGAAGAGTCCTCTGCAGTCGGGCTGGTCACTGTGCCCTCGGTGGCGGAGTGGTCAACCCGTCTGCATAGTAAGCAGGAGATTCCGGATTCGAATCCCGGCGGGGCACAAATTTTCATTCCCCGCACTTTGGTATTCCATCTAAACCTACTACAGCGAAGCCATAATTGATCGCACATTGCGATTTATTTCAGTGTTCATGTTTCGTTGGATCCCAGCAATTCGTCAAATCTCTTTCCTCTCCAATAGTGTTTGAGCCGATGAAATAGGGAGAAAAGTCTGGAGAATTGAGATCCAGCGACTACGAAGGATGTTCAAGTTGCAAGCTGTGTGTGGATTAGCGTTGTAGTGCAACTTTAACATCCACCATACCCACCGGACCTATCCAGACTTCTTCCTAGTCCTTCGACTCAAGCTCGCTTTCAAAGGGTGGTTGGTTGGATGTTTAAGGGGTACCAAACTGCAACGGTCATCAGTCGCTTTGAAAGGAAAGAGATTTGATGATATTCCTGACATCCAACGAAACGTGACGAATGTTTTGAACACCATCCCAAAGGAAGAGACTCTCTGAAAAGTTGCCAGGACATGTATCGCAGAGCTCAGAGGTGCATAGTTTTGGGAGGTTACTAGACCGGTATACCACCCGTCGGCTTTGATCCGTGACTTCACCGTATTGTCATGTATGACTCCAAATATTGACCATTTTCCTTCTATTACGAATGTGAAATTACTTCTTACGGAACAAATTTATCAATTTACATTTACCCATCCATCTACGCGAGCCCAATGTTTTAATTTAAATAAAGAATAATAATACTTCGCAGAACACTACGGTAAGTTGTTTTTTCATGGAAAGTTTTACTCTGTGAGTATTGTTTTGTGTTTAGGAATGTTGCTCTCCGAATTTTTTCCGTCGCCGCCAGTAAAGTCATGGGTAAAACTCGAGGGGGTGGTATGCTGGTCTTCAAAATTGCTGCAGCGGTGGATTAGCTGAGCGGTCTAAAGCGTCTCGCTCCGGAGCGAGCGGTTGTTCGCCTTGGAGGTTCGAGTCCTCCCTGGGGCATGGGTGTATGTGTTGTCCTTAGGTTAGTTTACCTAGGTTTAAGTAGTTTGTAAGATACGGACTGATGACCACGCAGTTTGGTCCGATAGATTTACAAACATTTGAATCAAAATTGCTCGTCTGAATCTTCGTTCCTCTCATTAATAAAATTTTTGCAGTTTTAAATGTGCCTTAGTATATTAGATTCCATTCATACTTGTTCCATAGATCATGAGCACGAGATTTCGTAATGGCGTGGAACGTGTCACTTTAGTAAAACATTACATGCCATAAATATTTTTAACTTTTTTTGTTTATCATTTTCAACTATTCTATTGTAAAATTATTAATTTGTATCTAAAAATTAATCTACTGAGTAGAAGGAGTTGTCATTTACAACTTCTTCCAATTTATTTTTAAATGCTGGTTGGCTTTCTGTCAGACATTTGATGTTATCTGGTGAGTGACCAAAGACTTTGTGGCAGCATAATTCACCCCCTTCTGTGCCGAATTAGATTTAACCTTGAATATCATCCTTTCTCCTAACGCTGTAACTATGCACACTGCTATTAATTTTGCATTGGGTAGGGTCGTTAATAATACTGTGAAGCTACTATGAAGATCACTACAGCTTTAAATAAGTGTCTCAAAGATGATCTTTATAAATTATTCTAAATACTCACTTTTATGCAATGAATACTATTTTTGCTCAATGATGAATTCGCGAAAAATATGATGCCATATGAAAGCAGAGAATAAAAGTAGGCATGTTGTTGTTGTGGTCTTCAGTCCGCAGATTGATTTGATGCAGCTCTCCACGCTACCGTATCCTAAAAAATGTTCAAATGTTTGTATAGCTTATGGGACTTAACTACGGGGTCATCAACTTACAAATTACTTATGAACTAGCTTACGCTAAGGACGGCACAAATATCCATGCCCGAGGGGGGATTCGAACCCCCGACCGTAGTGGCCGTGCAGACCGTGACTGGCGCGCCGCAGTCCCCTCGGCCACCACGGCCAGCTACCCTGTCCTGTGCAAGTCTCTTCATCTGAGAATACGTTCGGCAACCTACGTCCTTTTGAATCTGATTACTGTATTCGTCACTGGGTATTCTCTACATTTTTACCCCACACACTTCTTTCTAATGCTAAATTAACAATCCCTTGTTGTCTCAGAATGTGTCTCTTAGTATACACCAGAAACTCCTTTTCTCTCCAATTCGGTTAAGCACCTCTTCATTAGTCTCGTGATCTACCCATCTAATTTTCATCATTCGTCTATAGCACCACATTTCAAAAGCTTCTATAATTCTTTTTGTCAGAACTCCTTACCGTCTACGTTTTACTCCCATACAATGCTACACTTCAGAGAAATGCTTTCAGAAAGGACTTTCTAACATTTAAATTAATATTATATGATAACAAGTTTCGCTTGTTTAGAAACGCTTTTCTTTCCATAGCCATTCTACATTTTATATCTTCTCTACTTCGGCCATCAGAAATTATTTTGCTACCCAAATAACAAAACTCATCTACTACTTTTATTGTGTCATTACCTAATTTAATTCCTTCAGCATCGCCTGATTTTCTAACATTACATTCCATTACCTTTGTTTTACTCTTGTTAATGTTCATCTTATATCTTCCTTTCAAGACACCGTCCATACCATTTACTTGCTCTTCCAGGTCATTTGCTTTCTCTGACAAAATTACTATATCATCGAAAAAAAAAAAAAAAAAAAAAAAAAAAAAAAAAAAAAAAGTTTTTATTCCCTCTCCCTGAACTTTCCTCTCTTTCCCTCTCCAAATTTCTCCTTGCATTCCTTCACTGCTAGCTCAACGTACAGATTGAACAACATTGCCGCGGTGGAGTGGACGAGCAGTGTCAGACGCCTCGCTGCGGAGCGCGCGGTTGCTCGCCGTGGAGGTTCCATTCCTCCCTGGGGCATGGGTGTGTGTGTGTGTTTGACCTTAGGTTAGTTTACCTTAGTTTAAGTAGTTTGTAAGCTACGGACTGATGACCACGCAGGTTGGTCCGATAGAGTTACAAACATTTGAACATTTTTGAACAACATTGGGGAAAGGCTACAACCCTGTCTTACTCCCTTCCTAACCTCTGCGTCCCTTTCATGCCCTTCGACTCTAATAACTGCTGTCTGATTTTTGTATGATTTGAATATCGCTTCGCTCCTTATATTTTACCCCTGCTATCTTCAGAATTTGAAAGAGGGTATTCCAGTCGACATTGTCAAAAGCTTCCTCCAAATCTACAAACGCTAAAAACGTAGGTTTGCCTTTCCTTAATACATCTTCTAAGATGTGTTATCGCCTCCAATGTTAAATATGCATAGTAAGCTAATTTGCTGAGATGTTTGTCACTAAAATTTGCAGTAACGAGAGATCGACCTAGAAGTACAGTGGTTTCTTGTTAGCACTCCAGTAGTAATTCGGTAATTCGGTTAATTGACGGTAAGTCATCGAGTAAGACAGAAGTCATCTCTGGCGTTCCACAGGGAAGTATTATAGGTCCCTTACACTTCCTCGTGTTTATAAACGATTTAGGAGACAATCTGAATAGCTCCCTTAGACTGTTCGCGGATGATGCTGTCGTTTATCGGTTAGTGAAGTCAACAGAGGATAAAAAGCAACTGCAATGCGATTTAGACAAAATTTCTACATGGTGCGATAATTGGCAATTGATACTAAATAAAGAAAAGTGTGAAGTAATACACATGACCACTAAAAGAAATCCGCTGAACTTCAATTACACGATAAAACAGTCAAACCTTAAGATCGTAAATTCTACCAAATACCTAGGAGTTACAATTACGAACAACTTAGTCTGGAGAGAACACATAGAAAATATTGTGGGAAAGGCGAAGCAAAAGTTACGTTTCAGTGGCAGAACGCTTCGAAGATGCAACAGCTCCACCAAAGAGACTACGTACATCACACTTGTGCGTCCTCTCCTGGAGTACTGTTGCCCAGTGTGGGACCCTCACCAGGTGGGACTGAAGGAGATCATTGAGCAGGTTTCAGAGAAGGGCAGCTCGTTTTGTTTTATCACGTTATGGGGGGGGGGAAGCGTCACGGAAATATTGCACGTATTGGGGTGAAAATCATTAAAAGAAAAACGTTATTCATTGCGGCGTGATCTGTTTGCGAAGTGTCAATCACCGAATTTTACTTCTGAATGTGAAAATATTTTGTTAGCACCCACCTACTTAGCGAGACATGACCATCCCAATAAAATAAGAGAAATCAGATCGAAACGGAACGATTTAGGTGTTCTTTCTTCCCGCGCGCTATTAGAGAATGGAACGGTAGAGAAAAGTTATGAAAGTAGTTAATGAACCCTCTGCCAGGCATCTAAATGTGATTTGCAGAGTATCTATGTAGATGTAGATAATTTTATGATGCTGTACAAAGAACGCCTCAATCTGTTTGGCTGTATGTGTGGGGGCATTATCATTTTGGAATACGACAGTATTTGTTAGCAATATGTTACTGATAGTAATTTGTTTGTTGTCGAGCATGGTTAGATGTATTCATTTACAGTTATCCAACCTTTAAGGGTAATGATAGAAACAATTGAATTCTACGATAAAGAAGCTCATACCATGATAGAACTTCCCTCATGTTTCACTGCATGAAGAGGGCATACCGTAACGTAAGTGGCGTATGGGGTTTTTAATTCATAGACCCAGTTGATCGTAGGAAGCAACGTAAACGGCGATACATTGGGTCTTATCACATACTTAGGAGAAATGTAGAAACACGCAAGGTAATACATTTCAACTTATATTCGAAAATAGGTTAAGGAGGGTAAACGCTGAGACGCACCGTCGTATGGAGATCACGTTAAACTATATATCCTATAACTAGGTAGGTAATTCAGTTCAAGGGCCGAAGAATGGCCAGGGTACCACCGCCTCCAATGTGACTATGCAGGGCCAAAGTGCCCATTCCGATGACCGACGTGGTAGTATTTCCTAGGACTGGTGGCTATGGCGGTGGCGTGCGCCAGCTGCTTGTTAGTTGGCCGTTTGTTTAGAGGAGGAGCGGTAACCCTGTCTTACTCCCTTCCCAACCTCTGCGTCCCTTTCTTGCCCTTCGACTCTAATAACTTGTCTGATTTTTTTTTATATAGGTTGAATACAACTCTTCGCCCTCTAATTTTACCCCTGCTATCTTCAGAATTTGAAAGAGTTTATTCCAGTCGACATTGTCAAAAGCTTTCTCCAAATCTACAAACGTTGGTTTGTCTTTCCTTGGCCTATCTTCTAAGAAAAGTCGTAATGAGAGTATTGCCTCCCACGTTAAATATGCATAGTAAGCTAATTTGCTGAGATGTTTGTCACTAAAATTTGCAGTAACGAGAGATCGACCTAGAACTACAGTGGTTTCTTGTTAGTACTGCAATAGTAATGTCGGTTAATGAGGGTAAATGCTGAGACGCACCCTGGCATGGAGACCACGTTAAACTGTAGATACCTTATAGCTGGGTAAGTGATTCAGTTCAAGGGTCGGAGAATGGCCAGGCTAACACCGCCTCCAATATGACTATGCAGGGCCAAAGTGCCCATTCCGATGTTCGATGTGGTAGCTTGCGGATTATTTCTTAGGACTGGTGAGTATCTTGGTGCCGCGGTGGAGTAGCCGAGCGGTCTAAAGCGTCTCGCTGCGGAGCGCGCGGTTGCTCGCCGTCTGAGTTTCGAGTCCTTCCTGGGGCATGGGTGTGTGTGTTGTCCTTAGGTTAGTTTACCTAGGTTTAAGTAGTTTGTAAGCTACGGACTGATGACCACGGTCGGCCAGGGTGGCGGAGAGGACTGCGGCGCGCCATTCACGGTCTGCACGGCCACTACGGTCGGGGGTTCGAATCCCCCCTCGGGCATGGATATTTGTGCCGTCGTTAGTAGTTGCTAGTTCATAAGTAGTTTGTAAGTTTAGGGACTGATGACCCAGTAGTTAAGTCCCATAAGCTGTACAAACATTTGATTTTTTTGATGACCACGCAGTTTGGTCCGATAGATTTACAAACATATGAACATTTCTGACTATCGCGGTAGTGTGCGTGAGCTGCTTGTTAGTGGGCCGTTTGTTCAGAGGAGGATGGGTAACTCACGCAGGACGCGCGCGCAGGCCGCCGCCGCCAGCAGCAGCAGCGTCGCCAGCGTCGGACAGAGGGTCGTGTGGGCTGCGGTTGCCATGGCGCTGTGTGGCACTGTACAAAGCGCCTGCCGCCGCCGCGCAGCTTTTATAGGCGGCAGGGCCGCGGGTCGCAGCTTTCTACCGGCTCCGGTCACTTGCAACGCTCCGCTCGCTGCCCGCCGTCGCCTGTCAGTTCTCGGTACAGCCTGCGTTGTTGACATGGCACAGGCAGCGAGCCACAAGCCAGGTTCGTCAACAATCATAATTCTTTTTTTTTTCTTAAGTTTCCTCACCATGTAAACGTCTTTCAGAAATCGACAAATATGGAGTCTGCCCCCTTCACCCACCACGGCTAGCAAAAAATCTTGTAGTGCACTTGTTCAGTGAAACTCGAAAAGATGACAATCGCGAAAAAAATAAAATAAAATAAATAAAAATCATTGAATGCCTTGGTGAGGCGAGTGTCAACAGCCGTAATATATTTCATAAAATGCATTTTTAAAAACCATCAGCTGTTTATTCAAAACCTTATACATCTACCAGTTTCGGTCATAGACCATCTTCATGGATAAACTATACAAAAAATACAAAATAAATGTAATTAAAAAAAATGTTCAAATGTTTGTATAGCTTATGGGACTTAACTACGGGGTCATCAGTCCCTAAACTTACAAACTACTTACAACTAAGGACGGCACAAATATCCATGCCCGAGGGGGGATTCGAACCCCCGACCGTAGTGGCCGTGCAGACCGTGACTGGAGCGCCTCAGTCACCTCAGCCACCGCGGCCGGCAGAAATGTAATTAATGTGCACAAACACAGAGAGGAAATAATCAGCAAAATTACATATAAAGAGACTGAAATGGAGAATCATGTCAATTTAACATATAGTTAAAATACTTACAAGGTGTTAAAACAGAATGGTAAAATGCATCAAATAAAATACATCCAACTGAGACAAACAGAAGTCAGTATAACTAAAAGTGTAAAAATTACAGTGGTCATCTTAGATAAAACCTATCAGTCAAACATAACATAAAAGGTAAGAACAGACTATCAATAAAAAAAATGGAGGGTGTGCCTTGTGCTAACTGCACGAGTCAGAGATGATGAAACCTATGTTATCGATATTTGTAATACCATACTGGGATGTACACTACCTTCGGATGAACATCTTTGGACACAAGTGTAAACAAAGTTACAAGGTGTAGTCATCAACAAGTTCCGACGAAATTTGTATATACAAAGGTTAACAATAACAAATGAAGTGTGGTATAGTAAAATACAGTGTCACAACATTCTTCCATTGCTTCTTACCTTTGCATTTGACCCTGATGTACATTATATTATGTGACATGGCTTTTAGTTTGTATGTAACACCACCCTTTTTACTTACACCATTTTTGTTGTATTTAACTAATGATTCTGATCAATTTGTAATGAGCTTTTACCCCTTCTCAGTATTACCCTGAAATTCCTTTATGGTTGTTATAACCCAGTATCACTTCTATACCTGATGTTATGATGTTCATTTCTATGTTGTAATACATTGTTTTATTACAATATTTTTATCTCCTTTATTATTGTGTTATATACCTCAGGTAAATCATCTCTTGGTACTCTGTATCATTATACATACTGATACATAGTTTCTTCTAATTAATTTTATTAATCTGGATATTCCTCTTTATCATCACTGCATTATGGTAAGGTGTAATTTTCTTATTTAAATCAGCATTAATTTTGCTAAGTTACAAGTCATGTGATTTTGTATTACAAACGACAAAATTTTTTATCTGTATTTTGTTTTACCCATTTGTGTCTAATTCACTTTTATGAAACCTACAAACGTTGTCCTAGAATTATTGACATATTAATTCACATGTATTTCTTAATGACTTTACACTGTCTTTTAATGGTTTATATTTTTTATTTACCTCTGTATCACTTTTATTAACCCTGTAAACATTTTTTGTAAGCACTGTAATTTACTTTTAACCTCATCTTATTATAAGTATATCGTCTTGTTAATTATGGTTGGTCATGATTAACAGTGAATACAAATCATATGCTGCCTCAGGTCTATGCCATATTGACATTATTCTTTAGGATCTTGGTTTATTTATCCACATGGTACTTGTCATTTCAAATTTCTATATGTTATTTTTACTACACAAGATAGAACCCCCCCCCCTCCTCCTCTCTCTCTCTGAACGACATCCTTGTGTAAGTGACAAGCAGCCTCATGTCTCGGTATACGCTACCTTGATATAATTCAAGAGCATATGTTGTCCTACTCTGTACTAAAGTTACAATACCTGCCTGTTAATAATTATGCTACTCTAAACCCATTTCACATTTATTACACTACTGTCTTCACAGCGATTAGGACTTTACTTTGACATTCTACTCTATATGTGTAATTATCATATTGGTACGTTTTGCTCTGCCTCCTTCATGTGGGACTCGATCTGCACACTTGTGTGAACAATGTTGTTTGTATAATCTTCCATCTTGACGCATGAAACCTGTTTATGATGATGGCCACTTTCTATTTTCTTATTTATAACATGATATATTGATGTAATAACTTCTTATGTTTTGTTTTGTATGTTGTGACACTGTATTTTACTATACCACACTTTATTTGTTATTGTTAACCATTGTATACACAAATTTCGTCGTAACTTGTTGATGACTACACCTTGTAACTTTGTTTACACTTGTGTCCAAAGATGTTCATCCGAAGATAGTTTACATCCCTGAATGGTATTACAAATATCGATAACATAGGTTTCATCATCTCTGACTCATGCAATTAGCACAAGGCACTCCCTTCATTTTTTTTTTTTTTATTCATAGTCTGTTATTACCTTTTATGTTATGTTTGACTGATACATTTATCTAAGATGACCACTGTTTGTCTCAGTTGGATGTATTTTATTTGATGCATTTTACCATTCTGTTTTAACACCTTGTATTTTAACTATATGTTAAATTGACATGATTCTCCATTTTCAGTCTCTTTATATCTAATTTTGCTGATTGTTTCCTCTCTGCGTTTGTGCACATTAATTTCGTTTATTTTGTATTTTTTGTATAGTTTATCTATGAAGATAGTCTATTACCGAAGCTGGTGGATGCATAAGGTTTTGAATAAACAGCTGATGGTTTTTAAAAATGCATTTTATTAAGTAAAAAAATTGAAACTGTCATTCTTCGTTTTATTCTGGTATCAGATCATTTTGAATGCATGTTTATCGTGTGGCTAGGCTCTGGCGAGGTACACATTCTTTTCTGAACATCTTTAGTCAATGGGCGCTCCTTCGGCAGGAATGGGTGAGGAGAAACGTCGGTCGTTACATGCGCGTTTGCCGTGGCGAGCGCATCAACTGGTATACTACTCGGACTCTTGACGAAAACGCACGAATTAGCCTTACCGCAAGACAATGTAACTAGTTCCTGTACCTCACCTTCAAATCTTCAAATGTTTGTAGAGCTTATGGGACTTAACTACGGGGTCATCAGTCCCTAAACTTACAAACTAGGGGAGACCGGGGCACATTTCCCATAGGGGCAAGTTTTCCAAATCCGTTTATTTTCGAAACAAACCGCTACATGTTACCACCGGCGATACTATGGGAAGTAGCAACAAAGCACGTTTAGTTTACGAAAGTTTCAGTATTGTACCAGCAGTCACAACGTCGGCAAGGCTATTTTCGTCATTTTTGCAAGTGTGAATAAACTTTAACGTTTTTATTGAAACTTAAACATTCTAGCGTTAAACTTATTATTTTGACATTGCACACACACTAAAAGTGGGTTTCTTCCTTCACGTAACTGTGCATTTGTTTTGTAAATAGCTTACACTGTTACTCATGGACGTAGTGTTATAGTTCCGAATATGGCGACGGGGTACGTTTTCCGAGTGCATATGGGGCACATAATCCTTATTGCTTTGAGTCTTACGCCAAGTCTAAAGCAAATGAAAAGTGTGTACAGTGCACGAAATGGGCGCATGGAGACTGTACGAAAGGGAATGTTCCATTTTTGTTTGCTTACATTGTGATGCAGACAATCAGTATAAGTATTCTCAAAAATGTCCGTATTTATAAAATATTTAAGTCACATTTTTGTAAAACCATTAAATAGCATTTTTTATTTTATTTTATTTAATGTGACTATTTTTACTATCCTCTTTTGTAATGTATTGTAAATTCATAATAAAAATACGTATTCAGTGAGATCAAGATAATTATCTCTGTTTTAACATTGAAAGTATAATAGGAATATTTGCCCCTGTACATTTTAAGTAAGCTGGAAAACTTGCCCCGCATACGGAGCAAATTTTCCAATGGAACATGGTCAGATAAAACCATTTGCTACCAAGAATGATATTTACTATTTTCAAAAATATCTGTACAAGACTGTAAATAAAGGTGTAGAAAAAATAATGATCCGCTGTTTACCGCAAAATCGGTAAAAATAAGAAGTACAAAAATAAAAATGTAAAATGGTGGAAAACGTGCCCCGGTCTCCCCTACGTATGAACTACTTACGAACTAGGACGGCACAAATATCCATACCCGAGGGGGGATTCGAACCCCCGACCGTAGTGGCCGTGCAGAACGTGACTGGAGCGCCTCAGTCCCCCCCCCCCTTTTTTTTTGTTCATCTGGTAGATCTGTGGTACGCGGTCGCTCATGGTTGTTCGTTGAAGGGTTGGCTCAGCTTTTTTATTACAGAGGGCGGTTAGCCCCCTGACCGGGCGCGCTGAGCCACCACGGCGCCCGGCAGTCCCCTCGGCCACCGCGGCCGGCTACCTCACCTTGTGCATACGCAAAACCTCCCTGAAGGTAACATCCGTGCCTCAGATTTTTTTTGTAAATCGTTTATTGAGGAGGTGAAGGAAGAAGTTGGCGGTTTATTTTCGTTAAAAGAATTGCAACCAGCTGCCTTTATGGATTTTTTTTTTTTTTTTTTTTTTTTTTTTTTTTTTTTTTTTTATCTTCAGCGGATACTTTGCAGGAACATTTATCTTCCGCTAAGCGTAGGTTGACGCTGTCATGGTGGTTTGTGTTTTTATTGTAAGTGTAATCACGTTATGCGTTGGGCGCTGACTCTTTTTTTACACATGACAACACTTTTGCTACACTTAGCGTTACACATTTACAAAAGACAAGGACTGACATTAGCTGCATTGGGGCACTGAAAAAATACAATGTCGAAAAGTGAAAATGTTAGTCGGGCCGGGAATCGAACCCGGGTCTTCCGCTTTGGGTCAGCGGTCGCCTTCACCACTTGGTTACCCGCGCTCGCATCTGCAGTGAAATAAATGAACCAAACGCCGTCTACGCGCGTTAATATCTATAATCAGATATGTTTATAAATAACTTATCATATTTGGTAAAATTTCTTATAACTAAAAGTCGACTAGTGACGCATTAGTTTTAAAAGCCTTCAGAAGATTCTGACATGAATAATAATAATCTGTAAGGAACTGCGAAGAAGGTCGTTTGGTTTATGAAATCACGTATCTAGGACGATATTTTAATTAGTGTGTGTGTGTGTATGTGTGTGTGTGTGTGTGTGTGTGTGTGTTTATAACAGATTCTGGGACCAGTAATAACTTTTTAGTATCTAAAACTGACGAAATTTCAGTAGATGTTGCTGGTTCAAAAATTTTAAAATGTTTGTAAAACTATGGCACCAAACTGCATTCGTCCCCAGACTACTTAAACTGAATTACGCTAACGACAAAACGCACACGCATATCAGAGGTAGGATTCGAATTATAACATTTCCTTCTGCCTGACTGGTGTCGGTACTTTTATAAACTATTAATTCTTCGTCAGCCTCTATGTCATTTTCCCCTAGAAATCTGTTCGCACCTAACAGTGTAACGGACAGTCAAAATTCTCTTTTTCGTAAATTTTCTTACGTTTGCCCCTAGAATTCTGTTCGCACATAAAAATGTAATTATTAATCCTCAGTTACAATACGGTAAATTCCATTTAGACAGAAAAGCTATTGTCCATGGATCAGCTCGCTGCAGAAAGCATCGTTCATGTGAAGCTAAGCTTGCCCTTTTCTCACATTACATCAGCGGCGGCTGGTATCTAAAACGAGTGGGGATTTACTGCTTTCACTGCATTATGCAATTTATCTTTTCAAATAATTCACCGGTCGTAAACAATGGCTACATCGGTGGCATTTGCGACGCGGAAGTGACCGTGCGCTTAGAAGCATCTTGCTACGGAATGCGTAAGGGACGTTCTTTTCCAGAAATACTGTTGTAAAAATTTAGAGGGCCGCAGTTTGAAGCTGGCCAATTCACATTTAGCGTTAAGACTACAAAGATAAGAGAAATTACAACTCGTACAGAGGCATACATTTTTCCCTCGTTATATATGAGAGTGGAACAGTAGTACGAGGTAACCTCCGCCATGCACCTTGCGGTGGTTGCGAAGTATGCATGAAGGTGCAGTTGTAGAATCCGTAGATTGAAGACGGTTAGTAGATCGCAATTACTTACCTGCTTTAAAGGTGTCGTTCTTTAAATTTCGAACAGAGTTCTAAATTGAAGTTTCTACATGCTTCCCATTTCGTTGGTGTAGTTCAATCACTGTATGTACAGATTTGATATGCACCATCAGGACACATACACACATTACTAGTCTGCAAAATGCAATGATAGGGGACATCACAACCAACTTTATTTGGAAGATAGCAGGTTGTTTATAGATCACATCGTGAAAATGCAGCTCCATGTGAAGTGATGAAGTTGATTAAATCAGTATTGATTGTTGGCGCTATTGCTGGCTATAAGCGCCGCTAAATACCCCGTCGCTGAATCAGTGAGTCTGAATGTGTATTCAGGGTACAGCAGTCCACGCTGCTTCCACATACACCATGTGACCAAAAATACCTCGACTCCTGGCTGAAAATGAGTTACAAGTTCGATGCGATCTGCATCTCTAATGCTAGATTTAAATTTTGGCGGCAGCTACCACTCTCAAAGGCCTACGTTCAGTAAGGTGCTGGATGATTTCTCGGGGAATGGCAGCCTATTCATTCTTCACTGAGTGCTAAACTGAGGTATCGATGTAGGTCGATGAGACATAGCTAGAACTACGCGTTCCAAAACATCCCAAAAGCGTGTTACAGGATTCTGTGCAAGCCAGTCCATTACAGTGATGTTATTGTTAAGTAACCACTCCGCCATAGGTCGTGAATTATGAACAGATGCTCGATCGTGTTGAAGGATGCAGTCACCATCCACGAATTGCTCTTTAACAGTGGGAACCAAGAAGATGTTTAAAACATCAATGTAGGCCTGTGCTGTGATAGTGCCACACAAAACAACACGGCCTGCCACGAAAAATACGATCACACCATTAACAACACCGTTCCGAATTTTTCTGTTGGCACTACACACTCTGGCAGATGACGTTCACCGGGCATTCGCCATACCCACACCCTGCCATCGGATCTCCACATTGTGTACCGTGATTCAGCACTCCACACAACGTTTTCCACTGGTGAATCTTCCAATGTTTTCGTTCTTTACAGTGAGCTAGCGGTCGGTTGGCATTGCCCTGCGTGATGTGTGGCTTATGGGCAGCCGCTCGACCATGAAATCAAAGTTTTCTCACCTCCAACCTGTCATAGTATTTGGAGTGGATCCTGATGCACTTTGGAATTCCTGTCTGGTCTGGACAGATGTCCGTCTATTACACTGTACGACCCTCTTCAACTGTCGTCGGTCTCTGTCAGTCAACAGAAGAGATCGGCATGTACACTTTCGTGCTGTACGTGACCCTTGACGTTTCCACTTCATTATCACATCAGAAACAGTGGAACTACGGATGTTAACGAGTGTGTCAATCTCGCGTAAAGACTTCTGACACAAGTGACACTCAGTTCCTGACCAAGTTCGAAGTCTGTGAGTTCCGCTGAGCGCCCCATTCTGCTGTCTCACGATGTATAATGATTACTGAGGTCGCTGATATGGAGTACTTGGCAGTAAGTGGCAGCACAATGTATCTAATATGAAAAGCGTATGTTTTTGGGGTATCCTGCTACTTTTGATCATGTAGTGTATTACCAAAATTGATGTAGTATTTTGTGTATCTCGCGCTAGTCGTTAAGTAATCAACGATCGCCGGCCGCGGTGGCCGAGGCGACTGAGGCGCTTCAGTCACGGTCTTCACGGCCATTACGGTCGGGGGTTCGAATCCCCCCTCGGGCATGGATATTTGTGTCGTCCTTAGCATAAGCTAGATGATAAGTAGTTTGTAAGTTTAGGGACTGATAACCCCGTAGTTAAGTCCCATAAGCTTAACAAACATTTGAACATTTTTGAACATTTTAATCAACGATCAGATATTTCCGATAGGCGATGGTAAAAACAATGTCATTCAAATGCCGATTCTGCCTGTACCATCACGACGGTGTGGAGCTTACAGTGGTGAGAGACTGTAGGACTTTAGTACACAAACACTATACTGGTCCCGCACCAGATATTATGGTTTGGAGTGTTATTGGACTTCACTCCCGCACCCCCTTTAGCTTTTCCAGAGTGCATCCCAGGGTGCCCCTGAGAGCTACAACACCAAGAAGAATCGCTTCTCGGCTTTTGGCAAGATCAATGTATTTTTTTTAATAGATAAGGAAAAAAGGTAAGAACACATACTTCACTTAACTTTTATTACAATATACAACATCACCAACATCTCTGAAGCGTTTGACCCAGTTGTCCTCCCAAAGCTTCGGAGCTCGCCGACGACCCACTGTAACGTGCAACGTCATTTGTAAGTGATTTGTGCATTACTCTACTGTTAGAAAAAAATGTTGCACGTAAATAACTGGCACTACTAATATGACTATATAATATTTCCGAAATATGATTAAGAAAATATGCAAAATACACTCCTGGCCATTGAAAAAGACGTGCTACAGCCGCGAAATTTAACCGACAGGAAGAAGATGCTTTGATATGCAAATGATTAGCTTTTCAGAGCATTCACACAAGGTTGGCGCCGGTGGCAACGCCTACAACGTCCTGACATGAGGAAAGTTTCCAACCGATTTCCCATACACAAACAGCAGTTGACCGGCGTTGCCTGATGAAACGTTGTGAGGTCTCGTGTAAGGAGGAGAAATTCATACCATCATGTTTCCGACTCAGATAACGGTCGGATTGTAGCCTATCGCGATTGCGATTTATCGTATCGCAACATTGCTGCTCGCGTTGGTCGCGATCCAATGACTGTCGGCAGAATATGGAATCGGTGGGTTCAGGAGGGTAATACGGAACGCCGTGCTGGATCCCATCGGCCTTACCCGCATGGCTGTAATGGATCGTGCAGCCACGTCTCGATTCCTGAGTCAACAGATGGGGACGTTTGCAAGACAACAATCTGCACATCTGCACGAACAGTTCGACGACGTTTGCAGCAGCATGGACTATCAGCTCGGAGACCATGGCTGCGGTTACCCTTGATGCTGCATCACAGACAGGAGCGCCTGCGATGGTGTACGCAACGACGAACCTGGCTGCCCGAATGGCAAAAGTCATGTTTTCGGATGAATCCAGGTCCTGTTTACAGCATCATGACGGTCGCATCCGTGTTTGGCGACATCGCGGTGAACGCACATTGGAAGCGTGTATTCGTCATCGCCATACTGGCGTATCACCTGGCGTTATGGTATGGGGTGCCAATGGTTACATGTCTTGTTCGCATCGACGGCACTTAGAACAGTGGCCGTTATATTTCAGATGTGTTGCGACTCGTGGCTCTACCCTTCATTCGATCCCTGCAAAACCCTGCATTTCAGCAGGATAATGCACGACCGTATGTTGTAGGTCCTGTACGGGCCTTTGTGGATACGAAAAATGTTCGACTGCTGCCCTGGCCAGCACATTCTCCATCTCTCTCACCAACTGAAAACGTCTGGTCAATGATGGCCGAGCAACTGGCTCGTCACAATACGCCAGTCACTACTCTTGATGATCTATAGTATCGCGTTGAATCTGCATGGGCATCTGTACCTGTAAACGCCATCCAAGCTCCGTTTGACTCAATGCCCAGGCGTATCAATACCGTTATTACGGTCAGAGGTGGTTGTACTGGGTACTGATTTCTCAGGATCTATGCACCCAAATTGCGTGAAAATGTAATCACATGTCAGTTCTAGTATAATATATTTGTCCAATGAATACCCGTTTATCATCTGCATTTCTTCTTGGTGTAGCAATTTTAATGGCCAGTAGTGTAATTAGAAATACACTTAAGTGATTTAATGGCAGTTACGATTTAAATTTTTTACTCAACTTTAAATTAAAATGCAACAGAAAATCTTAATGAAGTTTCAGATTATTGGGGGTGAATCTACATTGCAATAAGTTTGTTCGAACCTTGCACATTTTGTATATTCTGTGTTGATTAAAAAAGAGCGCTGACAAATTAAGCACCTATCTTTTCTGTTAGAACTGAGAAATGTCGTCAAAGTTATTTTAGGAACTTTAACTTGGCAGCTGGGGCCGGGTAAGTACGTTTGAATGCTGTAACATGAGAAAGATGCACATTGAATATCGGATTCCTAAAATTATAAAACGTAAGTAGATGCAGGTTCTGGGTCAAATTTAAAATAAAGTAACGACGACCTACACTAGCGGCGTCATTGTACTAATACAAGCTGGGTCGCTGAAAATTTCTAAAAATCATTAGTAATGAATTCAAAGATAAAAGCAGATTTGACTCCTGAAAATATTATTAATTTTTTTCTGGCCACTTATCTGTACAATTAGATCCACAGAAGCTGCAAAATGGTGGCAGTATAGACCTAACTATAAGCGTCCGTAGTGTAAGAACAAACATGATAGAGTGGTCAGTGTACGAGAAAACAACTAACGAAAATAGTTTTGTTCAACCACAGATATATGTAATCATAGTCCCAATTATTCTATTCCACTGGATGAAAACCCGGCGTTGCCCGGGTATTTATTTATTTATTCAGTCAAGCCTTGAGTTAGTACTTGTCCTAACCTTACTCCCTCTGTCCATTCCATTTTACCAAAGACAACTTATTTTTATAGGAGAATATATACGGTACGAAATAGGGCTGTCTTGCACAATGTAGAAAATTATAAGTGCAGTAACCAAACAATGAAAGGTAGTAATCAAAATACAAATCATATGTAATATTAATACGTTCATTCAATTCAAAAGTTGACTATAAACAAAATTTCTTGTCACTTGCCCAGGATTTAATATGAATACATTCTTTAGTGATCCCATCCATGAGCAAGCGACATAAAGATTTACGTGTGAGAAACATGGACATGTCAAATCCACCCCCCAGTATTTCTCCGATTATTCAAATGTTTGTAGAGTTACGAGACCTAACTGTAGCGGTCAACGGTCTCTAAACTTATAAACTACTTTAACTTATCCTAAGAACGACAAACACACCCTTGGGTGGACTCCGACATGGAACAGTCGTGGGCACCGAAGCAAGGCGCCTCAGCGCGTAAGACTATTTCGCCGCGGCTTCATAAATTGCCCTTTGATTATTAATTGTAATAGACAATGCAAGTCTCACTGGAATCTGCCCTTCCTTTAAGTTAACAGATAGGTCTGGCGCAAATAAAGGGTACTCGTTGGAAATGCAGTGTTTCATTCTCTTCCGTTGCTTGTAGGTTTGTAGCTCTATAGAAGTGTATAGCTTTCGCCTACAGCCGTGTGCACTTCATAGTTCAAAGTTGTCAACAGCACTGTCAGCTTTCAGGATTTTATTTAAGCTGACTGAAATAAAGCAGTGTCTTAGTAGCATATACGTAAATTTATTAAATGGGGTGCATGATGTGACAAGATTGTATCCATCGCAGTATATATGATCAAAATGATCAAATACTTATAAAAATTATATGTTGTACAATTGTATGATATTGCAGGTGCATAGTCATTCGTATAAGTGCTGTATGACAGTAAAATCTGTTGCGCATACAGTTAGTAGTAAAGAAGTAATAGACTGAAACCTGATGCGTGATAGGACGGTTTTTGATGAACGTTAGTACTTATGTTTTCATTAAAAAATGTTCAAATGTTTGTAAATTTATCGGACCAAACTGCGTGGTCATCAGTCCGTAGCTTACAACCTACTTAAACTAAGGTAAACTAACCTAAGGACAACACCCCCCCCCCCCCATGTCCCAGGTAGGACTCTAACCTCCGCAGCGAGGCGCCTTAGACCGCTCGGCTACTCCGTCGCGGCTCTGTTTTCATATCTCATGAACGATGTGTAGTACTGTGATACAATTTCTAAGGTAAATTCAGCTGCATATGGGTATACTGTCTGTACAATTTCCTGTTATTACTATTTGTAGTGTAGAAATTATAAATTGAGACATCATACCAGATTTATTTATTTAATCTTGTCAGAGCTACATCTGTATTTAATTAATAGGCTACATATACTAGTTACAAATAAAAACTAAGTAACAATTACACATTGATGATTTTTACACATCCCAATTCATTATTGTCCATAGCAGGCTCATATCTTTCTCCAGTGTTCGGCACACTTCACTGCAGCGTCGTTGGCCAACCACAGGTCTTGGAAACTACATGGGGCCGGCAAGGATGGACAGCTCAGCAGGTGTCATTGTTTGTTTTTCTCCACATTGGCAGAGGTTGTCCTCTGCGTATCCCCACTTTTACAGGTTATCCTTTGACCTTCCCATTTGACACCTAAGTCTATTTAGGCTCTTCCAGACTCTCCATTCCAGTTGAGATCCAGCCGAAAGTTTTTCTTTGATGTTCCAACATTACAAGCTGCATTTTTCCAATTTCTGTTTCCACATAGATTTCCTGGTTGCAGGTTGACTTTCATTTAGTGGATGTTCAAATTTAAAGAAAAGTTTGCTCGATTTTAATTTTGCCACCACTGGCTGATGTCCGAACGGGGATGTCTTCTATTCTCGCACTGTCTGCTTCTTTCAGCCATCGCCAACGTTGGCCGTCTGATCTGTGGGGGAGCTGTTCGGGAACACATATAAAGGGGATCACGGGTTGTACGCTTCAGGCATCCCGTAATTAATCGACATGAATCCAGTGCTGCATCTACCTTGTGGACGTGCGTCGATCTTCTCCATACGGAATATGCATATTCAGCTGGAGCAAAACACAAAGCTAGGGATGATGAACGTAGATTTGCTCCCCATTGTGAGCTGGTAAGTTTGCGGATTATACCGTTGTGTGTGTTGATTTCCGCTCTAGTTTTTTTTTCTCTACAAGTTTCTTGTAAGACAGTGTTCGAACTAACGTGACTCCGATATAAACTGGATTTGGGAAATGTTTAACTGATTTCCATTCCAATTGTAATTCCCGTTTTGCTTCCTTATCCTTGCATCTGGTCCAACTGGTTGGTCGTTTGTATACAGGTTGAAAACTAGAGAGGACAAAACACTACCTTGTGGGAGCCCATTCGTCTGGTTCCTCCAGCGGCTTCTATGTTCTTGAAATTCCACATAGTATCGTCTGTTGGAGATCAGTGATCTCAAAACTTCATTAAGATGGTAGTTTTCAGTCATTTTGAAAATTGTTTCCAGTAGGATTTTATGGTTTACCGTATCGTATCGTATGCTGCTGATAGATCGACAAACACCACACCAGTTTTTTCATCCTTCTGAAACCCGTCATATATATATTGTGTTAGGCAGAGGACCTGACCAGTAAAAGGCTTTCCGGTTCTAAATCCTGCCTGTTGTGGAATCATTTGATTTTCTAGTAGTGGTCCTATTTTATTCAAGATAAGACGTTCGTATAGTTCGAAAGGGCAACACAGCAGTGATGTTGGAGTGTAGTTCTTGGCATCATTTCTTGATTTACCTTGCTATGGGTCTACTACTACTATGGCCTTCAACCATAGCTTTGAGAGCATCTTGTTAGCCCAGCAGAAGTTATAAAGAGCCATTCCTTAGCTATGGGTCCTATGATCTATATAAATTCATTAACGATATCATCAGGACCCAGGGCCTTTCGGGATTTCAAGGAACTGATAACTGCTTCTAATACTATTGAAGTGAAATATGGCACTGGTGGTATTTCAGTCACTTGTGGCCTCTTGAACGAAGTGGCAAATCTTGCTGTTTCTGATTGGTTTACCATTCAGTAGGAGCTGATGTGCGATCTGATTGGCGGTCACGGAAACCTGATCCTTAGGGGCTGATGGGTCGCTAGATAATCGTTTTAAGAGGTTCCAAACTCTTCTGTTTCTGTTTCATATCAAGACTCTCCAACATATGTTTCCAGGACCCTTGGCGGTCTTTGCTTTTAGTTTCAATCAGCTGATCCCCAAGTTTTATAGTTTCTTCACTGAAAGCGTCGTGGCTGTAATGCTCAATGTATTCATTACATGTTTCATCTTGTTGGAAACTCCAGGAATGTATAGTGTTCTGCAGTCTCTGGGTATGCCGAGTCTTGCTGATCTTTTAACAGCTTGGACGCACTTTCCGTAGTTTTCAGTGTTTGTTGGTAAATATACGCTTTCCTTAACTAAGGTTTCAGCAATTTTTTTCCACTTAGCAGTGAAACGTGGACGATAAGGAGTTTAGAAGCTTTTGAAATGTGGTGCTACAGACGAATGATGAAGATTAGATGGGTAGATCAGGTGACTAATGAAGAGGTGCTTAACCTAATTGGGGAGAAAAGGAGTTTCTGGCATATACTGACTAAGAGAAGGGACAGATTCGTGGGACGCATTCTGCGACATCAAGGAATTGTCAACTTAGCATTAAAAGGTAGTGTGTGGGGTAAAAATCGTAGAGGGAGATCGAGGGACAAATACAGTAAGCAGATTCAAAAGGATGCAGGTTGCCGAACATATTCTCAGATAAAGAGACTTGCACAGGACAGGGTAGCGTGGAGAGCTGCATCAAACCAGTCTGCGGACTGAAGACCACAACAACAACACAACAGCCCTTTTAAAGTTTAAACGCCTTTTAAAGTTAAAACGCCTTTTAAAGGGTACTTCTTGGGGAACTATTACTGGTTTAAACTTTAGCATGATTGGTCTGTGTTGGGTCTTTGGGATAGGTTTAAGAACGAATTTATTGCATGATCCAAACAAGGTTTTGGAAACAAATATGAAATATGAGTTATACCCACTCCTCCATCTTGCTCTGTTGAATGATGCAGACTGTTTCTGATCATGGATGAGATTGAGCTCTTGTTCTTCTGCCCAACTTTCCAATAATTCTACGTTCTCATTTGTGTCTTGGTAGCCCCACACTTTACTGTGACAGTTAAAGCCTCCCATTATTAGTTGTGGGTGGCAGACATGTTGACTGAAAGCAAACCTTTCTCCTGGTGGTTTATATATTTATGACACGTGATGCTTCCGATAGTCACAGATATGATTTCCGTCTTGTTAAAGGTGTTAAATAGTACGTTGGACACTTTGATTCTACGCCGAATACCCATATTGGTCGTGAGGGCATTCCTTCACCAGGATCATCCCAGGAATACGTTGTCGGCGTTGTTATGGCCCTCTGTGTGTCTCCTGGAGGCACAGGAAGTCGCAGGAATGTAGTTTACAAGTTTTGGATATAAGTTGTTCTTTTTCAGTTGGTAAGCCTTCAGTCTTGAGAGATATGACTGTCATATATGGCTCTGAAAAGGGCCGTTTCATCATTTCAGATTTTGAATAAAATGTCCGTTTAGACGTAGTTTAGTATGTGGAAGGATTTTTCGGTGTTTACCGTTGACCAGGGAATTCCAGACTGTACATGTACAATCTTCTGGGAAGCTCCTTCCTTGTCATAGCAGATACTTTAGTTTTACTCCATGAACAGTGGAAAAGTAGAGAGCTTTTTACTATCACCATTTTGATATGGTTGTCAGCGATAAAAAGTATAATAAATGATTCAAATTATGTTTAAGGTTTGTTGCAAGTCGGTATGTAATATCATTCTCAGAAAATTTATGAATAAAGTCTCATCGCATGATGTGGCAGTTTTTTACGATTTCTATTGCTTATGACGTTATATATCCTGAACTATGTGTGGTCTGTGGTTCTTATCCCTACAGAAATTGTTAACTCATGGTAAGGGAAGTGTGTACCGAATTTGGTTTAAATCGGTGCAATGGTTTAGAAAGAAATGTGCAGCATTGTCACGTGTACAACAGTTTTTCGCGCATCTAATTGTTTATGACGTCATATCTTGTGAAGTATGTGCTGTACGTGATCCTTACACTTACAGCAATCGTCCTTACGGTTTGAAAGTCAAATGTGCAAAATTTCATCCAGATTGGAACAAAACAGTAGATTTATATGCAATACGTGGCCGCGGCGGAGCGGCCGAGCGCATTGAGACGTTATGCACTGATGCACGAGGCCGTTCCCCGTCGGGGGTTCGAATACCCCCTCGGGCATGGATGTTTGTATCGTCTTTAGTATAAGGTAGTTCATAAGTACTTTATACATTTAGGAACTGATGATCCCGCAGTTATGTCTCTTAAGCTTTGCAAACATTTGAACGTTTTTATGCAATACGTGCACACAAACAAACACACGATGTTGTATGTAACAACGGGTTGTAAATCTATTGGTATCGACAGACATGGTATGACAGCAGAAGTGTTTATGGACTATTTTGGTAATACTGTATAGAAAATAAATCTGCAGAAGAATGAGCCCGGAAGACGATCCGATATACGTGATTGCGATAGTGAATACAGTATTCACATTCACAATACAGGCACATCATTGTCTCAGGAGACGAAAACTCTGAAAATGATTAGGAAAAATGTTGACATTAAAATAAAAAATGCTTTGTATGAGTTGAAAAACAGAGAGAGAAAGATAAAGATAAAGAAATAAGTGTCGGATTGGGGGAGGGGGGGGGGGTGGCTGAGGCAGGCGGGCAAACGCCCCCCGCCCCTGAGCATACCTCAAGATTTTCAAAACTCGTCGCCTATGTAGTCAACACAAAAGATTATTCTTCCGATTTTATGTGAGTGGGCTTTCAAAGAGTCGTTTCAAACGTCAGTGCACTATACTGTCGTAAGTGAAATTATACCTCTTTATTTATTATTTATTTATTTATTTATTTATTTATTTTTTTGCATCACATGTTTTTGTTTACCGTGGGACACTTTATGCATAAAAGGGCCATTTTGGGTTCCCGGGTGGAACATTTATTTTCGGCAATTATAATCCTTTTCTTTGAAACAAAACACGTCCAAACTTACTACCAACCATGTTCACTGCATGACTAGTAAACATTATTAGTAATACGTATTAAAATTTGTTTTTAAACGCTTACAAATTATTAATGGTAACTAATTTGTTGACCGTGAAAATATTTTGCCCCTACTGAGAAATACCTGCGGATGCCTCTGTGCAGGGCTGGCCCGTCCATATAGGCAAACTAGGCAGTTGCCTATACCCGGGCCATTGAAACATTGCACTTGACGTTTCGCGTTACAGCGAGTTAAGTGGCTACACTGCTTTAGCGACGTTGCAACACTAGCCTCTATACGCACAGCAGACGAAACGGTTTTCAGTTGCATCTCCTAAATGTAGGCTATTGAGCAATAAAAGTGCATATAATAATTCGTTCTTGAACAACAATTAATTAACGAGATATTAATGAACACCAGAGCACAACAATGTACACGCTTTCAATAACGGAGCAAAGCAATATAGAAAATAAGCTTTGGATCACAACAGATACGAAATAAACAATAATCTAGAAAGTAACTTCTCTCTCTACGTTTTACAATCAGAATGCTTTTCACTTACCAATTTACGGCGACAATGGTAAAATTCCCCATCTTCACTGTTGTCGTCATTGCCAAAATCGTCGTCATTACCAAGACAAATCATTAACCATTAATGCTTACTGATGATCCCTGCCATTCTTTGCGCTTCCCGAATCAGTTTTTCAACGTGCTCGACCCTTTTTTTTTTTTTTTTTCTTCAAGATGCAGCATCCACATTGTCAACAGATTAATGCAACAGCTTTCCACCTTTCTTATTGTGAAAGACTTATTGTTCCTTAAGTAATTCTTCACGTCACGCCATACCAATTTTATAGGGTTAAAACGGCAGTGAAATGGGGGCAGATTTGTTACATTGTGACGCTGCTCCTTTTGGGATTTCGTCTACTGCATATATGGGTGTAATAGGCTTATTTTGTTTCACAAGCGATTATAAAAGAAGTTTTGACATTGACATATCTGCAGCAATATTTCTTTCTTGTAACCACTGCACCATAACTTCTTTCCGATCGTTTGAAGCGAGAATGAACTTCCTTCTCAGAGCATAAGCGAAGTTTTTATTCATACGAAATTGGGAACTTACTCAGAAAACTTCACTAGACAAACGACTTTTCGGTGACATTCTACAATTACTTGAACTCAGAAAGTCAAGTTAAACCACTCACAGTAAAACAAATCGCAGCGAAAAAAAAGCACAGACAACAAAAATACGACACACAATTTTGTTTACGTTAGAACTGAACAAAGCTGGCAACGCGGGAATGTTGACGTCACGGCATGTGATCACTGGAAGTGTTTAGCGCGCTGTGATTGGAGCGTTCCCAGCGACTAGCGCCTCGCGCTTCTTGCTCTTCACTTGTATTTGTAAACGTCAACTGCAAAGTTTCAGCGGCCCGGGTATAGGGCGCTGAATTTTGGGGGCGGCAGATTTGTGGTGCGCGACGAACCCTCGTGCGCTCGCGGTGCGGTTTACCTTGCTGTTGCCCTGCGGTTCCAGGAGCGACGATTCCCGGTTACTACGCATAGAGCGACAGGCAAGAAACAAGACGTTAGTCAATGTTACATGCATTCTCTTTGACTCTTGAGAATTTTGTTAGGCCGCTATTAGCTGATGGCAACTAGCGTCGCCACTAGTGTCTCGGGCGACTCACGGGGCATTGCACCTTATGGCGCCTATTAGCCGGCGGACAACAGTGGCGACGCCGAGACACCAGTGTCATACAGGGGCCCGGCGGCTGCCCCGGACACATCTAGTCGCCCAGAGCCGTCACGGGGCATTGCGGCATATGGAGCCGATTATCCGTGGGACACTAGCGGCGACACTTTCAGCGCGCATATGGCTCGTCGCTCTGGCAGCTGTCATTCAGTAGCTCGTGAACTGCAGTACTGTGTGCGCTGTACTTGCTCTGTGTTACCGTATTTTATGAATATGGAAACAGTAAATACGGTTGACCGAGATAGAGAGTGCAAGGAGCTGAATAAGCTCTTCGAAAGTAAAATATATACCGAAGACCTAATTGCTGAGGTAGAAGGCAAACCAGCGCTTTGGGATGTCACGACCGAAGCCTATTCCGACAAAAGTGACAAACTGGGTGTTTGGTGCAGTATTTTAAGGAAATTCATTTCAGAGTTCGAGGAGAGACCAGCTAGCGAAAAGAATGTTCTAGGTGAGTTTTCACTACTTCGATACAGGATTTAGTAATATTCGTAAATAGTTCATAACTATTCAAAATTTGTGCATATTTTTCATTATTTAGTATTATTAATGAGTTTTAGCTAACAAGGAAATAGTCTGACATGTCACGTGAGAACTTTCTTTTATAATATTTTCATTTCATCAAGTCCAGTGCTGAACTTTTCATCCCTCCGAAAATTTCATTTCACCCATCATGAGATAATTAGCGCTCAGTTTGAACCACTGATCCCACCTGATCGTGGACATTGCTTTTATTAACGTGTAAGTGTAAAAATTAGCCTGCAGAAACAACTTTTCTAATAGCACATACTGTACCTAACTGCCCGTATCTCGATGAGAAGGGAGCAGGTATTCAACAGTTGCGCCACCAGTTGACCGTTGCTTAAACCTGCGACGAGTGGCGACACTAGTTGCTCTCGGCTAATAGCGGCCTTAGTAAGCGTTTAATGAACAGACGAGTAGCAGTTTGCAACCAGTCACCCCAAGATCAAAGCTGGCGTGCCACCCATCGTGTCAGCTGCGGCGCCCTCACGGACTCGCGCAGTCCGCCGCTCTGCTGTCCCTGTAGTGTACAATGGGCGCTAATAAGACCACACACATCTTCAGTGGTACAAAAAGAGGAGAAGGTATAGGGCGCCAAATAACACAGGGTGTGCCTTATATCTGCACATAAGCAAAGGGGAAAGCTGTTCTTTATATTTCTGATGCTATCATGTTATCGGTTTCTTGGTAAGAAAGATCCCTTCTATTTGTTCATAATGACGCTAGTGATAGTATCGTTTCGTGATGCACAAAGACGTTGTGAGTTTGTGCCTCTCTCATTGAAGAGATAGGCTGTCATCAAGCAACTATGTATTTTTGTTTCTGTAGAATCTATACGTCCACAGACTACAGGAACGGAACAGGCTGAAGCATTTCAGTTTAGTTGTAGTAACGTGTGAGATGTCAGCTATCTCCAGCGCCTTCGTATGAGCGCACTTTGCCGGCGGGCACTTGGAACAACAACTAGACTTTCGGTCTGTTACACTATTGTTGTGAACCTTTTTTTCGAGGAAAATCCTTCCCCTCCCTCCTCCCACGAGAGTCGCTCGCTCTTTAGTTTACGCCCCTTCCCAACATTTTCTGTCCAGTTCTCTTCCGGGAGTGAACGGAACAACTTTACTGTGCTTGTTTTTATATAGTGGAGAAAGCTCAGCGTTGCCCAGACCCTTTTAAGGTATGTTTCTACTATCACAATATTTACTTATGATGCCATTTAATGATTTAGATGGGCTCACGAATCGGAAAACTCATGTAATAATTACTTTATCCCAATAATGAGATGTGCGTTAGAAAAGTTGCCTAGGAATCCACTGTCACGATAATAGCTGCATATGTCGACTCAGTTGTTCTATTTATTGACATGCACTAACACATACATCATCAAGCCTGGCAGAGTCAAGTCTGAATCCTAATTTTTTTCAACGAGCAAATTCTAGCAACTGTCTTTTGCTGAAGCCACCCTCCTCCTCCTCCTTCTTGCCTTAATCAGATGTGACAAAACCTCCGCCATTTATAACACCAACGTCTTTTCTTCAATGAAAACATTTCAAGTATCAACAACTGTACCATTGTCATCATCTTGGGAGTCTAACATTGCAACCGCCGGCCGCGGTGGCTGAAGGGACTGCGGCACGCCAGTCACGTTCTGCACGGCCACTAGGGTCGGGGGTTCGAATCACCCCCCTCCCCCCCTGGGCATGGATATTTGTGCCGTGCTTAGTAGTAGCTACTTCATAAGTAGTTTGTAAGTTTAGGGACTGATGACCCCGTAGTTAAATCCCATAAGCTCTACAAACATTTGATTTCTTAACAGTGCGACATTTGAACCCATACCATGGCACATCTCGCAAACAATTGGCCTGGGTATGTAACTGCTGCTTTTCCGCTTTTCTGTGACCATGAAAACGCACAAATCAGTCTTTCTTAAATTATAATAGTACTAGCTGAAAACCCGGCGTTGCCCGGGTATTTATTTGTTTATTTATTCGAACCTTTAGTTAGTACTTTTCCCATCCACTCCTTTTTTTCTAAAAACATGTTATGTTTATCAGATAATATATAAGAAATCACAGGTAAAAATACACTCGTTTCGAAGAATCCAATCACGAAATTCAACAATAATGATTGTAATAATATCACAGATGGATCACTTGATGTAATGCGCGAAAAGTCAAATATTTTTTAAAGAGATGTATTAAAAGAAATTTCTTTTTTATTGCTTTATTTATTTATTCTTATATTTCCTTATTCGTATGCTTATCCGTACAGAGAAAGAGCTGAAGACATTGTAGCACGCATAGACCAGAGATATGGTCTGGGGCATCACGTTTCGCTGTACTAACCTCCTTGCTATAGAGTCGCAAACGTCATCGCTAGCCTTCAGTCCGAATTTTTTTAAATAATTTGACGACTTTCAACCACCATATCTTCCACCCCCTTACACCTGTCGGCATGGAACTGCTATAGTGTACAACGGACAACAATTACAAACCATTCGTTTGCTTTCTGTAGTTTTCGCTGCAGAGCTAAATATTAACACACACACGTAGAATTGTACATACACCGATAACTTTCCATCCCAATATCCTCCACCCTTTTATCATTATCAACCCTCAAGCAACAATGCAACCAATAAAACCATTTTCAAAGAGTAAATATAATTTCCAAAGAGTAATTATTGTTTGCATTTCACGTTATATTCTTCAGATTACTAAATATCTGTCAGATCGCTATAAAACTTTCCTCAGGTATAATACAGTAACTGTACAAATATTTAAATCTCTGCGTCTTGTCGTTCGGAAGTGATAAGCGTACACCGAACAGACATTCATAATTATAGATATAGATTAAGCGAACAAATGTTGGCAATTCGTGTCTCAGTAATAGCTTCTAGGATTTACATGAAACTTTATGCCTAGCTAGTGCCGCGCGGTCTGAGGCGCCATGTTATGGATTACACGCAGTGGCGTAGCTATCATAGGGCTAGGCGGGGCAGTGCCCCGGGGCCCCCGAGCTCAAGGGGCCCCTCGGCCTACGTGAGCGACGTTCCAAAAAAGTTACCGTTGATCCTTGAACACTTTCATGTCCCCCAACTACTTCGGACAATCGAAGTTCTACTGTATATAATAATTTAGTTGATTGGACGTTCTCCGACTTTTAACTTTTTGAACCATGACCAACAAACCTCAAACGCACGAAGTGAAATCCAAACATTATTCGCACCCCAGAATATAAACATAACAAGGTCCTTTGCTTGTCTGCTAAGACGTGGACCCTGCCACCGTTAGTGTGTTGTCGGTTGAAGTCGGAGTTGCCGTGCCTGCCAATCTTTGCTAAATAACAGTGAATGGTGCTGAATTACTAGCACAGTGTTGGACAGTAGACAGTGTGATCACATTTAAATATGAAGTCTCTACAATGTATTATTACAGAATGGTATTATTATGGTAACTCAACTGTTTGTGTCGTGAACTCCCAAAAGGTGTGGTCCATAATCATAGATCCCAATGAAGTTCTGAAATTCGTGCAAGAAGAAGAAAAAATATGGTTACTTTGTCACAATAGTAAATTGTGCATTCAAGACACTACCCTGTACCCCAATGCCACTATAATAAGCGAAGATGTCAACTTAGTTATTTTACATATTACTTTTTCCTGGCCAGGCATTAATATATACTTCATGAAGCCTGGTAGGGGCACGGCTCAAACCAAAGTATTCCATCAAACAAAATCCAGCAACTTTCTTTTCTGAAACCATCCTATACGAATATTTCTCCTATTTCCCTTCTTTGACTGGACTATCAACGAAATTAGGCTGATCGGCATAGAGAGTGAGTTGTCAGCACTGACAACAGTTCGCCTGCTGTCACCGCGGACTTGACTGTTCCCGGTTTGCTTCGCGACAGGGGGGGGGGGCGGCATGTTTTCATGGTTAAGTAAAATTTTTTCATTGTTTATTTTTTACTAGCTTATGCCTGCGACTTCATTCACCTAGAATGGAGCAACTTCGGAAACTATCCCAAGAGGTCGTTTATCTTTATGTCTTACCCAGGTCCAAATCTATTCCTCTGCAAAATTTCATTCAAATCCGCCCAGTAACTTTTGCGTGAAAGCATAGCAAACAAACCAACTTTCACAGTTATATTTGAGAGTACAATTAACTAATATCTGCTGCGTGACACATAATAAATTACATAATAGTATTTAGGTTTGCCTCCTTATGTATTCCAGTACGCGGTGAGGAACTGATGATGAAGTAGTTTTGCATAGTTTTAGTTTAAAGAGGGCCCCAATGTCATTTTTGCCCCGGGGCCCTTGGTGACATTGCTACGCCACTGATTACACGCCCGCTTTCGCCGGAGGTTCGAGTCTTCCCTCGGGCATGGGTGTGTGTGTGTGTGTTGTTCTTAGAAATGTGTACGTCTACGCGCTGATGACCCAAGCAGTTTGGTTCCTCAGGAATTTACACAGCCAAACACACACACTTAGCAAGGGGATTAAATTCCAAATTTATCTCGATAGGTGTCATCCTGACTAAAAAAAAAGACGCTGGGCTGATTTAGGATAAAAATCCATGTGCGTTCTTCGTACCGTGCATTTCGCACACATTAAATCTTGCGGTGAATGATGTTGCTAAATGTTGTTTCGCTGACACATCATTCTTCAACTTGATCCAAACAATTTACGTGTATTTTTCTGCTTCAACATATCGTCGGGATGTCCTGTTGCACCATATGCCTGCTTTGATGCTAAAACAAGTGAGCGATACTAGATGGGAGAGCTGGATTGATGCATTGTGTCATTTGCGTTATCACCTAGCTGATGTGCTCGATGCACTCATGGATATTTATGAAGGTCATACATTGATTGATTCAGCTGGAAATCATACGCCAGTTGACGCTCAGTCAACTGCTATAAAAATAGATAACTTCAATTTTATTGCTTCACTTGCTGCATGGTAAAATATATTGTTAGAAGTATATTTCACTAGCAGACTTCTTCAATCAAAACAAACTGATCTTAAAGCTGCTACAAATGACTGTTAAAAACAAAAACCTTTCTTGAAGATAGTGGAAGTGATTTGGGATTTGAAAAAATGCTGGTAGAAGCAAAAGAAATTTCAGAAGCAGCCAACATTTCAGCATAATTTTAATCAGATATCTAACCAGACCGTTTACGACACAAGAAAAGACGGATTGGTTATGAAGCAGAACCTATTCGTGACGAGCAAAATCATTTCAAAATTTTCATTTCGCGAAGTTGGACACTACAATACATTCAACTGACTAGAGATTTCATCAGATTAACAGCCTATTATTAGATTGTGTATTTGGCTGTCCAACATACATGATGCATAAAATAAAACTCCCAAAGTTGTTCTTGAAGAATGTCAAATTAACACAGTCTCTAACTCAGAAAGACTCTACAGATATTAATGCTACTGATCTACACAATTTGTTACATGACGTTGCTAGAAGAGTACCCAATAATGCAGGGCCACAGGACGCTGTGAGTTATATTTGTAAAAATAGACTTATGGACATTGTACCTAATTTAGTTACTGTACTAAGAATGTTGCTTACTCTTCCTGTGTGTTACGAGTGGTGACCGCAGCTTCTCGAAATTAAAAGTCATAAAAAATATCTGCGATCAACAATGACTCACGAAAGACTTGCGGGGTTGACAACTTCGTCAACTGAACGAAAAACAGCAGACACAATTGATTTAAAGGAGATCATCTGATAGTTTGCAAAAGCCAAGGCAAGAAAAATGAAAATTTTCTGACTCTGTATAATGAGGCTTATAATTGTTATCTATCACCCAAAACCTTTTTAAAAGACAGAATGTAAAAACGATGAAAAAGGAACATTGTTGTATAAAGGTGTAAGGATGTGTCCCATTTTCATGGGGAAATGTATCTATGTAATATATATGTTGTGATTCTGTATTTGAATAAAAAAGATGCAATGTGTATCTTCATTGATGTTTTGTTACGATTTTATTAAATGGGACGCCATTAAAATAATTTGCTTAGGGCGCTGAATTTGCTCGAGCCGGCCCTGTCTCTGTGAGACCAAAGTGTAAAATTTTCTATGTATCTGTTAATATTAAAGCGGTCTAAAACATAATTCTGTTAACACTGCTGTGTCACTCGACTGTAACACTTTCAGGAACACAAAAGAGAGGTAAGCGTCGCCGCCGCACGAATGACGTGTCGATTTGCATCGACTGATATTTGGCCATTCATGACCGATTCCTATAAACAGTGCAGTAGCTTCGTACCTCCCTGACACTACAGTGCAGCGAAGTGTGTTATATACTTAGTGTAATTCGTTCATACACCCTTCGAGAATAGATAGTTTGGAACAAACTTCTGTTGTAATATGAAAGTAATCCATAGCTTTGACGTATTCACGTTGTTTCTACTATTTTTTAGAATTAAAATGTTTGAGAAAAATTTACAAATATGTGCCTGTAATGGGTTAATTTTGTAACTTTGTGCCTACAATTCAGAAACGTGCCCTAGGCACGGCTACCGGCTAGTGCTCATGCTAGCTCAGTACTCGGTAAGTCGTTACATGTTTGATTCTGTGTGTGCCGTTACTTGTTTGTTCTGACATACTTATCAATTTACGGTGTATTAGATGTCTCCATGCAAACCATAAAATTTCCATCTGATCTCTCTTTATAATATCTTCGATTTCAGTGCTGGGGAAAAAGGGTCGGATGCGTATTCATTGGTATAAATAGGCGTACTATCATGGAGGTACCTCCATGATCATAACAAGGTCTACTTCTTTCTATAAGTTATGAACCTGTTAACTCACTTCAAGTGGGAAACTGTGAAAGGCGGGATACTCGGCAAATGATCTTACGCAAGTCTGAAATGGTTTTGCCTATCAATTTAAAAATGTGGCCAGTGTGAGTTGCTGTTCTTAAAGACAATCGCTTCAAGATTTCTTTTTATTGTTTATTTTATTTATTTTTTATTTCGTGGTCAAATGATCAATTTTGTGGATGTATATCGTACGTGTCAGTTTTACAAGTTGTTTTGGCTTAAATCTGTGTTAATACGAAACAATAATGATCAATTTCTTAGAAACATGCATCCAACTTTACTTCTACTACAGGAGAATATTACAGAAAAGTAAATTCAGAGAATAAATTAAGGAAAAAATCTGTTGTAGGAAAATAAACTGTTTGTAATAAAAGCAGATAGAATAACAAACTGGATCTGGAAATATATCTGAGGTCACAGTTGGGCACCATGGACACTATGCATTGTTAGGAACCTCTCTACAGAGTAAGGTACCCATTGCAGTAAAAAGAACGCCTTAAGTTTATTTTTAAACAAATGTTTATCATCTAGGCCTTCTCAGCTTTTAATTTCTAGAGAGGGGACACTAAAGTTTTACAACAACCGAAATATAGGCCTACCCCCTTCAGCAATACTTCTGCCTATAGTGGGTATTACCTTTTCTACAAGTATCATGACATCACACTCTTACATTTAAAAAGGGGCTTTTGTTTGCTTTTGAAGCACATCATTAAGAATATCTATTGTTTCAAGTTCCTTAGAAACGCTTTTATATGAGGCTCTAGGATGCTTTTTAATTTACTTTTGCATAAAAGTCAGTTTTAGCAGATGGCTAATTTCCCCAAAATATTATTCCATGCCCCACAATGGCATGAAATTAACTACAACAGGTTTATTTCATGTTTTATGAGTTTCTATATTACTGTAGCAAACTATAACAGCACAGATTGCAGAAAGCAGTCTTTTGCATAGGATATGATTTGATCAGTTTAGTTTGCAATTAATATGTAACCCCAGATATTTTGAAGTATCAGCCCTAGCTCTGTTGGTAATGTAGTGAAATCAAGCAAAAATAGTGATTCTACAAATATAATAAAAAGATAATAAAAAGCAAGGCCCCCAAACTGAACCCTGAGATATCCCACATGATAGGGACCCCATTTTGATGACAACAATACACCTTTGGATTATCCAATACAATTTCTTTTTTTTTTCTATCTGAAAGATACAATTCAAGTCACTTACATGCTTTACCACTTATACTGAGAGATATATAACTTTGTGTAATTGAATACAGTGATAGACAGTCAGATGTCTTTTCCAAGTCATCAAATATATCCCGTGCCTTTATTTGTTGTTGACTGTATCCAAAATATGACAGCAAATCCAAATATTGCATATTCTGTTGATTACCTAGTCTGGAATACAAAGGAACGGACATTTGCTGCTGAGGTTTTAATACATGGTTTTCTATTTTGTGTGGGTCAGTATGAAACAAGAAACTTGAAGTTGTACACTACATTTGATGGACTGTTATAGATTTAAATTTTAAATAACAGTAAAGTTACTTCTTCTTTCCTAAATAGGATCTATAGGCAAATCTGCACCATAATGTTCCAGATTCTTGTGTGTGTGTGGAACCAGGTTTGGCCATTTCAGATTGTCTTCCTTTTTGAATTGTAGCTTGGTAGTTTGATACAAGATTAGCAGTGATGATTCTTCAACAAAATGACATTTGGTCCAGTTTACCATCATCATTCATGTAGAGGTGCCACATATTGTGCTCAGTTACATTGACAAAATGTGTAAAACTGGGCAGTACCGGTATATTGTTCATCTAGGAAAGATTTAACAAACATTCTTAAATCTAATGAAGTCCATGGAAATCCCCAGGAGGCACACTTTACAAGAGGTGTCGAAATGCTTTTCCTTCATCTTTGGTAAACACTGTCTAAGCACCAGATTTTTTAATTCTAAGTCCATGGTATTTATTATACAAAGTACCATAAGCTAGTTTGTGTTTTGCAGCTGCTTTTCTGAGTGACATATTGTTGTCAATAACATCTTTCAAAGCTGCTTCAACTTGGGATTCTGAGTTATTACCATACACTCTAAAACCAAGGGGATGTTTATATATTCTTCCCATTTTAAATCACTGTAACAAAACAAGCAAGGAAGTGTAAACATACTGCAATACTGCAATAACAGTGAAATTGTCTGATATTTAAGGGATCCCAATGCTATATCATGTATATTTATCCATCAGAGAATTTATGTAATACCGTAATCAATCTCACCCCATACAGATTTAGAGGTGATAGTCAGGAAACTGACTTATCACAAAAGTACTAATGAACAGTACTAAATCACCAAGGAATAACAATTCTAAAGGTAGTATTTAACCAGCAGTATACCTAAATCAAATTTAACTTACATGCAATTGTGAATAGGTCAGTGGAAACACACACAAAATTCACTGAACGTTAACATGTGCTACTCTCCAAACTGTAGGCACCACTTGATATCCAAGGTGGTCAAAATATTCAATAATACTTTACAAATACCGTCAACAATTACAAACAACAATAGCTGTAATTGTTAGCTTGAAATTTATTTTCAAGTAGAAAGTTGCATAGTGATCAATCCACCCTCTGAAGTCAATCTCACCCCATTCCACGGTATATTACATTTTGAGTCAACATCAACAGCTGCATAAACATGAGACCAGTCCAAAATTTTTAAGGTTTACATGGTATGCTTGTTTATAATCCTCATATATTTCCAAATGAAACTTACTTTCCACCCATAAGCATATTACTGGTAAGTAGCCGAATTATCTGTCTTTTCACACTGCTGGTTGACTAGGATTTATAGGATCAAAGTTTGTTACCACACTATCATTCCACGAAGCCACTAATATACTAGGTGATCTGTAACATCTTAAGTCAAATGTGTGTCTAGGTTTCATTTTCAGTTCTTCCTTAGATTACAGACTTCACCAGTTCTGTTGGTCCTTATTGTACCTGTGACCAGAATATTTCTGACAAGAGAAACTCGCCATCGTACCCCCCCCCCCCCCTCAGTTTTTGTGATAAGATAATGCAACACATGGCCCATCAAGACTGAAGACAGATCAAGCACGAAAGCAGTAAGAACTTGTATGAAACTGTGATTAAAAATAAATAAATAATAATAAAATAAAAAGAAAACAGAAATGCAACATTATGCATAGCGTTAGTCATGGTTCTGTGGTAATGGTGGTGGACTGTGATTCTGGAGATCAGTGTTCAAATCACCTTTAGTCTATGTACTTTTTTTTATTTTCACAAAATTGTCAACTGTCTTTTCAGTCACTGCATCTCCATTCTCTTTTTGTGGTCTTGGAAAGTGTCATATTATACATAAGTCATGTGGTAAGTACATACGGGGATTGTACCAAAAGTAAGGTTCCCAATGACTAAAGCCTCGAGGAAAGGTGCTAGGCTACATCCGAAAACAGTGCCATGAGCAGTGGTTCCCCCCCTGTCCGCGATTTGCTGCATCGCTCAGTGTTGGCTTGGCAACTGTCAGAGATGGAAGTGTTGATCGCTGCTCCTGCCAAGTGCGCAAGGAAGTTACCACCCATGGAGATTCATTGGCAACTCTGAGGTTTATGGTGAAAAGTGCATGTCCATTCAGCATGCCCGCAAATGTTGCAGGGCTTTTGATGAGGGTTACACAGAAGTTCACGAGGAAGAACAGAGTGGAAGACCACCGGTTTCAGATGCGATTGTCAAGAATATCAACAGGGAGCTGCTCAAAAGATCAGAGCGTCAGTGTCCGTAAACTTGTTGAACGCATTCCTGAAGCTTCCCATGGCACAACTGAAAGAACCTTAACAGAAACATCGGGTTATGGCAAGGTGTGTGCTTGCTGAGTCCCCCTGGATGCTGACTGACAGACAAGAGGAGCAACGCCTTGACTGTGCTTGCAAGTTTCTACAACACTGTGAGGGGGGGAGGAACAAGAAGAGTTGTCGGACTCTATTATCACGGGTGGTAAAATGTGGGTGTTTCATAACACACCTGAAACAAAGCAACAGTCTTGTCAATGGGGTCACTCCGGTTCACCACCACCAAACACTCACTCAGCAGGAAAGGTTATGGCGTCTTTGTTTTGGGATTGTGAAGGGTACTCCTCATCTATTTCATGCAACCTGGGACAATAATAAATGCAGACAGATATTGTGAAACATTGACCAAACTGCAGCGAGCAATCCAGAATCGCCAGAGAGGACGACTGACAGAGGGATTAGTGCTTCATCACGACAACGCTCGACCCCATATTGCTTGTCAAACACAGAAGCTTTTGAAGAAATTTGGGTGACTGTTATGCCCCATCCCCCGTACAGCCCGGACTTAGCCCCCAGCGATTATCACCTCTTCCCCAAGTTAAAGGAGCACAGGTTGAAAACGCTTCAAGAGCGACGAAGTCTGAGCAGAGGTCACACACTTCCTCAACTGTTTGGCGGGAGACTTCTTTGACTTAGGAATAAAAAATCTGGAGTGTTCAAAAATGAGTCAAAAAATGGAGACTATGTTGAAAAATAAACATGTGAGCTTTTCAACAATGCATAAATTAATAACAATAAAAATGTTTTCTATTTGTAAAAAATATGGGAACCTTACTTTTGGTACAATCCTCATATTGCTGTCGCAAGTAAATGACAGTGAAAGCAGACGAGCACTCTCACAGAAATGATAAATAATAAACATAATCAACTTCGCTCTCCAAAATTCTAGGACAAGCTCTGATTAGCTTGGCTATGGGTGTATGCAGAATTTGATGTTGTACATGTCCAAAACTTCGAAAAAGTTAAAACTTAAGTTTTGACAGTGGACAGAAAAACATGTGTGATTATGAAAGTGTTGCATTCACCTGTTACTCTTATGTGACACACTGTTACATTTTCATCATTTTTTGTGAGTAATCACATTCCTATGAAGGTATAAATCAGACCAGGCATCCAAGTTAATTGCACTGATAAGTGATTCCTATCCTATGACCCTCATACTGTCACAAATGTTGTGTATGATTACACGTTTTCCATTAGAGGCTTCAGCTATGGTCTTGACATCAATTGTGGCTCCCATTCAGAAACACTACTTTTTGACTGCTAATAGAGTACTTGTGCAGTATGGACTTTACACCATAACACCAACAAAAAATGAACAGTCATATCAAAGGCTGGATTGACCATTGATAATTTGTGAAAAACAAAAAATAAAAATATTCGGCACAATGGAGTATTGAACATGGATCTCCAGCCTCTTAGTCCAGGAGTACGACAACATAATCAAGACATGACTTTTGACGCTTCTTCCCCGTTGCACATCATGCACTTCAACAGCTCAATGTTTACATTTTCCTCCTTTGTTTTGACAGTTCCTTACAACTTCTCCCTGTTCTCTTGCATGATCTGTTTTCAGTTTTTGGCGGTCTTCCCTCTGAGCTGACTTGTTACTAGAAGGGGGGGGGGGGTGAGACGGGGAGTTTCGCTTGTGAGAGGCAAGTCACAGAGAAGAATAAAGTAAATAGATTATCAAAAAACAGTCTATATGGCAGCTCATCCAGCTGGTTGACACAAGTCATGAATACTCCATAACAAAGCCCATTGTGAGCACATTTTTTTCTAGCAATGTACCAGCTCATTGTGCACCTTGAGCCATGTCAGATACCTATTACTTGACCCTCTGCAAAGTATTTAAATCCGTATCTTGTACGAATGCCTCAAACCAACTGTTTTGCCCCTCTTAAGATACTTATAAGGAAGTGAACCATAGAAAATCTGCCAGTACTCTGGAGTTCATCATTGTTGCAAACATAAATATATTTGACTGGAAATGTCCCTGGGATATTGCATTAGAAAATAAAATGTTCCATCCATCAGATGATATATCCCAATACATGTCTTACCTTGGCAAGACAACAGAGCCTCTAAAAATCAGAATAACTAAAAAATAATAAGGAAAACACTTCATTTCTTTTTCAGGGCCATCTCAAAGTCTGTTCCTCTTCACATAATATTGATAGGTGTATTTCACCATCATGCTTGTAGTATTACTGTCAAATAATTGTTCAAAATAATATAATGGTGAACTCAATGAGTGATTTACAGTAGTCATTTGTGGCCATTTTGTAACTGTTTTACCCAGTTATACCTATCATTGTGTGGACAGGTAACATAGTAGTAGAGTGCCAGACTATGAATACAAAGGGGTTCGATCCCCACAAAATCTTAGATATTAATCTATTATTTCTCACTTTTTTCACATCAGGTAATGTTACTGATTTAAAAAAAAAATGTCTAGTAGCATTGTGGTTCAGAATCCACGTTAAACTATAGGTCCCCCTTTAACCAGCTTGGTAAGTCAGTTCGAAGGTCAGGGGAAAGAAATGGCATACCACCTTCAAACAAGACCATGCCTAGTGAAGCACTGTGGTGTTCAAACAAATCTTAGGATTGTTAACTGCTTTAATTTATACTTATCAAATGGTTTGATTGATTTTCTTAGATTTGGAGCTGTATATTTTCTTGATGTTGTATAGGACACTGCAGCAGTAGACGTGGAAGGGAGTGAAACTTGAGTTTCATAAATATACTTATTCCAATTATATAAATTCAGATATGATGAACAATGAACATTCTAAACCCTGAATGTTGATAAGAATGCTTAAAAGTATATTATCTACATTTTAGTGACAAGAGTGCTTGCTTTATTTTATATTATTTATTTTTGCTAAAATACTCTGTAAGGATAGGTAATTGTGTTGCAGAAAAAAAGAAATGTCAGGGAACACATTTAAAAATAACATTTTGGTAAAATAATATCCTAGTAAAATAATACCCTGGTAAAGGCAAAACTTCAAGTGACCCTGCAAAAATACTTTCTGGGCGACAAGAGCTGATCTGGGTTACTATTAGAACTAGCTGTTTTTTTAGTTTTTTAGTTTACAGATCGGATAAGTCAGGCACTCCGATCTGTAAAGGACAAACGCCCTCCTCTATCATCCAGTGGGGTGTACAAAATTCCGTGTTCCTGCGTAAAGCTGTATATTAGTACTACAAAAAGGAGTGTGAATACAAGATTAAAAGAACACAAAAGTCTTTGCCGACTAGGTAGAACTGAGAAATCAGCTGTAGCTGAACATGTTTTCCAATCTGGAAATCATGAAGTGAAGTTTTCCGAAACGGAAATTTTATCTACAACAACGAACTATTATCCACGACTGTACAGAGAAGCAATTGAAATATACAAACATAGGGATAATTTTAATAGAAAGGAAGAAGCAATGAAACTTAATGACATATGGACTGTGGCTCTTCAGAGTAGGTAGTCTACGCTTTTATCTTTGCCCATCAACTATCGAAAGTTATGTTTTATCTTTGACAAGGCTTATCTCTGCTGCGCACGTGAACACTTGACCACACCCCTTTTTGGATAGTATTTATACCGCTCTCCGACGCCCGACACGTCAGTCGGCAAGACTCACCGCTACCAGTAGCACCTCTGAGGATGTCCAGCACAGCTCTGGACGAAACGCCAGGAGCAGATATGTTTCTTTGACCACAACCACATAACCCGGAAGATTCAACAGCAATTACATCAGTTCTTGTTTGTTTCTATTTTCTGTTAAAAAGTCTCGATTAGTCACCTATTACAATGAATGATTTAGTTTTATTACACAGATATGTCAAGAGTTACTCAATAGATCTCAGCCATGAGGTGAGTAGCCACTTGGTGTAAGGCATCATGCTATGGACTGGGCAGCTGCTTCCGTCGGAGATTTGAGTCCTCCCTCGGTTATTGGTGTGTGTATGTGTTGTCCTTAGTGTAAATTAGTTTAAGTTGTTTGTAAGTCTAGGGACAGATGACCATAGCAGTTTGATCCAATAGGTTTACAAACATTTAAACATTTGAATGAATCTCAGAAAAACATTTTAATCCCAAGGAGGTGCCTTGTCAATTGTTGGCAAAATAATTGTTGCACCATTTGCTGTTAATGAACATCTAAACAAGTTTTCAATTTGTAACATGTACATTCCATTCATAATGTGATGTTCAGAGATACACAGTCTATCATGTTCATTTCTGTATTCATCCATTAGATGTACTAACAGTTGGTCTATTTTATTCTTTAGACTACATATATCTTGGTAGAAAGGAGACAAACTGTCTTGCTCATCTTTGCATTTATTTATTTATTGAACATTGTATTAGTACACTATGAGTTTCAGAGGTAGAAAGCTTGTTTAGAATACAGGAGAGAAATGTTTCACAATTCTTGAGTTGCCATTGCTTGTACGACTTCCCATTTTGTGTGTGTGTGTGTGTGTGTGTGTGTGTGTGTGTGTGTGTGTGTGGCTACATGCCATTATCATTGTTTTGTTCTAGTTAATGTACATCTTACATGCATCTTTCAAGGCACAGTCCATTCCATTCAACTGCTGTACCAGGTCTTCCTTGAACTTTAATACCTTCCCCAAATTTCTCTTTGCATTCCTTCACAGTTTGATCAATAAACAGATTGTATAACATTGGGGAAAGGCTAAAACACACTCTTACTCCTTTCCCAGCCATTGTGTCCCTTTCATGCTCTTTGACTCTTTTAACTAGCTGTTTATAACTTTCTGTTACCTGCATTTTACCCCAGCTACCATCACTTTTCGAAGATTGTATTCCAGTCAACATTTTCAAAAGCTTTATCCAAATCTACAAAATCAAGAAAAATAGATTTGCATTTCCTTAACCTAAGGTACTTTATAATGTAAGTAAAACCTAGATCTCCTACATCCAAACTGATCTTCCACAAGATCATATTGTACCAGTTTTTCCATTTATATGTAAATAGTTCATGTTAGTACTTGGCAACAATGACTTATTAAACAGATAGTTCTGTAATTTTCACAATTTTCTGCATTTGCTTTCTTTGGAATTGGAATTATTGAATTATTTTTGAACTAAGAGGCTTCCTGCTATTCAAAGTGGAAGGAAGTAGCCCATATAGCAATCTGTCTTCGTATGCAAATTTTTGGTGTCTCCAACTTCCTTAAGTACCATGAAGATCAGCATCCTTTCTGAGTCAACGTCTTGTATTAATAGCACCAAAGACATGAAGTATTTTCACAAAAAAATGTGCATGTGCTGTATTTCAATGCATCAAACTGTACTTGCATACAAATAATGCACTGTCTTTGCAGAACTTAATAAGCATATCCACTGATTGTCCTTGTTATTCCCTTTGAATGCTTTTCGTAATCAAGAAATTCCACCTGAAGGAAGACTCACTGCTAAACATCACTTACCACAGGTAATACATCAGAGTCTGTCTAAGGCTTATAGTTATTTCCAATAATTTCAAGTCTTTATTCTTATTATATAATATCTATTAACCTAGTCTTTTTCTCAAGAACATTTTTTCTATATAATATTGATTTCTTTAGTACCGGTACCCTGAGAATTCTACAGATCTGCTATTACGATCTTTTTGGAAATATAAACTGTGGGGAAAAAAGACAGATTGATAATTATACTTTAGTTTCATTCGGTTGTTAGAGATGATATGAAGAAAGCTGGTAGTGTTCAGGCTTGCAAATATCTCTGAGTAGTTCTGTACTGCAGACCATAAAAATATGTAGGTCATGCGGGGTAAACATTGTGTCTCTGAGATCTTGAAAAGGTACTCCGTGGTTAACGTTTTGTCATTAGGACAGTCTCACATAGTGGAGAGGTCAGTGTCACAAAATATTGAAACATCTCGAGCGTTTCAGGGCACTGTAATAAATTCACGGCGAAGATGGACATTTGTACTGGACCAGGATGCAAACTCTGATTTTCCACTTTGTTCCTGCACTCACCTTAACTAATACAGCTATCCAGGAATGCTTCCTGTCTTACCCAGTTTCTCAACTTACAGTACACTACGATTTATAGTGCCCCCTGCCCATTATTTCCTCTTGCTCGCAGCCTATACTAGATCTGGATTCCAGTAAGGGATTGGGTGTCCTTATGCATCTGCAATGAAATTGTCACTTGCCCGTTGGGAGCATGTATACAATTAATGATATATTACCTGTCCTTTTGGAGATCTCTCTCTCTCTCTCTCTCTCTCTACTAAATTTCTATTTTCATTCTAGTTTTGTTTTATTTTCCCTGTGACTGTTTCCTGTAAGTTAACTGTACTTTCTCTTGTTCAATTTTTTTTGTAAATTACACATAGATGTTCTTTAAGTTGTATTATCATTACAAATGCATAAAAGGACCTACAGAATATATATACAGACAATGCTTTTATGACATAATGCCTACACATAAATGTGCCATTTCTGGGATCGGGGAGGTGCAATGGCCCTAGATGGAGTACACCAGTCAATCAGTATATGATTGAAGGAAATTTCTTTAAGCAACTGTGTGATACCACTAGTCACAGACAGATTGAGTGAACAAATTCAACCTGTTATCTGGCCATCTTTTACCACTAACATTGTCAAATGCAATAAATAATATCCTGATTCTATGAAGACATAAGATCAGATCTAGAACAAGAAGAAGAATTCTTCAACAGTGTTATGAAGAGGGCAGTGCTACTCCCTGTAAAGATGACATGATGAGCTGAAGGAAGGCACAATGAAAAGTACCAAACAACTCAGCTTCCTGCCAAAACCGTCCTAAGAAAAAGTAAAGATGCACACATTCATACATGCACAAGTCATGCACACAATTACTTTCTCCAGAATACAATGTGAAACTGAAGTTATCAGACAGCTCTTACATCTCTACCCCTTATATACATGCTGCAACCTTCCTCTCCTTGCTTGTATGAATGTGTATGCATTTTCTTTCTCTGAGAAAGGCTTTAGATGAATGCTGAGTAGTGTGATTGTATTTCCATCTTGCCTGCCTGCAGCTCATCATGTCATCTTTACAGTGAGTAGCTATCAATCATTTTCATAATATTGTTGATATTCCAAAACGAATGCAATTATTGCTATTTAATACAAATATAGCAACTTTTATGAGTCACTTTCATAAGCCCATTTTTCAATGATGCTGTTACACACATACCTATCATTAAGAGCAAAAGAAAGGGAGAAAATTATTACTTCAGTTATAACAAAGAAAGAAATGGGTATCTCTTTTAATTCGCAAAACATCAGATGAGGTGATGAAGTGCATACAGATATATGTTATAATGACAAAAACTGTCATATTAATTCAGTTTTAAAAGAATGGTTCAAAACTTAGCATAGGACACACACACACACAAACACACACACACACACACACACACACACACACACACACACAGCATGGGTTTTTTTTTTTTTTTTGTGGTTTTAGGGCGCACAACTTCTATGGTCATTAGCGCCCAGTCAAAAAACATAGATTCGCTATGGCCTAAAAAAAATGGGGACTGTCAGAACATCCAGAAGAGACTAAAAACGAAAGATAAAAGACAATTAAAAGGGTTAAATATCCTTGGATAAGTTGGCCAAGTTGATAAAACGCAAAACTCGAGCAGCTGCTCGTGTGTCATCAGCTAAAATTTCCTCCAGGGTAGACGGCAAGTGAAGGGCTACACGGAGATGATTAAAAAGTACGCAAGACAGTAAAACATGTCGCACGGTCAGCAGTTCACCGCAGGAGCACTGCGGTGCAGGGTCGGAGGACAGCAAGTGACGGTGGCTGACACGGCAGTGACCGATCCGCAACCGGGCCAGGATGACCTCCTCCCGCCGAGAGGCGCGTGAGGAGGTCCTCCAAGCGGTCGGGATCGGTTTTACAGTTCGCAATTTGTTGTTGGACATTGAAAACCACGCACTGTGCCATTGCGACACGATACTCCGGCGGAGTGCCCGTTGAACATCGTCAGATGGGACGCAAAGGGTAGCCACGCGAGGTAAAAGAGCTGCGACCTTGGCCGCTATGTCGGCTGTCTCATTCCCGGGCACTCCTACGTGGCCAGGGACCCACAGGAAAGAAACGTGACAGCTGTCATCTGCTAGCAACTGGAGGGAGCGTTGGATCCGATACACGAGAGGATGGTGCGACAAAGGGTCCTTAAGACTCTGCAGGGCATTAAGGGAGTCCGAACAGATGGCATAGAAAGGTTGGCGGTGGCGGCAGGTGTACAAAACGGCCTGGTGGAGGGCAAAAAGCTCAGCCGTGAAGTTCGAGCACCGGTCAGGGAGCTTGTATTGGAAACGGTTGTCCTCGACGACGAAGGCAGATCCGACACCGGCAGTGCTCTTGGAACCATCAGTGTAAATAAATATGGCGTTATCGAACCGCGAACGGAGTTCGACAAGCCTCGAGCGGTATACCAAATCCGGAGTGCTCTCCTTGGGGAGCGAACTAAGTTCGAGGTGAGTGTGAACCGGGGCCCTATGCCACGGTGGCAATGGGCTTTCGCTCAACCGAAAGGTGGAAGGAAGGGTAAAATCGAGCCGCTGTAGTAGGTGGCGAAACCGAACTTCAGGTGGAAGCAAGGCAATCGCAGACAACTGATATTGGCGATCGAGTGAGTCGTCAAAAAATAATCTGTAAGATGGATGGTTGGGCATCGACCGCAGGCGGCATGCGTACCGAGACAAAAGTATGTCACGCCGAGTGGTCAAGGGTAATACAGCAGCCTCGGCATACAAACTTTCAACAGGGCTAGTATAAAATGCACCGGTCGCCAGACGTAATCCTCGATGGTGGATAGAGTTGAGACGGCGGAGAATCGACGGCCGTGCAGAAGAGTATACAAGGCTTCCGTAGTCGAGCTTCGACTGAACAATGGCCTGGTAAAGGTGAAGCAGGACGGTATGGTCCGCTCCCCATGACGTGCCACTGAGGACACGAAGGACATTAAGGGATCGGGCACAACGGGCAGCCAGGTAGGACACGTGCGTGGACCAGCAAAGTTTACGATCCAACATGAGTCCCAAGAATTTCGTAGTCTCCACAAAAGGGAGAGCAACAGGGCCGAGATGTAGAGAGGGTGGAAGAAATTCCTTGTATCTCCAGAAGTTTATACACACAGTTTTCTCAGTGGAGAATCGGAAGCCGTTTGCGATGCTCCAGGAATATAGACGGTCAAGACAGCGTTGAAGAGAACGCTCCAAGAGGCACGTCCGCTGGGCGCTACAATAGATTGCGAAATCGTCAACAAAAAGAGACCCGGAAACGTCGGCTGAAAGGCAATCCACGATCGGATTGATTGCAATGGCAAAGAGCGCCACACTCAAGACAGAGCCCTGTGGTACCCCGTTCTCCTGGCAATAGGTATCTGACAAAACAGAACCCACCCGTACCCGGAACTTGCGATCCGCCAAAAACTCTTGAATGAAAAGAGGAAGGCGGCCCCGAAGGCCCCATCTGTGCAATGTGCGGAGAATGCCCGCTCTCCAACAGGTATCGTATGCCTTCTCCAAGTCGAAGAACACTGCTACTGTTTGACGCTTCCTTAGAAAGTTGTTCATAATGAAGGTCGACAACGTAACGAGGTGATCAGCAGCAGAGTGGTGTCGACGAAAACCGCATTGGATATTAGTCAGGAGGTGGCGAGATTCGAGGAGCCAGACCAACCGAACGTTAACCATGCGTTCCATCACCTTACAGACACAGCTCGTCAGAGAAATAGGACGATAGCTGGAAGGAAGATGTTTGTCCTTCCCTGGTTTGGGGATGGGGACAACAGTGGCTTCACGCCAACTTGTGGGAACATGACCTTCAGTCCATATGCGATTGTAGGTACTGAGAAGAAAGCACTTGCCCGCAGGAGAGAGGTTCTTCAGCATTTCAATGTGAATGGAATCGGGCCCGGGAGCAGAAGATCGGGACAGGGCGAGAGCACGCTCTAGCTCCTGCATGGTGAAGGCGACGTTATAATTTTCACGATTAGAAGAGTGGAAAGAAGGCGGCCGGGCCTCCTCTACCTGTTTGCGAGGGAGAAAGGCAGGGTGGTAATGGGCAGAGCTCGAAACCTCCGCAAAGAAACGGCCCAATGCGTTGGAAACATCATAGGGGTCCACGAGGACTGCATTCTCCACGGTCAGGCCAGGAATCGGGGAGTGGACCTTAATGCCAGATAGACGGCGTAGGCCACGCCAAACAAACGTGGAGGGAGTAAAACGGTTAAAAGAACTAGTAAAAGCAGTCCAGCAAGCTTTCTTGCTGTCGTTTATGATACGACGACATTGCGCTCTCATACGTTTATAATGTATGCAATTCTCCAAAGTCGGGTGGCGGCGGAAGGTGTGTAAAGCACGGCGCCGGGCTCTAAGCGCGTCGCGGCAGGCTGCAGTCCACCAAGGGACCTGGACACGACATGGAGAAGAGGAAGTACGAGGTATGGAACGTTCGGCAGCTGTGAGAATAACCTCTGTGAGGTAGTCGACCTGACTGTCACAGGTGGGAAAATCCCGATCGTGAAAAACAGCCATGGTAGAATAAAGCCCCCAGTCGGCTTTAGAAACGTTCCAACTGGTGGGACGAGGAGATGGGGAATGATGCAGAATGTGGATGATACAGGGGAAATGGTCACTCGAGTATGTGTCAGAAAGTGCATACCACTCAAACCGACCGGCAAGCTGAGGAGTGCATATTGCGAGGTCTATATGGGAGTAAGTGTGTGTTGTGTCAGAAAGGAAGGTTGGTGCACCGGTGTTGATGCAGACAAGATCGAGGTGTTGGAGAAGGTCCACCAAAAGGGAGCCTCTCGGACAAGCTGCCGGAGAGCCCCATAAGGGGTGGTGGGCATTAAAGTCGCCTATCAACACGAAGGGTGAAGGGAGCTGATCAACAAGGTGTAGCACATCTGCCCTAGTAAGGGCAGATGATGATGGTGAATAAATATTACAGAGGGAAAAGGTAAATGTGGATAGGGTGATGCGGACGGCAACTGCCTGTAGGTGAGTATGCAATGAAATGGGATGGAAATAGACATCGTCTCGAAGGAGCATCAGAACCCCTCCACGGGCTGGGACACCTTCCACGGGTGGCAGGTCAAACCGCACAGAGGTGTAGTGTGGAAAGTCTGCACGATCACGTGGACGCAACTTAGTTTCCTGGAGGCAGACTAGAAGTGGGCAGTGCAATCGAAGGAGTAGTTTTAACTACTCCCGATTAGAACGAATGCCGCGAATATTCCATTGAAGGAGCGCCATGATAAAAATGAGAGAAAAAATAAGGATAAAAACCAACTAGCAAGCGGGGTCACCTTGACGGCCGCTGAGGACCCGATTTCGAGGGAGCACTGCTATCGCTATCCAGGGGCAAAGGGTCGTGGTCCATAGGTTCGACCGACACGCCTGCCACCTCCCTGAGTCTATCAGGAGGGGCAGTTTCCGCCGCCGGTAGAGGACCGGGTGCCCGGCAGACGGAGCGACCCGGTGAAACAGAAGACGGCCGAGGCCGGCAACTGTTGGACGGCGTGACGGATGGGTCACGCCTCGGCGGGGAAGGAGAGGAACTCTTTTTCTTGTCAGCTCTTCTGGAAGAGTGACGGCGGGAAGAGGCAGTTGACGGTTGGGAAGCCTGAGAACGCAGAAAATCCTCACGGACGGGTTCCTTTTTCAAGGTCCGGGCATCTTGTTTAGGTGCTCGCGGTTTACTAGAGTTTGCCGAAGACTGTACCCTAGAAGCAGCAGGAGGAAGCGGGGACGTGGAACGGGCAATCTTCGGGCTGGCGGATCGCACAACCGTGTCAGCGAAAGTGAAGTCACATGTCTGGGTACTGGAATCCTTGGTAGGTCGAGTTGAGGTGAGTACCTTACAGTATGTACCCGCTGGGAGGACAGTGGGCTTTCGACTCGCCAACAACTTACGAGCGGCAGATGTTGATACCTTCTCCGTAACCCGAATTTGCTGGATTACCTTCTCATCCTTGTATACAGGGCAGTCGCGAGAGGAAGCCGCATGGTCACCGTTGCAGTTTAGGCAGTGAGGGGACGGAGGTGGGCAATCCCCCTCATGGGCGTCCCTACCACAAGTGACACACTTTGCTGCATTTGGGCAATGTTCACGGGTATGGTTGTACCTGTGGCACTGAAAACAGCGCGTTGGGTTAGGCACATAAGGTCGGACGGAGATGACTTCATACCCTGATTTGACCTTCGACGGGAGGTCAACTCTGTCGAACGTCAAAAACACAGTACGAGTCGGTGTCCATTGGTTATCGACCTTTTTCATCACCCTGTGGACGGCTGTCACACCCTGATCGGACATATACGATTGGATGTCTTCATCAGACAACCCGTCAAGGGATCTCGTAAAAACTACCCCCCGTGACGAGTTGAGTGTGCGGTGCGCTTCTACCTTAACTGGAAACGTGTGCAACAATGTAGTACGTATCAGTTTTTGGGCTTGGAAGGCACTTTCCACTTCCAGCAACAATGTGCCATTGCGGTGACGTGAACAGGTTTTAACAGGGCCAGCAATTGCATCTACACCTTTCTGTATAACGAAAGGATTGACAGAATTGAAATCCTTTCCGTCGGTGCGAGAGACAACCAGAAATTTAGGTACATTAGGCAGAGTCTTTTTAGGCTGAGGCGAGTCTAACTTACGTTTCTGGGTCAACGTCACGAAAGAAGATAAGGAAGTCATCGCGGAAGTGTCCCCCGTGATTACCGGCGTCTCCGATGGCGCGCTCCTTCCTAGTGGGGGCCCTCTCCGAGGGCTTACCCGCCTTAGGTGATTGTTCACACCTCAGGTCACACCTCCCGAGAACTGACGGAGGGACCAATCGGCACGTTCGGAAGGTACCAGCTCGGGTAATCACCCCTCCCTGGCCTGGCCTTTACCAGGGGGTACGTACGTGCCCTACTTGTCTACCCGGGGCGGGGAATTACGCGTTACCCCGTCACCTGCTACGCACGATAATGCGTGGGTCGGCCTTCAGACACGCACAGGGAGGAAAGAAGAAGAGGATAGGAAATGAAGAGAAAGAAGGAAGAAGTGTCTCAAACGCCGAAGCGGAGATTAATGAGGAGAAGAAGGCTAGGAGAGTACAAGGAGAGAAAGACAGAAAACAAAGGGTAAGAAAGGAAGGAACGAAGGAATAAGAGAAACGACAACAAGAACCACCGTAGCTCACGAAATATGCCCGTCTCCGGACGAAGGCATAAACCGGGAGGGACAGTGAAGCAGCCTGGGGCAGAAGAAAGGCTGCTCCGGCTCGGGGCCCCGTGCGCGCCACACACGTACCCACAAAAGAACTGTGGGCCCCCTGGGGGGACACAGCATGGTAGATGTGTAGGAGTAGGATAGGATCTGCTGTGTCTGGGGGAAAAAAGGGGGTTATTTTAGACTGAGGTCTGTATAATTTTGGGATCAGAAAATTTACTGTAACAATAACTGCTATCTATGTAGTTATGAAAAGGTGGTTGTGTGTGTGTGTGTGTGTGTGTGTGTGTGTGTGTGTGTGTGTGTGTGTTTGGATGGCCTACCTTGATTTTTACCACAGACTGGCAGTGACCATTCATCCTAAAGGACAGCAAGTTGGTGGTAATGCCAATAAAAAAATCTGTGCAGAGATTACAACACAATTTGTAAATTACATGCTCCTTTCACAGATGGTCTAGCTTTTAATTGAGTAGAATAAGCATGTGACGGGACTGGAACAGGAAGTGATGGTGTAAGACTATTGTATAATCCTTTCCCTGATATTCCATCAATTATTGTTATTTTATACAATTCTTATTTAATTATTTATTTTGATCTTTTGCTATATATTGATTGTCAAGAGTATTGTAATGAGTGATGTCTGTGTGTTTGGCAGCAGCAATAGTTGTTCTGCTAGAAAGTGTGTAACTTAATTATTTTCATGTGACAATGTTTATTTGATATTTAAATATGCTGCAATAGTCATTTTATAATCTATTCTGTATGAGTTGTGAAGTAATTTTTTTTTATTTGAATTAAGCTTATGGGACTTAACTACGGTGTCATCAGTCCCTAAACTTACAAACTACTTATCTACTACCTTATACTAAGGACGGCACAAATATCCATGCCCGAGGGGGGATTCGAACCCCCGACCGTAGTGGCCGTGCAGACCGTGACTGGAGCGCCTCAGTCCCCTCGGCCACCGCGGCCGGCTGTGAAGTAACGTGTGCTGGTTCATGTTAGGGCAAACTTAGTAATTGTAGTTAAAGGATGGAGTGCAGTACCTAGGAACGGAAATATGTCCAGTATATACTAAAAGGTGGTTGGTCAGCGGGAGAAGGCTCTGGAAATGTGGTAACAGGCGATTTTGGCGGAGTCATAGCTCGGCAAACGTAACTGAGAGTCGTAATCCAGTGGTGATAGTGAACAGGCCCACATGAAGTATGGGAGTAGGCAGCTACTAATTCAGGGATATGCTGATTTTGTGGCAATTGTGTTGGGGTGTAAGAAGAAGCTATGGAAATAGAGGCTAAATTAATCTACTGCAAGTTCCAGAGAGCCTCAGAATGCAAGTATATAGTTCTTGATGGAATGTGGCTTGGTCATGTGGGCTTGTTGTGCAATATAAACTTCACCACAAAGAGGAAATGAGCCCACAGCCACATCAAATGCTGTTTTTGAAATGTATTATTGCAACTAAATCAGCTTAACATCCACCTAAAGTACTGCAAGTAATGTATATATATATATATATAGATTCAAATTGATGAAACGAAAATTATAGAGGGAAACTTTCCCGGTGGGATAAACAAAAATAAAAATAGAAGTAAAAGACTTACCAAAAGGACCGGCTCGTCGATAGAAACAAATAAAATCACACACAAACACACATACAAGCTTTCGCAGACTAGCTGCTTCGTCAGGCAGGAGAGGGAAAAGGAAATGATGAGGGTTTCAAGGGAGTGGATAAGGAGTCATTCCAATCCCGGGACAGGAAAGACTTACCTTGGGGGGAAAAAAAGAGGGTAAACAAAAACACACACACCCACACATTTACACAGACGCAAGTACACTTAGGCAGACACACTGTTGAACTGTATAAAGCTTTATACAGTTCAACAGTGTGTCTGCCTAAGTGTACTTGCGTCTGTGTAAATGTGTGGGTGTGTGTGTTTTTGTTTACCCTCTTTTTTTCCCCCCAAGGTAAGTCTTTCCTGTCCCGGGATTGGAATGACTCCTTATCCACTCCCTTGAAACCCTCATCATTTCCTTTTCCCTCTCCTGCCTGACGAAGCAGCTAGTCTGCGAAAGCTTGTATGTGTGTTTGTGTGTGATTTTATTTGTTTCTATCGACGAGCCGGTCCTTTTGGTAAGTCTTTTACTTCTATTTATATATATATATATATATATATATATATATATATATATATATATATATATATATATATATATATATATATATATATATATATATATATTTTTTTTTTTTTTTTTTTTTTTTTTTTTTTTTTTTGTGTGTGTGTGATCATGCATGAACCAGCAATTTGTTTAAAGCAATGTAATAGAGTTGTTCAACTAAAACTGTGTTCCAAACCTTAATTTTCCCAAGTCATACTACCAAGTAGGTTCCTTTCCTGGTGATTCTAAGAACCAGTATTGTTATTTACAAGAACAATTAAGTAGAACAGTACTAGTCCTATATATTATCAGTATAGTGATAAAGTAATAATCAAATGAGTGGTGTTCAGGTACATATAGCCATTTGAAAGTGAATAATCTTAAAGAATTAAGTACTTTGTTGAAACTTCCAATTTTTTAAAGTTCTAGAAAACAATAAATTTATTTGCATAATCAAAAGTAAATCTAACTTCAGGTCTTTAATGAGATTTCTAGGAACAATAGCCTCATTTCTTGCTTATAAGATCCAGAATGAAACTAGTTATCAGATATCTTTCAGATATATTTAAAAACAAAAAACTTGAAAAGTACTGTTCTCTGCTTATTAAAGAAATTGTAAGATAAGGTACCATAGTGTATTAAAAGTGTTTAATTAATAGTAAGTTTCAATATGATTAAGTAAACCAACTGTATGTTAGGCCAGTGGTTCAATATATAGTAACTAGCTTAATGCCCACTGCTTCGCATGCGTAGGCTGGTTGGTCTGCACCAGTTGTTTCTCCCAATAAATTTTTATAGATATAGCTTAAGTACTATCATAAGGAAATGTTGTGATACTACTTGTAGCCGTGGCAGAATGGCCGTGCGTATCGAGGCGTCATGCTGTGGTGCACGATGCTGTTCGCTGTTGGGGGTTCGAATCGCCCCTCGGGGTTGGGTGTTTTGTGTTGTCCTTAGCATAAGTTAGTCTAAGTTAGTTTAATTAGTTTGTAAGCCTTAGGGACTGAACTGATGACCCTGTAGTTAAGTCTCTTAAGATTTACAAACATTTGATTTTACTACTTGTAACATCCTATGGCACCCCTTAATAGTTGAATATCAAAAAATACCCCAACATGTGTCTTAAATTCCAACCAAATATGCAAATACTTTTTGTAATTCTGAGTTCAAAATTGGCTTAGTAGTAATGTATTTTGAAAAACACATTTCATCCCCTATTTCACCCCCTAAATGATTAATTTTCTGTAAATACTAAAACATGTATCTTTTTAATTCTGACCAAGAAAACATATACCAATTTATGTGATTGTAGCTTCAAAATTGCCTTAATAGCAAAAGATTAGGAAAAAAAAAAAAAAAAAAAAAAAAAAAAAAAAACACAAAACTCCTCTCCACTTTAACCCCCTTAATGGTTGAATTTCCAAAAATACAGAAACACGCATTTTTTTAAATTCTAACCAACAATACCAATATCAATTTTTGCAGCTTTAGCTTCAAACGTGTTTTCAAACAGAATTGTTCATCTTCTATTTTACCAGCTTACTTGTTGAATTTCCAAAATTACGAAGCTCGTGTTTTTTTAATCCTGACCAAGATTCCACGTCCGAAGTTTCGTAGTTTTAGCTTAAAATTTGAGTTAACAGCAACATATTTTTGAAAATCAATTTATTGTGTGCCCTATTTTACCCTCTTATTGGTTGAATTTCAAATAATGCCAATACACATGTCTTCTAAATTCGAACCCTGAATTAGAATCCGAAATTTTGTAGTTCTAGCTTCAAAATTGCGTAAATAGCAACATAGTTTCAAAAAACATTTCACCCCCTTACAGACGGAATATCGAAAGATCGCTTCTTAAATGACGTCTATAGAGTAAGATCAACACCCTCTACAAATTTCAAGTTTCTATCTTCAGTGGTTTGGGCTGGACGATGATGAGTCAGTCAGTCAGTTAGTCAGTCAATCGGGACATTGCATTTTATATATAGAAGATTGTGCCAGTTTACAGTATCATATAGTATTATTTTTGCCTTAAATTAAAGTGTTACTAGTGCACAGTCAGAACACAGAGTCCTTTGTAGAAATATAAAGCCACAGATGTTTGTCTTAACTGACAGTAGGCTAAGGGAAGTGCAGTTATACTCTTCAGACAAAAATAAGATTATTAAATGTTTGAAGTATTAGATTTTCTATTGGTGCTAGTTGGTCAGTTTTGATAATATATTCAGACATACCATAGTCAGGAGTATTGAACAAAGCAATTGAAGAAAGCAATAGTTTGTTCGTTATATTTACTAGTGGCATTCATATATCTTAGTAATGCATCTTAATGTTAAACAAACTACTGAATGAGCCACAGTGTTGCTTATATTAATAATTGTTCAAATTTTATTGCCATAAAATTTCCTTTCTTTCCACTGAAGTACTTGAATGGCTATGATATTTTTTGCAGGCCTAATTCACTTGGTCTGATATTCCATTTTTAGTTACATTAGGTATTTATTCTCTAAACTAGGGTGGCGACTGGTTTTGTTACAGCTCATTTCGCTTGCAGTTTGTACTGAACCCAATAGCATTATTTGAAAGGTATTTCCTCTCAAAATGAAAAATATTTAGAGACGAAGTTAAAAATGATACCTTGTCCATTAGACACACATCACGGTCAAAACTAAATATCTTGACATAGATGTATTAATAGTTGTGTTTCGCAGCGTATAACATGTGCATAGCTTTATGTTGTTTAAGTGTGTGTAATGTCAGGATACCACTGTGGTGTTACAATGGGACTGGAACAGGAAGTGATGGGACTGGAACAGGAAATGCTGGGTGGATGGACTGGGCAGGTCTTACAGCAGGATCTTCCATTGAGATATGATCCCTGTATGTGGTTGGGGTGGCACAGGGATGGGCTAGGATGTTATGGAGGTTGGGTGAATGACTGAACACCACTTTATTAGTGGTGGGCAGGATGTCTCTTTTCTGGATACAATGACAAAAAATCAAAACCTTGGCAAATGAGGCAGTTTAATTGGTCCAACCCAGGGCAGTATTGAGTGATGAGGTAAGTGCTCTTATGTGGCTGGTTATTGGTGGTGGAGGGAGGAAATGGGGTGTGTGGGGATATAGCATCGGAAGTCTGTCTGTGGCCTAGGATATATTGGAAAGTTTCTGTCTGTGAAGAAGGCCTTTGCGAGACCTTCAGCAAGTTGAGTGAGAGAGTTCTTGTCACTGCAGACATGCCGTCTACAGGTGACCAGGCTGTAAGGGATACTTTTTCTTTTCTTTTTTTTTTTTTTTTTTGGAAGGGATGGTAATTTTTGAAAGTGTAGGTAGTGTATGTGGGTGGAGCTGTGAGTGTTTTAGAGATTAACCTCCAGGAATGTGGCAACTTGGGTTGAGGAAGATCAATGGAGTTGGGAGAGGAGGAGTTGAGGATGCGAAGGAAGGAAGATAAGGTGTCCTGGTCCTTATTAGTAAATATTGTCAATGAATCTGACCAAGACCAGGGGTTTGGGGGTTTTGGGACACTAGGAAGGTTTCCTCCAGACAGTCCATAAGCAGGTTGGGTCCAAAGCAGGTGCCCATTACTATGCCACAGATTTGTTTGAAGATGTAAATCATCCTCATTAAATTGTTGACTTACAACATAGACTTTCCATTATTAATTTACATTCTGTTATTTAATTTTGCAGCAATCAACAACCACATAAATAAGGAGTTTTAGCAAAATGGTAGCAGCTAGCAGTAACTACATACACAGCATTTACAAAATAATGGCACACCTGGTTTATCTCACTTCTATCGTGTTTAGTCTAGTATTCATACTTGTATTTGGCTTTCACAGCTTAACAGAGTGCTGCTGTTGTTATTTCTACACAATTATCTAAGTTTTTAGACCCTATGAAGTACAGTGTGTCACAAATATTTGCCTATAACAACATGATTTTGAATTCCTGGTATATTCCAAGTTACACAGTTTTTATCACTGTAAAATAAGATTTCTTTTACATCTTATGTGTTGTCAGTGTTGTGTTGCAGATAGCGACACCACTAAAGACAACTATACCATTATCGATACAGACTGTAATGGTGAAGGGAACACTGACAATTGGTAATAAAAGGTCCTAGTTCCTGTCAGAGGCCACTCATTATGAACACTATAACTTGTATCAAATCTGACTGTTCAGACCATAGTCAGTCTGTCTGTCAGCAGAGTTTACACTGAATCAGGATAGTGTACCATGTTTCGTCAGAGCGCATTGCTTTGCAGAACATAGACCTCAGCTTATTACAGTGCCTGAAGACTTGTTTATGTACTGAGATATGAAAATTTCTGCAGACTGTCAAGGAAACTTTGAAGTAATCACTAAGGTGTGTGAACTTTATCAGCCTGGAATGATTGTACTTCTTCAATGCCCAAAGAGAAGTATTCATTTGTTTGTAATACATTTAATGTGTTACTAAAGTTGTGGAATCTTTCTTTTAAAGTTCACCTACATTGCTGTATCAGTAACATCTCCAAAAACCCTTTTTTTTGTATTATAAGTGTGATAAATTTCAATTTTGATGATTTTAATTTTGTGATTTATGTCTAAAAACTATGGTTGTATGTTTACCACCTCAGCACCATAGTGAGCTTTCCACTTTGGTGATTAATTGCAGGATCACTACTGTTCTCAGAAGAGATTGTGACAATTATTTGAACATTTGGTTGAGAAAGAAATATTACTTGTAAACAGTAAAATTGAAATGTAAATATTTTTGAAATAAAGTAAAATAAAAAGAAATAATATTTTTATTTATTTATTTATATATATTTTGGCCTTGTAACATCAGCTAATGTGGCTTTGCTGTGCAGCTACTGCGAACAGCTGAAAGCAAAGGGAAACTACAGTCATTAATTTTCCAATGGACATGCAGCTCTACTATATGGATATATGATGATGATGATGATAATGGTGATGATGGTAATGATGGTGATGATAATGGCATCCTCTTGTGTAAAATATTCCAGAGGTAAACTAGTCCCCCATTTGGATCTCCAGGTGCAGACTACTCAGGATGATCTGGTTATCAAGAAAACCAAAACAGGCGTTATACAGATCGGAGTGCAAAATGTTTTATCCCTTAATTGATTAGATAAGTTAGAAAATCTGAAAAGAGAAATGGATAGGTTGAAGTTAGATATGGTGTGGACACGTAAAGGTCGGTGGAAGGATGGAAGGGACTCCTGGTCAGGTGAGTACAGGTTTATAAACGCAAAATCATTTGGTGGTAACACACGAGTAGGCCTGATAATGAGTAAGAAAATAGGAATGTGGGTACATTACTATGAACAGCATAATGAACACATTATCATAGCAAAGATAGACATGGATCCAACACCAACCACAGTAGTAAAAGTTTATATGCCATCTAGCTCTGCCGATGAAGAGGATATCGAAGAAATATATGATGAGATATAAGAAAGTATTTGGACCATTAAAGGAGAAGAAACATAATTGTGATAGGGGACTGGAATTCGGTAGTAGGAAAGGGAAGAGAAGGAAATGTAATAGGTGAATTTGGACTGTGGAAAAGGAACGAAAGAGATCACCTGGTAGAATTTTATGCAGAGCACAATTTAACAACCACAAACACTTGGTTTAATCATCATGGAAGAATGTTATATATGTGGAAGAGAGCAGGAGAGACAGAGATACCAGATTGAATTTATAGTGGTAACGCAAAGGTTTAGAAACCAGGTTTTAAACTGTAAGACATATTGTGACGTTACCAGGTCGTAGTTCGTTGCCTCTTGTTGAAGTTCTCATTGATCAGTGCTCTTGGTAATTACTGGCTGAAATTTCATGGGGCAAAACTAATCCACTAGTAACATTATAGTGTAATCGTTTCCATGATAATCCATTGTTTATTATTATTGTTTTTTGCAATTGTTACTAAATTATTTAGTTTAATAATTTGATATACGAGACGCATCCAGAAAGTAAGTACACAGATACAGAATAAAATTTTACTGCACAAAATTCTACAACTCTTAAACTAATGTTCACATAACTGCCGAAATTTTGCAGGCATTTGTCATAGCGTGGCACCAGGTTTTGTATACCTTCTTCATAGAAATCTGCCACCTGTCTCTTCAACCAGTTGGAAACAGTTTTTTTTCAGCTCCTCGTCATTGGTGAAGTGATGACCGCCAAGAAGAGACTTGAGATGTAAGAACAGATGAAAGTCGCTAGGAGCTAGGTCAGGGCTGTACAGAGGATGGTCAAACACGTCCCATCCAAATCCCTGTAGGAGGTTTTTCGTCACATTTGCAGTGTGTGGTCGTGCATTGTCGTGAAGCAAAACAACACCTTTTGACAGCAGTCCCCAGCGCTTATTCTGAATTGCATTGCGCAATTTCTGAAGTGTCTCGCAATAAGCATCTGCTTTGATTATTTGACCACATGGAAAGAAGTCAATGAGTAGGATGCCTTTACAGTCCCAGAACACTGTGCACATCATTTTCCGAGGTGTCATGATTTGCTTCGGCTTTACCTTTGGTGGGGATGAAGTTTGTCTCCATTCTATTGATTGCCGCTTACTCTCAGGGGTGTCATAAGGAACCCACGTTTCATCTCGTGTGACTATCCGTCTCAGAAATTCTTCGCTGCTTTCAGCATAACTCAAGTGCACTACCCATTAGTTGTGTTTTGTGTTGCTCAGTGAGAATCTTTGGAACCCAACGTGAGCAAAGTTTGCGGAATTTGGGGGAAGCCCATAGCGAGAGCACTAATTGTAAACCTATGGTTTTCCTGGATCTTGTCATCAATTGTGTGAACCAGTTCTTCTGTAACCAAAGGTGGACGCCCACTTCGTTCATCGTGCACATCACTACGCCCACCACTGAACTGTCGGACCCATCTTCCACCATCGAATCACTCATCGCATTTGGTCCGTAAACATCACAAATTTGCCGATAAATTTCACTTGGTTTCACTTTCCTCGCATTCAGAAACTGAATCACTGACCTGATTTCACAGGCGACGGGATTTTCAATCAACGCCAACATTTCAAACAAGCACAACAAAGCATACATAACTGACAGCAATCTCCAAATGGAGTACGTTTTTCTCCTTGATACACACGTCTACAGCGCATGTGCAGAACTGCAATCGCAGCACTGTAACGGAGATAAATTGAAACGGAACTTACTTTCTGGACGCGCCCCGCATATCGATCATCAATTGTATTGTATTGACTGATGTCTGTATTCATAATCCTAAAACTTAGTTATGTTTCTGTGACAATGTTTATTTTCTATTTAAACATACTGCTGTTGTTATATAAATTAATCTGTATAAAATATAAAATAATGTGTGCTGGTTTATGTTAGGGCAAATTTAGTAATTGTAGTTAAAGGATGGAGTGCAGTACCTAGGAACGGGAAGGTGGCCAGTGCAAGGTAAAAGGTGGTTGGTTGGTGGGAGACGCTTCTGGAAAGGTGGTAGCAGTCAATTTTGGCGGATTCGTAGTTCAGTGGTAGCCATGAGTAGTAGAGTATGAGGTACAGAAGTAGCCAACTACCAAATTATGCTGAAATACTGGCTTTTGTGGAAAATGTATTGGAGACTAAGAAGAAGCTGTGGAATTGGAGGCTAAATTAATTTGCTGCAAGTTACCAATAGATTCGGATGCAAGTACATAGTCTCCGAAGTAATGTGGTTTTGTCATGTTGGCTTGTTGTGCAATACTAACTTTGCCACAAAGAGGAAATGAGCTCACACAGCCACACCAACTATTGAAATGTTTCTGGAAGCATATTTTGGCCACTAAATCACCTGATCAGCCACCTACAGTACTGCAAGTAATGTATCTTTAGTTTTGTATTCATGCATGAACCAGTAGTTTGTTTAAAGTTTTACAATAGATTGATGCACCAAAAACGTTGTACCAAAACATGATTTTCCCAAGTCATATTACCAAGTAGGTTCCTTTACTGGTGATGCCAAGTCCGAAAATCCTGAGAATAAATAATATTATTTGCAAGAACTTTTAATGCAAAGAGAGAGAGAGAGAGAGAGAGAGAGAGAGAGAGAGAGAGAGAGAGAGAGAGAGAGAGAGAGTGTGTGTTTTAAGCAGAACAGTACTAGTATTTGATATTATCAGTACAGGAGACAAGTACTTATTATTCAAATAGTGTTCAGACAGACAAAACTAACTGAAAGTTTAATATTACTATTTTGTTGGAAGTTACATTTTCTAAAGTTTTAGCCAGCAAATAAATCAATTTGCATTATCAAAAGCATAGCTAGAATCAGGTCTTTCATGAAATTTCAAGGCTCAATAATTTCATTTATTGTCTATAAAATCCAGTCTATAAAATCCAGTCTATAAAATCTATAGCTTTTAAAAATACCAAACCATGGAAACTGTTCTTTGTTTAATAAAGAAACTGAAAGGTAAGGAAAAATAATGAAAGTACAATTAATTTCAATATTATTCTTGTACCGATTGCTTAAAACAATCACAATGTTATGAAACATTCAAAGTACCCGATTTTCTATTGGTGCTTGTTTGTCAGTTTGTTTTCACGTTAGATTTGAACATACTGTAGTCAGAAGTGTTGAACAGTGCAGCACATTAGCTTGTTTTATTAACCAGTAACATTCCTATAGGCCTATTTTTGTGATGGTTCTAAATTTAAATAGATGACAGACTGCACCAAAGTGTTGTATACATTAGTAATTGTTCAAGTTTTACTGCCAAAAAGTTTCCTTTCTACTTGCCTTCAAGTTTATGGAAAACTATGATCAATAATGTAGGCCTAAATTAACTTGATCTGATATTCCATTTTTGGTATAAATTTATTTAATTCCTTAAACCAGGGTGGCGACCGTTTTTGTTAAACATTCCAGTTCACTTAATTTGTAGTTTATACGGAACCTAAAAGCATTATTTGAAGGGCATTACCTCTCGAAATGAAAAATCTTCAGAGACAAAGTTGAAAAACAATTCCTTGTATGTTAGACACACAACACGGTTAAAACTAAAATCCTGGCACAGGTCTATTAACATAACAGTGGTGTTTCGCAGTGCATAACGCGTGCATAACTTCGTGTTGTGTGAGTGTGAGTGTACTGTAAGGAATACTACTGGCGTGTTGCACACTACAAATAATATAGGCGACATGTAGAATTGCAGTTCATTGCAACTTTAATGAATCATTAGTGCTCAATTGTCCCCATGTATGGCCAGCATACAAGTCTCATTAATAACAGTAAACAACCCAGTACACACACTCCACACATAAATAATACAAATAATACAAATTTATACACAGTTTGTGTGCACAATACAAAAGTCCAAGGTGTACATTTAGTGTGGCATAAATATGAAGAGAGTTGATTCCTAATAACTGTAGATACACTTTCTACATGAATTACTTTAAAGAACTTTTACATAATTGTTCAAATTAGAGTTCAGAGTGTCATGAATTGTGCCCCCAAGTATTTATAAGAGCCAAAGGGCATAAAAGGGATGCAGTGGTTGGGAAGGGAGTAAGACAGGGTTGTAGTCTTTTGCCAATGGTATTCAATTTGTACATTAAGCAAGCTGTGAAAGAAAGCAAGGAGAAATTTGGAGGAGGTATTAAAGTCCAAGGTGAAGAAATAAAAACATTGTGTTTTTGCTGATGACATTATTATTTTGTCAGAGACAGCAAAGGACCTGAAAGAGCAATTAAACAGAATGGACAATGAGTTCAAAGGAGCATATAAGATGAACATTAACAAGAGCAAAGCAAGTGTAATGGAATGCAGTCTCAGAAAATCAGGTGACGCTGAAGGAATTAGATTTGGCAATGAAACAAAGGTGGTAGATGAGTTTCGTTACTTGGGTAGTAAAATAACATATGATGGTCACAGCATAGAGAATATAAAATGCAGAATGGAAATGGGAATAAAAGCATTTTTGAAAAATAGAAATCTGTTAACATCAAAAATTTAAGGATAAGGGAGTGTTTTCTGAAGGTGTTCGTGTGGATTGTTTCCTTGTACTGGAGTGAAACATGGATGATTAATAGTTCAGAAGGGATTGATTGGAAGGACACATTCTTAGACATCAATAAATCATAAATTTAGCATTGGAGTGTGTGGGGTAAAAATCACAGAGGGAGATCAAGAGACAAACTGTAAGCAGATTCAAATGGATGTGGGTTGTTGTTCTTATGTGGAGATAAAGAGGCTTGTTCAAGATACAAAAGGGTGGAGAGCTGCATCAAACCAGTCACTGGACTGAAGACCACAACAACAACAAAAACTTATCAGACTGGCTTAAGTAAATTCAGTGCAGCAGTTTAGTTAGAAACACAAGACACATACACAGTGACTGTAAAGATCACAGAAGGAATTATATTTATGTATGGTATTCCCTCACTAGTATTGACTAAGCAAGGGTAAAATTCTTTAAGATGGTATTCTAATACTAAGAATAAATAAAATCCAGAAAACTGCCTTCTATCCACAAACAAATGAATTAGAACACAAGGAACTTAAAAGCAGTATTTGAGGTTTTTATCAAAGGATGATCACAGTGATTGGGATATGTGAATTTCATAAAGTAGTTTTGTTTCCAAAACCACACCACATAGTCATACATGCTCTATTTGAATTACTGTTCAGAAGAACTGTAAATGAACTACAATCCAGGTGGAAGGTCATAAATGAATGGGAATTACCTGGAAAATATTCCAAACTTAATTAAATTTAGGTATGGGGCTTTTTTCGTTATTTTGCTCATAACTTGTAAACCACAAGTTTTTAGCTAAATATATCTGAAGCAAAATTGAAGAGCATTACATTTCCTGTACATTACACGATCAAAATTATTTTTTTGCCCTAATAGTTACTGAGATACAGAGTTTCAAGAATACAATAAATTTCTCAAAGTTTCAAAAATTTACTAAAATGCAAGGTTTTGCCTTACAACTATCAGTAGTCTACATTTTTGGGTAAACTGTATTAGGTGGAATATACCTGTACGTTCCTAAAGCAGAGGTTCCCTTCTTTTAAGGGCAGTTTCATTGTAGCTGTGCAATGAGAATGTTAGTTGGTGCCTTCTTATTTGGGTGACATTACAACACACTTACGGTTCTTTTCAATTTTTTTGTGATATTAAGGTAATATGACATCTTCAGTAGTGTCAGGACAGTGTTTCATACACAAAAAACTTTGCCAGAATGTGGAGAGGCACTTGTTTAAAACAGTTGCTATCTTTTATGCCTCAAGTGTCAAAGTGCTTGACCATCAACAGCTACTGGAAGGAGTGGAAGAAATTACAGTTCAAACGGCTTAGAGAGAGAGAGAGAGAGAGAGAGAGAAAATATTATTATTACTATTATTAACAATAATAAAAAGAACCAACAAGAAACTGATTATTGCCTCAGTATGCTGTAAACATGACAGTTACAAATGTCCACTCCACAACCCAATCCACTCAAGTAAGCCATCATTATTATTTGAATTTCACAACAAATGTTTTTTATGCGTTGGGGAGGTTACTGAAGAGTACAGATGAAACAAGGACAACTTACTAAGGAAGGGTGTGAATGAGTGATCAAAGTAACACTTCCTGAGGAAGCAGGCAAGATATTGCAATATGCAAGACTATTATTGAAGAAAGTGTGAGCATGTTAGATGATACGGGTACACATTTAATTGCAGTTAATGCAGAATATCATTTACAGTTTATTCACAATTTCTAAAAAACACCTGTACCACAAAATGTCAGGATGACCTACTACCGAAGTATATAAAGCCATAAAAATCATTATATTCACCTTTTTGGAGGAGAATAATGAGGGATGTCAGTTTTCCCTTAGACAGTTACTTGATGTAGTACCTAAAAAATTCTCATCTACATGTTAAAACAGTGAACAAGTATATGGAGGAGAAGTATAAAGATGACATTTCTAGTCCACCAGACATAAGTAGTATTGTATGTTTCTATAAAACCAGACACAAAATTTTGGCTGACAATTGGTACTTGAACGAAAAAAAAGGTAAACCCTGAAGAAGAAAGGGATTGATTTGTGATGACAGCAGGAAAAATTATTTTAGAGGATATCATCTCAAAAGTGTTCAGCACAACTGCCTACCCCTCCCCCCTCCTCAAACTGCTGAATTTTTTTGCTGGTTCCAATCATGCTGTCCCCGAGAAAAAGAAAATGGATTCACTGGACTCTTGGAAAAAGAAATATCTGGCTCTGACATGTGTCATCATGCTAGCCGTATGACCAAAATCATTCTCAGTCTCGACCATGCTGCCGATAGGACGTCAAACATCAATCTCCCTTCCTTCTTTCAAAATTATTGTCGTCTCCAATTTAATTGGGAGTTGGGTGTGTGTTTACAAGATATTTGGATCCTAACTCCTTATAAATCTTGTAGTGATGTTAGGATTTTCAGCTATGTATGATAAAGCTTCTAGGCTTGCAGGAAAAGAAAACATAATCAATGAGTCATCCAATCCATTCAGCCAGTTCATCTTCAACACCACTGACTTCAATGTGAATACCCTGGATGGAAAAGTCATGTTCCACACCATGGGAGGAAATAATAAGAAATACTGTGATCAATGAGACACATCCAATCCACATGATGGTAATCCCGGCATCAGTCATAATTGATAAAGCTGGCACGTTTGAAGTTTAGTAGTTTTTCTGATGACCCAATGGAGGCTTAAAAACTGTAAAATTAACATAAATGCCTGTCCTGCACAGGACATCATACCATCTTCCTCTGATATTGCCTGGTTGTATGGGATGAACACAAATTTATTATCAGTACCTTTTTAGAATGAATTCGTGGAACCGAGGACATAAGGTGAGAAACGTGAATGCTCAAATATTTGTGCCACCCATTCATCAATACACCTGCAAGTGATTACAAAATGCACATTCTCGTCCTCATTGCAGTTGGAGAATGTAACCAAATTAATCGAGAAACATGTGTTGTCACTTTTGATCATAATTATTTTGGAGGCTCATGAGGTGGTTGCCGCCATTACAAGAGTTGAGCAACGTTGTTGTCAAGCTAGGTGGTTTCCACGTCTCAACGTCATGGGTGCCAAAGGGGCAATTGTGGCAGGGAGTGCTTTGAAAGGTCTGTTAATTGAAGAATCCGGACAGACATTATCATAGAGTATGTTCAAATGTGAACAACGAAAAGTTATAGACAACATACCAAAATGTCATTAAGTTTGGAATGTTTTCCAGGTAGAAAGTACCTGACAGCTGGACTATCAGGAGTGTTGCCAAAAGAGAAAGCAACAATGAGCTTCAGTCACGATTAACTTCAGAAAGCATAGTAGAGATAAACAGTGATCTTGATATAACACTTAAAATTAAAATACAGTCCAGATCACACATGTGTGTGTGTTTGTTGTCCATAGGTTAGTTTACCTTAGTTTAAGTAGTTTTTAAGTTATGGACTGATGACCACACAGTTGAGTCCGATAGATTTACAAACATCTGAACATTTAAATCACTGAACCAGTGAAAACATAGGACGCCTTGCTACTGTTCTCCTCACAGCCCGTGGGATGCCATTTTTCCACCAAAATAATAAAAAAAAAAAGGCTAATTTTTTTTTATTCCATCATATGCCATCGGTGGTTCACAGCAAGTCACTGAAACTTGGTCACCTGCAATAAGTTGAGGAAAACGTGCCCATGAAAGAGATAATGCGTACTCAACTAGAGGAAAGATGTGTCCTGGAATGATAAATAAGTGTTAATTATGGCGAAATAAGCAAAAAGCAATTCGGATTTGCTACATCTTACTCATAATATTGTGTTGGCAGGACGGCATACAATGGGTTTATCACATAGGGCAATTAAAACCGTGTCGTGGTCTTCGCCATCACCCTGCTTTATTACTATGTGCACATACTGTAGCACTATTTTCAAGTGTTCCAGGAAGCAAAAAGGAGCCATGGCACTCATCACTGCCAAGCTTCTCTTTTAGGAATGTTTTACTGGTGATTTTCTTGTGTGTAACACTTTCATAGGTATTTCGATAAATTGGGTATTATATGAGGAACCAGTCCTGGTTATAAAGACAATTTTTCTCTCGGAATTTCACTTCTTTACCAGCAGTGATAAATAAATCTGCTTTCGTAATTAAATTTTTCACTGAAATGTGAGTCGCACACAAAACAATTTTCAAACAGACCTCTCTCTTTTCAAGTAATTGCATTCACCCACTTTGAAAACTTTAGTAAGTTTTTTGGAGTTCTAAAAATGTTTTACTACAGACCTACACAATGTAACTAAACAGGTGAGAATATTTTGTACCTCTTCTTGTTTAAAATGTAACTGTGTATATGTACACAGCCTTTATCTTCTCAACATTAACTCACAATATTGTAAAGAAACTCACAAAATAAGCACAGACAATCGCAAAATACACCGCCGCTAACGCAAAATCATGCCAACTTGAATCTCGAGTGTATTTCGCGGGCACGCCACCGTCCATCGGTCCTATGCTGCCTGTGTTAACCCGCGCTGAGTCAACACATTTCTACTTGCTATGTCTTGACTAAAAGAAGACATTCTGGAATATAAATGAATCGTTAGTTTAGTCTGTAGCGTACAAACTACTTAAACCTAGGCACACAAACACACAAACTCACAAACACACAAACACAAGCCCCAGGGAGGACTCTAACCTCCACGGCGAGCAACCGCGCGCTCCACAGCGAGACGCTTTAGACCGCTCGGCTACTCCACCGCGGCAAAGGCATTGTCTTTACCAGTGGTGCAATTTAGAAGTAAATTTAGTATAAATCAAAAGACTGTGTACAACACTGGTGATAGCACAGTGCCTACCTAAACTGAAACTTAGGCCCTTATTATCTACCTAAGCTTAATTATTATGTCTGTTCCAAGGGAACCGACGTTGGCGGTGATCCGCAGCAGATATAACTATATCCATATATATGCTGAAAATTTGTTGCGGACCAGGACTCAAAGCCGGGTCTCACGCTTTTCGCGAGCGGTTGCCTTAACCACTCAGCCATCCGCGCACGCTCCCTGAACAGACCCACCGTCAACGTCTGTTCCCTCGGAAGACAATTATTAACATTGACACCTGACAAGCTTACGGTGGTAGAATTGCGTCTCTCCCTCTTGCGGGACTCACACTATAACGTGTGCAAGCATGTGAGGGAAAGAGGCAAGTGCAACATATGGAAGTTTGGGTCTGGCCAGGGAGCGTGCACGGGTGGCCAAGTGGTTAAGGCGACCACTCGCGAAAAGTGGGAGACCTGTGTTCGAGTCCCGGTCCGGCATAAACTTTCATGTGTTGCAGATCGTTTGTCCATCTTACAGGAGCAGCAGACATCGGGAAATTTCGTGATTTACGAAGCGTATATATGGACCTACATAAGCGTCGGCCATGGTGGCCAAGCGGTCTGCACCGCGCCAGTCACGGTCTGCACGGCCACTACGGTCAGGGGTTCGAATCTCCCCCCTCGGGCATGGATGTTTGTGCCATCCTTAGTATTAGCTAGTTCATAAGTAGTTTGTAAGCTCTACAAATATTTGAACATTTTGGTATAAATATCGAACTAAAATATTCATAAGTTTCAAATATTAACTGTTTGAAGTAGTAATTAAGATTTCGTAAAGCATAATAGTTAAGAACTTACAATACAATTTATCGTTTTACTAACGTCAAAGTGACTAAGTCCTTCTTTTGGTGAGAGATACTTTCTCAATTTCGAATCTTTACCGGCGATATCTCCCTTTATTAACGACAATAGTTCAAAGAAATACGATTAAGACATTTGTAAGTAATTGTTAAACTTGTCATCTGAACACTGTTCATCAGAAAGAGTATAGTACAACCCTTTAGATTCCCTTAACATAGATCATCTTTCTCTTTCTTCGCCTTCTCCTTTTCATTAAAAGTAGAAGGAGGAGCATATACGAATACTCGTTCCCCGGTATGTTTCACCATTAGTAGAGCACACTGCATGGTAGCTGACCAAGAGGAGGCCAAATCAAGTTGTGGTGGCGGTACTGGCTGCGTCGCCTGACAGCCCACTACAGGCTCCGTATAACACAGTGCTCCGCCACGGGTCTTTGGTCGCCAGGTCGCGGGGCACGGCAGCCAGTATGAGGTGGCGAGACCTGCTGCCCTGATGTAATAACATGAGCACCGTAACAGAAGAAAACAGTGACTGTTGCCACCGGTGGCGTAGTTGACTGCGCCGCTGGCTGCTCTGCTCGCAGTCTGGCTGCCCAATATGATAGCAGCAGCGTGACTGGCGGCGCAGTCTGGCTGCCTAGTGTACTAAGGCCCTTAGCGTTATGAATGGACATGCTGTTCTGTTCGCATTCTTAAGTGATCATTTTACAGTTCCCTTGCTGTCAAGTATAACCTAGTTATCAGCATCCAAATGTTTCTCATGAAGTTATTCATTCTACTGTGATAACATGAAGCCCTTTTGATGGCTAAAAAGTATTTTCCTATGCTAGAAGCCAATAATAAATAAATAAACATGAAGCCCTCTGTCCACCTATGGCTGGTAAACGACGCAGAATTGGTAATAATGCGTACTGTAAATACCATTTCAAGCGCCCGCGACCTACTTGAAATCCTCACGGATCTTCTAGTTCAGAGCCAATGCGAAAAGCAGATATTAAGGGTAGGCTTTCTCAGAACGGTATCTGCTGCATCAAAGTCGGTGTTGGGGGTGGGAAGCAGGGCAACAGTACCCCAGGCCCCCTGAAGGCCCCAGCGCACACCTCCAGTGGTTTAGCAGTAGATTATCAGTTGTAAGTATAACCGGCTTCTCTCTAGAAGCTACATATTTTGACTTTTCTGTGCGCTTTCCCTTCAGGTTATTAATTATATTGTGTGCTCGCGTTTTTATTTGATTTCTATTCGTGTTACATATCTGATTAGTGTATTATTCCGGCGTGTGACTCGCGTCGTGACAGTCGTCTTTGTTTTGAAACAGGGTTACCGCTTAACAAACAGTGTAGTCTTCCTTTGAGCGCATCGCGACTGCAGTTTTTGTTTCCACGGCACTATAATCATGAATAGGGACTGTGACTGCTGTGTGCGGATGCAGTATGAGCTGGTGACACTTCGCTCCGAGCTTCAAGCTGTGTTAACACTTTGACTGCCGGCCATGTAAACCATTCCATCCCTTAGAGTGCCAGACATTCTGCTTGCAGGAGTAACCCCAGCTGCACTTAGTTTCTTTATCTTCAGTCTGGCTTAAAGAATTGTCTGATCTTTGAAATAAATCCAGAACTGAACACAGAGCATCTAAATCACTTACAACTCCGACGCCAAGGGCCCCAATAAAAACTTCTCTACTTCGCAAACAGTCTGTAGAGTCACTACGATATGTTGCTGTGTCACACCTCTGTCATAGTCACCTCTTAGTACTTTCGGGGAGAATAATTTGCGTGAAGCCATGTCCGTTGATTTACCTACTGAGTGAGTGGACACCACTTTCTACCTGCCCCGTTTCATACAATGAATGGGACCAGTCGGACGATTTAGAAACTAAATAAAAGATCTATAGGCTGGTTTAGACACTAGGTTTACCAAGTAAGGTATTTAAGGTAGATCTAGCCCGTCAATAAACTTGATTCTGTTTTTAAAAGCACAAAAACAAATATCACGTCAAATGACGTGATTGGCATTCTACAGAAATTTCCGTATCCCGTCAATTGACGTGATTGGCACTCCGAGTGTTAACCTCGGTTGCACAGCTGGAGGCTGTGATCGAGGGGGCGTCGTTGTTGTTGGCCGGTAGTGGGGACCGAAAGGACTCCCGTCGTCTCCACCGATCGGCCTGCGGCAGCGACATGCCCTGATACTGCTAGCAGTGAGGCAGACTCCCCACCTGTGATTGCGTGGGAGGTCACTCCAGTGCATGGCAGGAGGCGCAAGACATTCCGGAGGACCGATCGTGAGGACTCCCCGGTTCGTCTTGCGAACAGGTTTGAGGCGCTATCTGCTCAGAACGACGTTCCTGCGTCGGATGGTGTCTCTCACCTGTCACCACCCAGCCTGCAAGATCCGGGCTTTCATAGAGGGTGGATTTGCTTGTAGTTGGGAGCTCCAACGTTAGGCGGCTGATGAAGCCCCTTAGACAGATGGCTGCCAAGGAGGGGAAGAAGGCCAGCGTGCACTCCGTGTGCATACCGGGTGGAGTCATTCCAGATGTGGAACAGATCCTCCCGGATGCCATGAAGGGTACGGGGTGCAGCCAACTGCAGGTGGTGGCTCATGTCGGTACCAATAATGTGTGTCGTTTCGGATCAGAAGAGATCCTCTCAGGTTTCTAGCGGCTATTTGAAGTGGTAAAGACTACCAGTCTTGCTTGCAAGATGAAAGCAGAGCTCACCATCTGCAGCATAGTTGACAGGACCGACTGTGGACCTCTGGTACAGAGCCAAGTGGAGGGTCTGAATCAGAGGCTCAGGCGATTCTGTGATCGTGTAGGCTGCAGACTCCTTGACTTGCGCCATCGGGTGGTAGGTTTCGGGGTTCCGCTAAGTAGGTCAGGAGTCCACTATACGCAGGAAGCGGCTACACGGGTAACGGGGACTGTGTGGCGTGAACTGGGTGGTTTTTTAGGATAGAGGGCTTCGGGGAAAACAAAATGGGCAATCTCAAAGGATGCAGGTGTAGATCTGCTTGACGAGCAAAATTTTAGTCAGTTCCCAGATAGACTACCATCTACTACTCCCATTGAAGAAACTAATTGACTCCCATCCAATGAAAGCTTATGGTAAAACACCCCAAGTTTCCAATCTTTAGCTTTACCAGATTGCTGTTAATATATATAATTTTTTTTTTTTTTTTTTTTTTTTTTTTTTTTTTTTTTTTGGGGGGGGGGGGGGTTTCTATCCCCCTCACCCTCCCATAGTTACGCCACTGGTACCACTTATAACATGTTAACCTTCCGGCAGGCGCGCGTTGTAAAATTTACAACAGGGACATTTTTAAATAAAAGCAAGCCTGTGCTGAAAAAATTGTGTTCACTTTCAGTTCTTTTGATAATAATTTAGCCACTTAAACTGACATACATTCATTCTCATAGCACCATCCACAAACATTTTTTTCTCAAGTGCTATTTACCAGCAAAGATATTACATCTGTCACATTTAATTGAAGTGGAGGAATTTTTTTGACGTCCACGGGGATACATGTTCTGTGTTTCTTTGCCTGAAGTTCAGGATGTTGATCTTCAGAAGTCAATGCTTGTACACGAAACTGCATAAGGAATATGGCGAGATCGCCTGGCAATGATTTGAGTTGAGCCCCACTACCGGATTTTTTTGTTATGGGCACTAGAGTTTAGGGTTTAATTACAAGTGAATCAATAGAGCTATCGCAAAATGAGTTATACCAATATTTTTATAGTTTTTTTCTGCGTTATGCTATATGGAGCAATTTGGTTTTAAAGTTCAATATATATATATTTTATTTTAGATTGTAGTATGGATTGTGCAGTTTTCGGCATCTTTGCTAAGAACCGTTGACTTCAGAATTGTATAGCCTGAAACCTATTTGTCCGATGTTAGTGAAATTTTAATAGGCAATAGGCACATACATTGACAGTGGAAATCTCAAATTACAGAATTTTTCAGTTAATAAAAAAAAACTTCTTGTGATTTTTTCTAAAGTAACTTCTTCTCAGCCCAGGATAAAAATATAACAAAGGGTGGGTTTCTTTTGAAGGTATTTTTTGTGGTTTTAAGAAGCTTCAGTTGCTGTGACTGTACAGTGTGATACGAATTTGAGACTGGTTGTGTGCGTGTGCGATCTTGCGGTTAACAGTGAGTACCACTGAAAATGAGTGCAGCGTTGCCGCGCACTAACCCGCATTCCTTACGAGCCGCAACCGTTACACCTGGTCATGGCAACGTAGCAACTGATTCCTCTACAAACACCGCTGCTAATCACACGGTCCAATGCGCACACTATCTCCCTTCAGTATTACTCTTTATAAAATCCATATCACACTGTATGGTCACAGTAATTGCAGCTTCTTAAAACCACAAAAGAAACCCACTCTTAGGTCGCTATTAGCCGAGAGCAACTAGTGTCGCCACTCGTGACGTCACGAGCGGCGACGCTAGTCGCCGCAGGTTTAAGCAACGGTCAACTGGTGGCGCAACTGTTGAACACCTGCTCCCTTCTCCTCTCAAAGTAGATTTGACATTGTGTGAAGCTATTGTTTAAGTATGCTGTGTTCTTCACAATTTTGTCCAGACAGGGATGGGTTTCAAATGGAAGACACTCTACCTGTTGAGGGTTTGTTTGACTTATAGACTGTGGAGAAGATATGCGATCGAAGCAAGCTACTAAGTTGAGAGATAAGTTTGCCGATTATTTTGTGAGTGAGCAAGGTGTTTTTCCTTGACAAATGGACCGTATTTGCAAACGATGTCACAGCAAAAACATTGTTTACCTAAAGCCGTTTAGCTAAGTACGTTAACTTGAGATTTAATTACCATTTTTCACACTATTAATGTGGAATGCTTCAATCTTTGTAATATGACTCAATGATTCAAAAGACGTCTTTTATACTCATAATAGACAACTGTATAATCTTTAAAGTTTATTGTTCAATAAAAGTACAGTCCACCAAAAATCTCTTTACCATTCAAATTACGTAATACACCTGTCAAATAAAAGATCCAGCTTGTCGTATCAAGACAACCAACTTTTTCCACTCAGAGCAAATTTCATGTAACATCACATGCCACTATTCAGATGGAAGGTGACAAAATATTGCTGGAATCGTTATTTCTTGGGTGTCACATTCAGCGAAGAGATGGTTACCTCTGAATTTCACTATCTACCTGCTGTTTCGTTAGGTACAGTACGTGCGATTAGAAAAGTTGTTACTGCAGGCTAATTTTTGCACTTACACGTTAATAAAATTAATGTCCACGATCAGGTGGGATCAGTGGTTCAAACTGAGGGCTAATTATCTCATGACGGGTGAAATGAAATTTTCGGGGGGCTAAAAGGAGTTGAGCACTGGACTTGATGCAATGAAAATATTATAAAAGAAAGTTCTGACGTGACATGTCAGACTATTTCCTTGTCAGCTAAAACTCATTAATAATACTAAGTAATGAAAAACATGCACAAATATTGAATAGTTATGAACTATTTACGAACATACTAAATCCTATATTGAAGAAGTGAAAACTCACCTAGAACATTCTTTTCGCTTGCTGGTCTCTCCTCGAACTCTGAAATGAACTTCCTTAAAATACTGCACCAAGCACCCAGTTTCTCACTTTTGTCGGAATAGGCTTCGGTCGTGACATCCCAAAGCGCTGGTTTGCTTTCTACCTCAGCAATTAGGTCTTCGGTATTTATTTTACTTTCGAAGAGCTTATTCAGCTCCTTGAACTCTATCTCGGTCAACCGTATTTACTGTTTCCATATTCGTAAAATACGGTAACACAGAGCAAGTACAGCGCACACAGTACCTGCAGTTCACGAGCTACTGAATGACAGCTGCCAGAGCGACGCGCCATATGCGCGCTGAAAGTGTCGCCGCTACTGTCCCACGGCTAATAGGCTCCATATGCTGCAGTGCCCCGTGACGGCTGTGGGCGACTAAAAGTGTCCGGGGCAGCCACCGGGCCCCTGTATGACACCGCCTGGTGTCTCTGCGTCGCCACTGGTGTCCGCCGGCTATCAGGCGCCATAAGGCGCAATGCCCCGTGAGTCGCCCGAGACACTAGTGGCGACGCTAGTTGCCCTCGGCTAATAGCGGCCTTACTGTTATATGTTTATCCTGGGCTGAGAAAAGGTTACTTTACAAAAATCACAAGAACGTTTTCTTTTATTAACTGAAAAATTCTGTAATTTGACATTTCCACTGTCAATACATGTGCCTATTACCCATTAAAATTTCAGTAACATTGAACACGAGAACTGCGCATCCATACTTATTGGAGATATGAGTCGCAGCCAAATTGCCACATACATCTACATACATACTCCGCAATTCACCGTAAGGTGCGTGGCGGAGGACACTGTACCACTACTAGGCATTTCCTTTCCTATGCCACCCCCAAATTGAACGAGGAAAAAAAGAATGCCTATATGCGTCCGTACGAGCCCTAATTTCTCTTATCTTGTCTTTGTGATCTTTACGCGAAATGTAAGTAGGCGGCAGCAATATCGTACTACACTCAGCTTCAAATTCCGGCCCTCTAAATTTTCTCAATAGAAATTCACGAAAAGAACGTCGTCTTTCCTCCAGCGATCCCCAATTGAGTTGCCGGAGCATTTCCGTGACACTCGTGCATTGATCGAACCTACCAGTAACAAACCTAGCTGCTCGCCTCTGAACTGCTTCTATGTCTTCCTTTAAACTGATTTGCTGCACATCCCAATCACTTGAGCAATACTCAAGACGTGGTCGTACAAGCGTTTTTTACGCGGTCACCTCTACAGATGAAGTACATATTCCCAAAATTCTCCTAATAAACCGAAGTCGGCTGTCCGCCTTACTCACAACTGTCCTTACATTCTCGTTCCATTTCATATCGCTCTGCAATGTTACGCCTAGATATTTGAACGACGCGACAGCATCAAGAAGCTCACTACTAATGCTGTATTCTAACATTATGGGATTGTTTTTTCTACTCTTGCACATCACCTTACATTTTTCTACATTGAGAGCTAGCTGCCATTCTTCGCACCAACTATAAATTTTGTCTAAGTCAACCTGTATGCTATTACAGTCAGTTACAGACGACACCCTCCCATACACCACAGCATCATCAGCAAACAGCCGCAAATTACAACTTACTCTGTCCATCAGATCATTTATATAGGTAGAAAATAATAGCGGTCCTATCACACTCCCCTGGGGCACGCCTGACGATACACTCGTCTCTGATGAACACTCGCCATCGAGAACAACAGCTGATAACCAGCCTGGCAGCCATATTGTAATCACGAATCGGATGCAAACCATGATATTGTCTGGGATTTCCAAGCGATCGGTGATCAGCCACCAATCACTGCGATTTGCCCACACACGTACAATCTACGAAGCAATCGGTAGCCCTAGCGGTGGACCGCGATCCGTCGCACGAGTGTGGGACCCTTTAAAACTGAAACAAAACATCAAAAGAACCGATTAAATTCACGTGCCAGTAGAACCAAAATAACGTTTAATCCTCACATATACAAAATAAACAATGAATAAATATAGTTAACTTTTTTATTACAGATGCCTCTGCAAACTGACTGCTGGAACAAAGCTTGTGACTGCCACACCAGCAGGCGCGTGTTATACATTCGATACCTCGTTGCTTACAATTCAGAAAACAAACAGAGCTATGCAAAGGAATTGGTGCTGTTTGTTGAGTAAGCATCAGTACTGGAGTACACTGCAGTGGTGGCGCAAAATCGCAAGTTAAAGGCATCGATTAGGCATAAGAACCACCTCTACTGTGCTTTTTACAACAGCGTGCCCGCTCGAAGGTTAAGCTTGTTGTCGTTTAGATACGTAAGAACGACTCTCTCGTTCAAAAATTAGTACAATTTTTCACAATTTTGCAGATGTTGGTACGCAAGAAAGACGTATAGAAGCATCTGTAGCATCGACAGTGCAGAGATGGGATCACGTCGATCAAGAGAGGGACTACGGTAAGGGTAGCATCTGCATTCAGGAGTGCACACTAAAACGTCAAACTAATAGTCATAGTATTAGAGCAAGTGACAGTGACGAAATCGTTGCAGAAACAATTTGTTTTAACGGCTACATCGACAGGGAATTAAAAGCTTTCAGATTTCGATATCGGTCTGTGGAGTGAAAAAAGGCACTTCAGCAGTTTAGAGGTAGCAGAAGCTGTTAGGCGAGGACCTGTGTAAACACCGAAAAGACTGCCGCGGGACCGAAAAAGTAATCAACTTTTCCGTTTAAGTGTATTTGAGAGAATCTTAAAAAATGGGGGAAATTTCAAAAAGAGACTGGCTTGCTTGGAGCACAGAAAAGGAAGCACTCTACTGTTTTGCTTGCCGATTATTTTCGCGACGCACGGGTGTTTCTAAGTGATTTGGCTCTAGGCAATGGCTGAGGGTTGTCAAGAGGCTGGAAAAAGCTAAAACAAAATGTGAGTGAGCATGAAAGCAGCGCTGATCACAAAATGGCGCAAATTAGAAAATGCGCTAAATAGTAGTTCGGCCATAGCAAATCTTTTAAACCGAAACATTTTACGACAAGAGCAGTATTCGATTGAAGTAGTGTATCGCGTAATCGAAGCGATTCCTTTCGTCGCGGAAAGAGGTTTAGCTTTGAGAGGTGCAAATGACCTAGAGATCGTTGGAATGGCAATTTTTTGGGCCTCTTAAGAGTTTTTGGCGAAGTTTGATCCAGTTATGAAAGAGCATTTAAGAAAAATTGAAGCGTCGCAACAAGGAGTTTTTGATGGTTCATTATCTGTCTCACGATGTTCAGAACGAATTTATTGAAATAGCTGGAGACTTTGTTCGGCAAACTATTTTAACAGAGTTGAAACGTAATAAATACTTTTCTGTTATATTAGATGCGACTGCCGATGAAGCCCAAACAGAGCAACATGTTTTTATACTGCGTTAAGTTTCCCTTGCGGAACAAAATCAATACAGAATTAGAGAGCGTTTTCTCGACTTTGTTGAGTGTTTCAACAAGACAGGTCAGTCAATTGCTAAAAAGATATGCGATGAACTTCAACGTTATGGCTTACAGCTTTCAGACAACGGGACTAATATGAGTGGCATCTATCAGGGAGCTCAAGCGCTTATATTAAAAGAAAACCCGTTGGTAATTTTTTCTCCTTGCGGTGCTCATTCATTAAATCTGTGTGGCGTCCATGCTGCGGAGAGTTGCGCGGATGGAGTAACTTTTTTCGGAATGTTTCGAAAACCTATAATTTTTTTCAATTCAGTCCCCAAAGATGTAAAGTTTTAAAGGAAAATATTTGGTCGTCCCTTCACGGGCTGTCGGGAACGAGATGGCCTGGGAGGATAGATGCAGTGCGTCTATTTGCTACGCATTTGCCAGGATTACAAAAGGCTGTTGAACTTGCTTTTAACTTTAACATGACTGCAGAGGTACGTACTGAACTAAAGGGCATCAGAAGTATTTAAAATCATTCCAGTGTGTTTGATGTCTTCAATGAAGTACAAAGTACTAGCTGCTATAAACTTACGTAATGTTGGGCTTCAAGCAGAGTCTTGTGGATGAATCAAATGCCGGCCGCGGTGGCCAAGCGGTCTGCGGCGCGTCAGTCACGATCTGCACGGCCACTACAGTCGGGGGTTCGAATCCCCCCTCGGGCATGGATATTTGTGCCGTCCTTACTATTAGCAAGTTCATAAGTAGTTTGTAACTTTAAGGACTGATGACCCCGTAGTTCAGTCCCACAGGCTATACAAACATTTGAAGCATTAAATAAATTGAGAAATAATTGGGATGCTATTTACACAGAAAGATGCAAGGTAGCAGAAAATATTGGTATATCAACTAACTTGAATGTAACGATTCGCGACACAGAGATACGGATATGCAAAAGAAAATGCTTCATAGATGAGAAACCAGACGAAGATTTAAACCTGAGCCCAGAGGACAGTTTTAAACTAAATGTTTTCAATGTTATTCTAGATACAGTTGTTGAAAACTTAACTGTAAGGTATGCTGCCATAGATAACATGGACACATTTGGCTTCTTGTGGAACTACGTAAGCCTAGATGATTCTACACTCTCAGAGCGCCTAGAAAACATGGTATCATTGTTACAGCGTAGACGTCAATAAGCAGTATTTGAAAGAAGAAATTTTGCAGTTAAAAAATATTCATGCAGCTAATTTTGAGCCTGAACCACTTAGCTCTCTGCGTCTTCTCAGTGCTCTTCAAGAGTGCAATTTCAATAATATATTTCCAAATGTAATAATAGCCTTACGGATTTTCTGCACTTTTCCCGTTACTGATGCCTAAGCAGAGCGGTCATTCAGCATTCTTGCTAAAGTCAATGGGGCAAGAGCGCCTTGTTGGATTGGCCATGATCTCAATAGAGTCAGAGTTAGCCCGCTCATTAGATTATACTGCAGTTATAAAAGAGTTCGCATTTATAAAATTTAGAAAGAAGGTATAATTTTGTAAAGTATTGAATGTATGTAAACTTTGAGCATTAAAAAATTTCTTATAAAAGGCGTTGTTTGATTTTTGCATTAAAATTTACTGATTTTATCCAAAAAAACGAAAGTTTAAAATGAAATATTTTGGGAAGGGCCTAAGATCACTTACCCGAGGCCCGTAATTCCTAGCGCCGACCCTTTGTTGCATTATCAGTGAAACAGTTTAACTCTAGTATAAAAGGCCGCCGATTCTAACACAACAAGAAATTGTTGTTCCCACGATCTGCTTGCTTACCGTTAAAGAACAAGGTGTGTTTTCTTATGGCCCAGGCCTCGTTTCTACGTTTTTTGAAATTAGTCTGTTCACAATGAAGTCATGGTAAAGTGCTAGTTATTACAAAATCAGTGTGGTTTTTGACGGACCTGTTGCGAGGATATTATTTCGTGGCTCGATTTTATGCATTCAAAATGGCAAAAAGAGAGGTAATTGTCGCCGCCGCACGAATGACGTGTCGCTTTGTATAACTGATGTTTGACCATTCATGGTCGATTCCTGTAGACGGTGCGTCAGGCTTCGTACCTCCCTGAAACTACGCTGCGACTCAGATTCTTATATACTTAGTGCAACTCATTCATACACCTTTCGAGAGTGAAAAGCTTTTAACAAATGTCCGTCACAATACGAACGTAAGACGTAGCTCTGATGTATTCAGGAAATTACTGGTACTTTTAGAACTAAACTGTTGCGCAAAAATTGAAAAATCCTGTAGCTAATATTGTGTAACTACAGCTCACTGTCAAAAACGTGTCCTACGCAACTCTGGCTTTCATGCTCAGTAGGTCGTTACGCTACTTTCCGTCACAGGCGTCTAGGGACAGTTACCCGTACGAACCGATAGATGTCTCTACGGTCATACTTCCATGATGCTATGCGAGTCCAGAGGTTCGTTCCAGCAGCTGCCAGATTGCTTGACGCGCATGCGCAACGCTGAAATTTTGTTCCAGCAGCGCCTTCTCCCGCTTCTGGCTACTTGGAGTGTGGCTGTTTGGTGTTCCAGCAGACTCGGCCCTAAAAACCGAAAAGTGCCGCCGGAAGTAACCAGAGGGTGAATTTAAGTCGATAGCGGCTGCTATCGAACCTCGCAGTCGATTAATGTCACTTAACGCCATGTTTGTATTAGTTTTATGTTGTGTTGTTATGAGATGGAGTGTACAATTGGGCGTTAACTATAGTTGAAGTTTTATCATAAAGTCATCAAATCTCTAATTTCTTATAAGGCAATGTGGTAAAACTGCGGTGTCTGTTGCCCGTGTTTTTAGTATGGCGCGTATGTTGACAACTGTAAATAGATCGTTTCTGGACCGGAGATTCGGGCGCTACGCCCCCCTCACATAATAAAAAAAACCTTCTTGTTTAACGTATACCTAACCTAACTTTCACTTAAAATGATCACTGTTTAGTACAGATCACAAAATAAATAAAACATATACCTGCTCTATGGTTGACTGCTGTGGTGTTGCCAACATTTACAGATCTTGGCAGTTTAGCCGTTAATATTGACGCATGTGTTTGTAATACATTGTGGATTTCCTTAAAATTTTCAGCAATTTGTGCAAAAATCATTGACGAGGTGTGTTTGCCACAGCCGATAATAAAATCATATCCACAGTAATAGAAATTTTAACTGTTTGTGATGCTAGCTGAACACGACATAATACTAAGTGTGGCCGCAAACTTATAATTGCATCTTACTATCGACTCACCAGGAAACTTCAGACTTTCCAAAGTTAATTAGTTCGTACGTTCCCCAATCGTATTCTCATAATTGGAGGTGATTTTCAAGATACAAATTTAAATTGGGTAAACTACAGATTTGCAAGTGATTGGAGTGACGGGACTTATTGCAAATCATTAGGCCTATTAACTTCACCCCCCCCCCCCCTAACAGCTACCCAGAACATATTGATTGGAATCCCACTTATGATGGAAATATGCTGCTGTCATAATAAAAGGTCGGAAGACGTTTGGTGCTTTCCTCCACATCAGTTTCTCCTATGCAAACATCTTCATTTCAAAAGTACTCTGGCAGCCCACTTCCAATGTAAGCTATTTACTGTATTCCTTCCTCTCTTTTCTCTCCCCCCCCCCCCCCCCCCTCTTTACTCCCCCACCACACTTCTCACCAAATCCGGAACTGGGAAATATTTGATGACACAGTATGTGCCCCCCCCCCCCCCCAACATATATTTTAACAGAGGTGAGGATAAATTTCAATAGTTGCTCATTAATTATGTGAACTCCCCATCCATTTTCAATAAAACATTTCTAAAGCTTCTACACTCATGTTTGAAATGTTAATCATCCATGTTTTTCACTTAACATACAATACTGCACTCCGATAAATTGCTCAGGAAAAGGCTTCCTAATGTCAACAAATAGACTAGACCTCTTTAGTGACTACAAAAGTACAAAGAGAAATTAGAGCAAGTGGATTGATTTATATCTTCATCAAATTAGATAAAGAGGGAGTGGTGTCATATATATATATTTACAGTAGAGCATATTGATGTGTTATGGCACTTGTTTACAAAAATATTGGACCATATGCCTGATAGGCATGTTCCTAGAAGAATAGTTAATGGAGTGAGGGACCCTCCATTGTGTACAGCCACTGTAATGAAACTTCTGAGGAAGGAGATACTACTACATGACAGATGTAAAACAAAGCCTGACAGTACAGCTATTGGTGGTGGTATGCTAAATGAAACGTACTTGTCTGTCCAGAGAATAGTGGGTGAAGCCTCCAGTGACTGCCATATCAGAATATTTATGTAAGGATCCCTCTTAAAACATAAAGAAGCTTTATCATATGTAACTGTTGTTAGTGGGACCAAAGTTAGCACCCAGACACTCATGGCCGAGTGAGGTACTGAAATTGAGGATTGCAAAGCAGATCTACTGAACTCAGTTATACGCCTAAGATGTTACTTTCAATTGAAAATCAAGAACCATTAAGTTACCTAAATGTAGTTCTGGTTCCAATGCAAGACAAGTGATGCAGATATTAAGTTCATGGGCCTGAAGCAATACCCATCAGATTGTTTACTACATTTGTGTTGAGTTAGTTCATGAGTGTTTTAATTCTTTAACTCATTATCCTGAGACAGGCTAACTCGCGCTCCCAAATTTTTTGCAACAATATCCCGATTAAAATTGGTGTTCCTTCTGCTGCTGTTAGTAGGTGTTACCTAAGCGTCTTGTGTTGTATTTGTATGCTTTTTGCTGTAGTACTGTGTTCTATAGTATAATTTTGGTCTTGCTGCACTTTGTATACTTCCTATATGGAACCAATTGTTTCCTTATTTGTAATAAATAATGTTTCAGTGAATATTTACATACAGTTTTTGCTAAACCTGAGCTTATATTGTGGAACTACCTTTTATCCTTTCCTACCTTAAATAACTCCATAGATTTTCAAGGAGTAAAACTTATTAGCAAAAGAAATATGTATTTCAGAAAGCACAAACTTACATTGAAAAATTTGAAGCTTTTAGCTTTTGTGTAAGAAATTGGTATATTAGGAGCTTTTTTTCCTGTACAAATTGGAAGTACATTCCATTTTTCAAACATATTTTAGGAACTTTTAATGAAACAATTAGTGGGATTGTTCAGGAGAAGGGAGACTACAGCCAATAAAGTCATCAGAATATTACAAGTATTTCAAGCTTATTAAGAACACTCAGAATAAACCAAACATTACTTACTTTCAATATATATAGCAAAGTGTACACAATTAAAAATTTAGGGAATATAAGTAACAGTAAAATAGGCTGGTGTATTTATATGTCATTAATTAACAACACATTAAATGAAATAGTGCATAAACTATATACATGTACAGATTTGCTTGGTGAAATAACTGAAATTCATTTTCATAGTGTACCGTACATCATGCATTCCATTAGAGAGTGAAAATTGAAAATCTCAAAGTCAGAGTTATGAGTTGTTTCAGTAAAATCCTAAGCCACTGAAGTTACAGCTACAACAAAGCAGTCTGCCTAATACACCTCTAGAACATCTGAAAACTGGTAAGCATTTCTAACTTATTTTGTTTATAAGCTTAACATTTTGGCTAGAGAAGAAATACTTTAATTTTGTTCAGCACACACAAGAGCCATTGAAATAATAATATTTAATTCAGTATTTTTATTTATAAAAACCCACTGTGACATGCTGCTTGTGATAGACGGGATAATTTATATGAAATAAACTGAGAAGTTAATGTTTGAAAAAAATGACAGAGGAAGAAAGGATATCATTAGGAAAAAAGAGTAAAAAAAGAAGCACTATTGATTTAAAGAGAAATCAGAAATGTCCTGTGGAAACAGTAATTTCCCCACTTAAAAAAATAAACAAAGAAACTAATTCTGATAAAAGTGGGGGAGACCAGTGTACTTAAAGCCACATATGTAATTTGGAAACTAATTCAGGAATATTTAGTTTCTTGGTTCTCAGATGGTTACTGTCTGTACCAAAAATGGGCCAGTTAACAGTTGGAGAGAATAGGCAAGCAGAGGTGGATGTATCTTCATGTTTTAATGGTGCTGAAGTAAAAATTCTTGGTTAAAACAATGACAAATTATTGTAGGCATGTGTACCTAGAGGCATGGCCCTAGGTTTGAGGCCAAGGGAAGTTTAATGAGGAAGTGTATAATTGCACAGTAAGGAGCTTTAAATTCACAACAAATTACTAACCAAAAAGGTTGCCTCCCCCCCCTTTTAAATTTTTTTTTTTTTTTTTTTTACTGATGATGCCACAGGCACTGATTCTGACACAACAGATGACTGTGACCTGGTACCTGTTATTGAACCAACAGTGGAGGAAGATAAGAAATTAATGTTGAACTACTTTACTTTTCCGCCATTTTGTGTTTTCCTGCTTTGGTTGTGTTCGTGTTGTTCTGTACATTTACCTTTTTGCTGTGAACAGAAAATGGATATGAAGAACTTTCAGTGCTACGTATGTGATAGAACTTTTCGTAGAAAGTCGGAGTTAAATCGACATCAGCGAAGAGTGCAAATGAGGTGTTTTACGTGACATTCCCCGTCATGCCCGTAACTATCTCAGACTACTTCCACATCTCATTCCAGATACCACTACCAACACTCCACAGCTAAGGTCAAATAAAATCACATAATAATAATAATGTTCCCATTAAATGTATACATGTATTATTCTCCCACTATTCCGATCCGCTTACATCAAAACTAAAAACACCGAAACATAATTCATTATAAAACATAGAGAAGGATATACATTCGTGAGGAATTGCATTAAACAGACCGGCACGATGACAGAAATTGCCGTAAGTACCAAACATTAGGCCTACTTTTCAGGGTCAATTTAAGAACTGTTTTCGATGTAAACACAAAACAAACTGTAGATTTCTATTATTACAGACCACTGAAGATGTTTTACATTCAATAAAACGAAACACGTCTGGTGTGGAAAAATCACATTTTTATTGTAGTTGCAAAGACGGAAAATCACTGCTATTCATAATTATGAAAGCAACTACGGACATTATGGCCACACAAACGAAGATAACATTTTTTTTTCCAATTCTGAAACAGTCCTAAAATATCAACTGAATAAAATTTACAGTAATTATTGACTAACATATGGGCCAAAGACTTAAAACACTTTATTACGCTTGAATAAACTAGCTTTTTGTATCAAAGGTGACCATAATAGTGAAATTAGCACAGTTTCCAGAACATTAATAATCACCCTTTCAGTATCATTTCAAGCTGCTTTTAAATTACTTTTAGAATTTCATTGTGTTATGTCCAGCAATGACACATTTAATCAAATTTTGTGTATGCCTTACCTTGTCCTCAACATGGAAGTGTGATTAATGTAAATGGATACCCTGTGTGTGCAAAGCATGGATTACAGAATATCTCAATTAGTCCAGAGGCCAAAATTATTCTTTTTGGGGTATTTCATTCAATGTTTGGTACAGAAAGTGCTCAATTACTTGTAAGCAATATAATTAATGAAGTTTGCCCTTTAAACAAGTTTACATGGATATGTGATTATTGTTAAATAAAGGCATTTTTAGTTCACTGGATGACAAATGTGCACTTTCTCCGGATATTTTTTACTACAAGCTGTGATCTGTTTAGTGAGCTACAGCAACTTCATTACATTGTTCCATCTTTTGTCACTTAACTGTGTACACACATTACTGTTTTAGAGAATTACTCATAGTAGAAATGGAATTAGGAAGTGTGCTATACCTATTTTTGTTGATTTAGTTTCATTACACATTCTCAACATAACTTGTTAAAATGTAAGAATTTTGTAGCAAAATTTTTAGTATGCTTTTAGCACATGAGTCATTTGAACTTGGACCAGAAGAAAATGTAATGAATAATTTTGTGAGAAGTTTTGCATAGTAGTAGGCAGGCAGAAGGGAGATAGAGTTGCTGTTTATGTAAGTGAAGAGGTAAGATTATTTCAGATAGAGCTGAGCATTGGTCTTAGACTATACAAAAGAGATTAATGTTGAGTCTAAAGATTTGAAAGCAGCTGGTTAAGATATTTTCTCAATGAAAAGAACATACTACTTGAAAAAGACTACAAATTATAAATGTAAAAAAGAAAACCCCACCCTAAGGCTTCACAATCAAAATGCTTGTGTGACCTAATGAGGACACAAAGTTCATAAGTAAATCAAGCTGTAGGATACTGTGGCATCACACCAACCCTTATAGATCATATCACAAATGTTCATTAGTCTAGTTTTGTATTAAACATTGTGACTTTTGGCAATTGTTCTGTTGGCAGAAATACAATGAAAAACCTAATGAAGTTTGCAGAGGTAGGACAAATTGAAGAATAAATTATGCCAAAAAATGTAATATGTACAAAGCAAAGTCTGCAGGTAAATGTTTGGAAACTTCATATTCAACTCAGTATTGGCTAAATAGGGCCTGCTATAAGAAAAGCAAAACTATTTTTCATTGCAGTGCAGCTTTTTCAGGTCTAAATCTGGCTGCTTCTTAATATTTAAGCTGGGATTTGCAAGTATGGCTTTTCTCCTTAAACCATAGGAAAAGATTAAAATGCATGTTGAGGGAAATGTCAGTCCTTTCTGGAATTTCCATTGTTTGAACCAATATTTAACACACACTAATATCCCAGTCAAATATATTAAGAGTTAAATGGCAAAGCAAAGCAAATGAAACTGAACTGGTATGTGTTCCAAGATGTCAATGAAATATCAATTTCACAACAGTATAGGAAGGTGGGGGTCAGTCCTAGTATCCAATATCACCTGTCAGCTTTGAACAAAGATGTCGCGTGTTACATTGTACCTATTGATGATTATATTTGTGGTTATTGCAAGTCACAGAAAAATATTGTTACAGTAGTCCCGAAAACTTGGTAACTCGGCAGTCCGGATAACTCAGTCACACCCCCTGAAATTATTCCATGCTTGCAGGATAGAAATGAAATTGTAGTAGTTACAGGCTATGTTGTGTAGGGGTCCAGACATCTTTTTTTGTGCCACCTACACTCCATTTAAGAATCCTTTGTCTCATTAATGCAGTATATAGATGCGCCTTCATACTAAAAACAGTTATGAACAAAAGTATGGGAGTTCAACTTTTCAGTGTCGTTTACAGTCAGCTTAGGCGTGATGGTCAAATAATGAACTTAGTTACAACAGACAACAATAAGAGATATGTAGCACTACCATACGCACTCTGCCGCTCACCTGCCTACAGCTTTTGTCGTTTCTTAACCGTGTTTTGTAAAGTACATGTGAGTGTAAGAAATGAATATCATTTGGAAGATATTGTCTTACATTTATGTAGTGTTACTGTATTCCACCATTTGTATTGTATACTGAAGTAACAATAGAAAGTACTTTATAATGAAACAACCTCAACTATTCATTTTCTAGCACCATTCCCAATGAAGACAGTGATACCAATTCAACACCCCCACCCCCCCAAAAAAAAGCAACTAATAAGAAAGAAATAGTATCTAACACTTACGCCAAATCAAATGTTCCATTCTAACATATCTTCACTACAACCCCTCTTGTATTTTCAAATTTGTTGCCTTTGCCTACTCCCAACCAAACTTGCCTTCTAACCTAACCTAGACCTCAGGATATGCTACAGATCACTGTCATTACAGTCGTTTGCTCTTCACATTCTTTGGCTTTGACAACTCACAACTACAATGTCGTGTCGAAGCCTAACCTAAACCTTGGGCTACACTACAGATTAGCCTGTCAGATAAACAAGATTTCCGCGTCTCACATTCGTTGCCCTCACCAACTCACAACCAAACTGTTGGCTCCCTACCTACATAAACCTAGGCTGCGCTACAGATGAGCCTATCACCGAAACTAGATTTTCGCCTTTCATATTCATTGGCTTTGCCTATAGTGGTTATTATACATTTTGGTTAGCCTTATAGATAGTGGTGTAATAATGAACAACATGTGAAATGCAAGTAGTAATATAACCTAATTATTGAAAGATGTTTTATTTTTCACATTTAGTTGTCAGATTTTGGGCTTTGATAATTACATTTTCAAACCTCTGGCCTGTGCTTAAGCATCATATTCTAATATTTGCTAGCGTGAATGCAAGTACTGGACGCAGGCACACATCAGCCTAGATTTTAAGATTGAAATATCAGTTGGCATATTAGTATGTGTTGGTTAATGCATGAGTCAGATGTTTGAAAACAGTCTTATTGTAGAATGAAATAAGTAAAACATGTCACAACTAAATGTAAAACTATGACTGAAAAGTAGAATAAAACAGATGCCATAACAGCCAGATGGCAGTGATGTCTGTGTGAGTGTGTCTTTCTAACCCACGGAGGCCTTTACGGCCAAAAGTTATCAAGTTGTATTCTTTTATTTATGACTTTCTGCAGCTCATTGGACATCTGTGGTAAGCAACCTATCTCTCACAAAGATACTGCTGAATCCTTCCTGGAATTTCCATTGTTTGATATTGTGAAGCATGTATGTGGTTTTTGGTATAGAAATCTGATAAACATGATTGTGACAGACAATATGTGTCCAGGTTACATGATTCAGTTCTGCAGTAGAGTGTTGAGCAACTTGACTCTTCTGTATTCCAAATAACACTGGCAGGAGCAAAAAAGCATCACATACCACTGTGAATGTAGCTTTCTTCTAGTGTTATTTGGAAGATTCACATTGCTCCATTTCTAAATGCATCAATTATCTGGTGCACCTATTGTTGGTTTCATTAAGTGTTTAACAGATTTCTATACCAAGACCCACATACAGCTAAATGGAATAAGTAAATACAGGCTAATCTGTAGTGTAGCCCGAGGTTAGGCTTGGACGATACTATGTAGTTGTGAATTAGCAAAGCCAAAGGCTGTGAAGAGCAAAGAACTGTTTGTAATGACAGAGATCTGTAGTGTATCCTGAGGTCCATGTTAGGTTGTGAGGCTAATTTGGTTGAGAGTAGGCAAAGCCAACAAATGTGAAAATACAAGAGGGGTTGTGGTAAAGATACGTTAGAAGAGAACATTTGATATGACTTGAGTATTTGATACTATTTCTTTGTTATTTGTTGCTTTTTTTGGGAAGGATGTTGAATTGGTATCGCTGTCTTTATTTGATGTGTATTATAGGTCAATTATCTGCTCCCATAGCTCAGTTGACAGTGTCGCTGACTACCACTCAAGAGAGACCGGGTTTGATTTCCGGCAGGGGACTGGGTGTTGCGTTGTCGTCGTCGTGTTCATAACCATCGACACGCAAGTCGCCGAAGTACCATCAAGTAAAATGACTTGCACCAGACGGCCGAACAATCGCAGATGGTATCTCCCAGCCAAAAATGCCTTATGGTTAAATTGAATGATTCACTACCATGTAATTTCTTGGTTGTTTCTGTTTTTATTTTTCATTTTTTGTGTGTTTATCAGTTTGGTTTCTTGTTGTTTTTCCCCAGTTTAGAATGTCCTCGCCCAAAACCGCAACATTCCGTCTCAAGTGAAGCACACTAAGCCACCTGTCACCTTTGACCCCTGATGTCAGTGTGATGTGTTGTACAACTCGAAATACTGATCATTTGCAATAGGGATATTTTTTTGTTGCGAATGTGTCCTTACTTTCTACAGTACAAACAGATCAATCTACCTTCACCATCCAGCACGAGTTTGTTTCTTTACATTTAGTATGTCCCTGCCCATTATGTCATAGTAGAAGGGTTGCATGGGTACTGTTGGTGTTGGCAATATGGAAAAAGGGTGCAAAGCTCATTCAGTTAGCAATTAAAAAACCAGAAAAGTTTATCACTACATTTATTACTGAATGAAAAAATTTAATTCAGTTGTAAAATTGTAAGCTTTTGATTGAAGTTAATTCATTCATTCCTTTTGGGTCCAAATGTTACAGCCCCCACATAGGAGAAGAAACTAGGTCCTTCCTATTATAAGTACTACAATTTCATTCCTGCCCAGAACTCTACTCCAAGTTTTAAGTTATTGTTACTGTTATAAAAAGGAATTGTAACCTGGAAACAGAATGATTGTGAAAAAAGGCGAAATAGGTTTTAATTTGATTAAATGGCTCACAGGAAATGGGACTACTCCCCATTGGCTTTGACTTGCGGCATTAATGTTTTGTCGTGTGTGTGTTTGTAGGTGGCGTGAATAATTGTGATGGCCGAGTTAAAGATGACAGTTTGTTTACCAGCAGAACATAGATTAAGGTTTTGTATTTAAAAAATGACATGCAGCTCCACTATGATAGGGAGGTATAGGTTAACAGCGCACAAGTGAGTGCCGAAGGTGGGGTGATATCAGTGATTGATGGTACATTCTGTTGTTGGAATCTGTAATTTATGAGGATAATCCCATATTATTTATTATCTACAATACACGAGTATTACGATAGTATCGCATCTATGAATTGCCCAACATGTTGATGACATCATGGGTCAAAGCTAATGGGTAGTATCCCTTTAGTCTGTAGTTATGCCAATTAAAATGAACAGTAAAAAATGAGGAAGGAAAGAAGGAAATGGAATCTTATTAAAAAATAGACAGAGGAACTGAAATATCAAACTATAAGTAGCAAAAAAAGTAAAAATCAAATCATTAATAACTACTGGAAAAGAGAGATTACTAAAAGAAATGAAGTCCTTGTACTTCAAAAAAGCAGTTGAAAGTTCACATATATGGCAGAGACAGTCTGCATATTCATTAGCACTCTCAGGAAGGCAGTCAAAAACAATGAAGAGCAGGGTAGAGGATTGTTGGAAACACATGATAGCTCTTACATTTGCTGTATGAATACTACATAACTATACAAACAAAATCCCACAAACTGGTACACAATAACAAATAATGCAATTTTTATTACTGTTTCCTCAAAAATAATATGCAAATAGCAAACAAAAGGTCTGCATGACATATCTATGAGATCAGTTACTTATTGTTCAGTTTCCAATAGTTACTGGTATTCATATTTCTAGTAGGTCTATGGAAGAATCTCTGAACAGAGTGACACTATCCCTAAACACAAATAAGGCAATACACTAGGTGTAGGCCTACTGGCCCAATTGAATTCTTTTTCTAGCAAGTTGTTGTTGGTCTTTGAGGGGACTAAACAGCTAGGTCATCAGTCCCTTTCAAGCAAGTGTTATAATGTATGCTGATGGTACTATTAAACATATAAAATTCAAACCATTATGTCAGTAACGACAGTATGACCGCTAGTTGTACACAAAAAATGACATGAAGGTTCAAGCCACCGGCACATTCAAAATAGCGTATTAGCTAGTCCTGTAAAGTAAAACCCTGCTTTCCTTGGTTGTATTAGGATACCATGTCTCATATGTAGAGTGGTCTATTCTACAGTAAATAAACATTCACGCTTTATTCACCGTAAGTAGTGCATTTAGATGCAACCCGATATGGCAAATTATACGAAACAACATAGTTCCATCTGTTGCACAATTTGTACCAGTAGATATTCGGAATACGGTATCATACGTAAAGTTGTATGAGGCCTTTCGTATTAAACAACAATATATACCAAATTTCGAAACTACGTGTAAGTGCACCTAAGTGCACTGTGAAATAGTTATCTCCTTTCTTAAAAGACACACTCAATCAGAAATTGTAATACTGCCAGAAACCTTATTACTGCGTTTCTGAAATCCGGTGGTAAGTATTAAAAGGCACTGAAGATCACAGCAACAGAATCTGAAATGGGCTACTTGCATTCATTTTTCATAAATCTTATTACGCCTATATACTCAAATCACACTTGCTTTCACTATAGCACAACAATCTGCACTTCAAACAACTGATTTGTAATGCGGTTGGTCATTCGAAAGCCATATTTCTCATAATACGTAGTCATAAATACGAAAAACGACAACAACAACAGCATTCAAACCAATATGCAGGTGCTTTGTTTACATGCGTGAGGCGACTCGAGACCCGCCGGTCGCGTAGGTCGAGTCGCGCTCCTGATTGGCTAACGTATATGACGTCATGAACTAACATTTATCCAATCAGCATCTCGACCAGCGGATCCCGAGACGAGTGGGAGAGCTTATGTTCACGACCATGGAAACCCACGTGACGTCATTATGACGTAGTCGTGCTGTATCGAAGAAGACAGAAGCCATATATCGACCTTTCGACTTCGGTTAACATTCGAGATGCTGAACTAACTGACAGTTTTGTTTTGACGCCTCCAACTTCAGAAAGATATACAGTACCGCGGCTTATAGTTACGTATTTCGTCAAAGCAGGATTAAAAGTAGCTAGATTTTAATACAAATATTCCCGACATACCACTGAAAAAACTCAGGAAGTAATCGTTTCTTAGAAAACCTACCTATTTGCTGACTGGGTTGTTGCCGTACTGTAAACGTCGTGTGGAACAGTTTAGCCATGTAATACTACGAAATTGGTAGCAAATCGATACACAATTTATGTTCTGCTGGGTACGACTGTGAATGAATGAATAAACATTACATGTGTTTATGTGTTATCTAATAAAGAACGTATTTCAAAGCTAGTTTACAAAGATTAATTTAAACGTATAAATATGACCGTTGCTGTTATACAAGTCCATATAAGTGTGATAACCGAAAGCAAATGACTTGATGTATATAATAATAACAAGAGTTCAAAAATGGAAGAGTAACAGATAATGTCATTGTATTACTTAGTTTGGTAATTTTTGTTTATGTCAACAGTTACTTCCAAAAGCAAGATAACGTGAAATATGTGTTGCTTCTCATTACGACGGGAAAGTTTAAACTATGCCGAAATCTTGTTGCATGAAGAAAATGGTACCAATAGGCTATAGCTTGTTTATTCTTGTGGAAGCCATATTTTGGTTATCATATGCTCAATTCAACTTTGGAACCTAGCGTTAAGAGCATATAGAAAAGTGAAAATGTTGTAGAATGATTTTCTTATCAAAGAAATCTGTAGGTTACAACTCGTAAGAAGAAAGTCACTGAGCTGCCAACAGAAACATTCAAACCAGATATTTAAAATTTTAGCTGCAGTCTTCATCAGAAAACAGTACATTCACACAATCACTTATCCGCTACCTGTGCCATAGCAGCCATGGCTGTCATGTGTGGATGAGTTAACTCTTTCTGATGAAGGCTGCAGTCGAAATTTAAGTAGTGTGAATGTGAGTGTCTTATGTGTGTGTGTCGACAGTTCAGTGATCAATTTTACAACAAGTTATTATCTATCCCCATATCACTGGCATTTCAATCTGGACCTTCCATTGTCAATATTTTTCATTTGAAAATGTAGAACACGCCTCACAAGCTTTATGGTGATACCTCTATTGTAAGGAGAGAGGTGTTAAAAAAGCAGTCACTCTGTATGGTGTAGACCATACAGAGTGACTGCTTTTTTAACACATCTCTCCTTACAATAGAGGTATCACCATACAGAGTGACTGCTTTTTTAACACATCTCTCCTTACAATAGAGGTATCACCATAAAGCTTGTGAGGCGTGTTCTACATTTTCAAATGAAAAATATTGACAATGGAAGGTCCAGATTGAAATGCCAGTGATATGGGGATAGATAATAACTTGTTGTAAAATTGATCACTGAACTGTCGACACACACATAAAAGACACTCACATTCACACTACTTAAATTTCGACTTTGCAAAAAGATGGTTACACATATTCCTCAATTAGAGGCGAAAAAATGTGCAAGAAGAAATGGAACTAAAATGATGGTAGATGAGCAACAGAAAGGAGCAACAATTATGGGTAAAAACATGAAAAGCACATCACCCCTGCATGTATCAAACAGGAAGTTAGCAGCACATGCATTCTTACTTTATGATGTCTCCTGCAACTCAAGAAAAGAGCACAATAGAGAAATAACCACCCAGTGGCGTAACAAGCTTAAGAGTTGTGTGCAAATATCCAAGTGCTTCAACAAAATGTGTTAAGAGACTTAACTGCAATTTATTTCTGTGCTGAACTTAACAGAACATTGGCTCGAAGAGATGATGTTGAAGATCATAAGTATCCATTTTTTGTTAGATATCTATTTCTGTATAACTATACAAACTGATGACCAGGAAAATCTAACCTATTTATGAAAACAGGTAAAGAGTTGGATAGAATATTCACCTATTCACAGCACAGGGGTGAAAACAAAGATTCCTCCATTGTTTCTCAACTGTAAAACTGCACTCTTTCATTTTGTAAAAGAAGCTACTACCTTATAGATTCAAAACACACAACTGAACTGGCAGCTACACCAACACAGACTATATTATACTGTCACAGGTTCAATCCCCAGTCAAACCAAAGAGTTTTATCTGTCACTTTTAACTTTTCACACAGTTATTGGTGTGAAAAATGCAGAGTTCCACCATGGTTCAATATTCATTTTAAACTGAATGGTATACTGCCTGCAAAAAAGGACCGTATCTACTAAAGCATTATAGTCTTCAGCCTAATCTTTAAAGTGTTGACTGATTTATTCTACCTTACGATAGAATTGGAAAAAGTATGCAATTAACACTTTCGCTGCAGCTGACGCTATCCTACAGTGAACGCAGACGCTTATAAGCATCAGCTGCAGCAAAAGTGTTAACCTACCTGGAAGGTAAAATTGTACTTACAACATCTGCAGTGTACTGTGCTGACGTTGGCAACGACCATTGAATGCTCCTTGAAAACCCCATCAGAAAGAATGAGTGGAATAACCTTTCATATTGACTATGAAATATGTAATTATCCAGCCAGTATATTAATTACCATTGCAAAGCAAACATTTCATTGCCAATATTTGTACACTCCTGTTGCGTACGTGGTTAGAAAAATTTAACTGTGCAGAAATGTGTGTAAGTAAATATAGGCTGTAGTGTAAGCACTTTCTTCTGTGTTGCTTTTTTTTAATGATATGTGAATCTGCTATTTAAAATCATATCATAAATGACATAGATTTAGATCTTGTAAAGACTGCTTCTGTAATTGGACCAGCAGCATATCCAGAGGGGATTTTCTCTTTATAAAGGCCATTTTCAACTTGGTTCAGCCCTCTCTAAAATGACTTGGTTTCAGCTCAACTGGGTCAAGCCCCTCCCAAGCCAAAATCCTGGATCTACCACTGTGTTTAAGACTGTTGAGTCTCTAAATTTTCAAACACAAAGTAGAGAAACATGGCCATTATTACGAAACCTGATTGGAAACAAAAGTTTGGGACAACATACCAGCTAACAAGATTTACATTTACTGTCCATATCCAGAAACCTAGGGATAAAATACACGACATCATGTGCAAACTTATATTGTTCAAAAATAACACTAAAGAAAATGTTCTCTGTATTTAAATTGTCTCCTGTTCTTAAAACTTTAAAACCAGGAAAGGCATCCTGGAAGTAATGAAATCCATTCTGAATTTCTTCCACATAATAGCAACTAGATAAAAATATGATAGGTATATTTCTTGTCTGCATCTCATAATCTCAGTTCAATCTCACAGGTGGTTCTCGGTAACATAGTCGAGTGCTAGACTATGAATCCAAAGGTTGCAGGTTTGATCCCTGCTCAATTCTAGGATTTTTATGTCGCTTCACTTCTTTCACCTCCGGCAAAAATGCTGAGTAGCATCATGATTTGGAGCTCAGGTAAACTGTAAGTTTCCCTTTAACTGACTGGGTAAGTCAATTTTTCAAAGATCGGAGGAATGCAATGGCACACCAAGTCCAACAGGACCATGCCTAGTAAACCACTGTGGTATTCATACCAGTCTTCAGAGTATTGACTTCTTTACCTTTTACCAGTCTCTCAGCAAATAAATCAATAAGAAATCCTAGCAGTACACAAACCCAACATGGCATCATGTCAGCCAAAGAGCTAGGACGTTCTGAAGAGTGCCCATATGATAATTTCTAAGGAAAGCCAAACCAGGGAGAAAAGTATTTGTAACAGTTTGCAAGGCAAGCAATTACTTTTAAGTAGTCATAATGAAGTTCAAGTACCAACCTGTTAAAAACTTAGTTCTGTTATTACAATGCATAATTTAAAATAAGTTTATGGGAAGAAAAACTGCTAACTGCACTAATTTTTTTTCCTTTTCCTGAGAGATAAGGAGACAGGGTCCCCTTGGTAGTTTTCAGTCCTTTTATTGAAATTACATTCAAAACCCAGATATAAATATTGTAATTTAAAACAGTGCAATGCATTAATCACTGTGGGTATTGTTTCTTATATGGCATTACTGATGGGTGACAGTTACACCGTAACTAATGAGAATGTACTTAAGAAAAGTAGTCTTCCTTGCACACAAAACATGCGACACTGTTCATAGAAGTTGAAGGGCTAGTATGCTGTTTGTAATTTTTCCAACTACTGTACTTTAATATTTCATCACATTTTAATTTACTCAACATGTATAGAACATTGTCTAATACTATGAAATTCTGTTCAAATTTTAAAATGTTTGGAAATTATATATCAGTTTAGATGTAGCAAAACTGTTTATTTGAGTGATTTTCAGATATTGTTGGCTTAGCGTAGTTACCAGTATCTTTGAAATACTAGTTGTTTGGTCACTTGTGAGAGCAGCAAAATTGGTTGCAGTAAAGCATGATTTTCAAAGTACAATATTTGAAAGTAAAACAGTGTTATTAGCTAATAAACAAGCTGTTCTGCCATTTTAGTTTCCCATCATTGCATGCTGGCATTATCAACATATACACTCCTCTCTAGAACTTCGGAAAAATTTCAGTGTAATTGTGACAAGGATAACATTTTGGAAGAAATCAAAGACCTAAAATAGATTGTAGGAATTTGTAGGGCACAAAAATTTTAAATGCTGCAGAAATGTAGACAGAAGTATTGCATGGCATGAAGACATAAAAAATGCACATCCCTGTTTACACAATTTCTGATCTTAACTTATTGTTTTAAAAATGTATTGCAAATGCTGTCAATTTTTGTTGAAATCTGGCACAAAGACAAAAATACAGTAAATGGTAATTAATTGCATTTTATTCAGTATAATTCATGACTACATGTTAATATTCCAGATGATTTACAACTTATGTCCAGTTTACATTCAAAACATACATACAAGAGAGACTATTAAATCCTAAGTATGAAAATTTTTATTCATTTTCAGCTTTGTTAACTCTGCTAGAACACATCACCCTTCAAAGGAGAAAAATTGTTACTTCTGTTCAATACATAACAATGTGCAAAAATAATAAGATTCTTCACGTGCATTTCTTGGAAAGTAATCGGAACAGAAAAAAAGCTTACATGAAAAATCAGATGGCTGAAAGGAATAATACACAATACATTGTGTCATACTAGAAGACAAATCACAGGCTACATCAATTATAACAGTAATCAACAAATTCTCAAGTTCTATAAATCATTTAGAATAACATTTGGAGAAGCCCTACATGTTTAATAATTCTGTTAGATCCTTCAGTAACATGATTAGTCAACAGATTTGGCTGTAGTAACTTGATGTTCAGTTTTGCCCTTGGAAGCAGGCCTCAGGATCCAACAAGCCAGATGGATTTTTTGGACACTTGTCTGTCCTACAATAATACTAACTTAGTAACAATTTTATTTTACTAGTATCTTAATGCTGGTAAGATTTCCTCTTTTTTCTCCCCTGCAAAGCAAATCCCTAACAGCCATGACTAAATACACTGATTTTGTAGAAAACAGCAATTGATCAGGATATGCTGCAAGTGAAGGTAAATTAATGAAGGAAAAAAATTGGTGGCAGTGCCTGTTTTCAGACCTTGTACAGAGGTTGATGGAGAAGTACATCCACTCTTCTTTTGCTATCAGACTGCATGACAAAGGGAACTACTGAGAAAGTATGGGACAGTATGTTTGCTTGATACAACGTAAAAGACCATCAAGTGTGATAACCCACTACTCTTTGTAACAGTAAAGAAAAATGTGTGCTATTTAGTGGTAGATTCTTTTTACATTCAAATAGAAGACACATGGTCAATTCCAGAAGCATTAAATATTTTCAAGGAGTGGAACACAAACATGAATCCTGTATACTGGGTTACTGATTTCTCCGAGTCCAAAATAAATGCAATTCACTCCTTGTTTCCCTGTTTCAAAGTGTATCTGTGTTCATTTAACAGAAATGATTTGAGAAAGTTGGTTATGGTCACACACAAAAGAACAAAAAATGCGAGCTAGAATTTTTAATCTGTGGAACGGTATTGCAGAGTCTTCTTTCATGCAAGAGTATATTGATAATTTACTAAAGTTGAGAATCAATGTTTTCGATAAACCAAATGATTCTGCTTTGCAGTACTTTGATAAACAATGGGTTCCAGTGCATCAAAGGTGGGTGAAGGCTTTCAAGTACAAAAGTATGTTTGCTGTTTAAGTAATGAACAAATTGGTGAAACATTCATACCTAGAGCATAATACCAACACAGAATTAACAGGCCTCATTGCAGTTTTAGTTAACAGTTACCTTCCTAGCCTCATTGAAAAGTATTGCAAGTTAAATTGTACAGCAAAGACATTCCTTTATTCCTGTATAGGAAGACACCAAAGTTTGTTAAGCAGGTGATGATGTTATATGAAAAAATTGACTTAAGTGCAGAATCAGTAACTATGGTGGCTACAGGACTGTTTCATGTAACCAGTGCAGAAATTGAAGAATGTTTTTACAAAGTAGATTTTGCAAAACCTGATAGTCCATGTCCACATTTCCTAAAGTTTAAGTTTCTGTGCAAATACTTTGTTTCTTCTCTGAATGGGGATTTCACAAATTAAATTTCACTTATAGGATTAATCCTCAATTTCTTTAGATGAAACACATGGGTTTGGTTCAAGAAGCAGTTATAGTACACAAACACTGCAGCACAGGGGTTACAGAATACTAGCAGAAATCTATAGCAAATGCATGGCTCAACATTTCTGAAACATTGAGCACTAATTTTGTAGCATGTAACAGGCAAGAGAGATCTGTAAGAACTTAATAAATCTGACTTATAATTGCAGTACTGAAACAGTTGCAAAAATGACTGAACACCTTGAAATCTCACGACATGATGTGAAGGTATCAAACCCTACAGGCAATGGACCTCCATTAGCAGTGGCGTCAACTTTTAAAAAGATAGAAACACATATTTCAGCAGTGATACCACACCTCCATTGGGTATATGTAATTCTGCAAGAGCAATTAGTAGGTGCTAGGGGCAGAGGTGGGGGAGAGATTTGATTTGGCCTGCTTCTCAAGAAGTTATGAAAGATTGATTGTTGTTGATAATTAATACAATATTTTAAGTTATTCAGTTACTTTATCAGTTTATCTAGTGATTCTTCATTGACTCAATCACAAGTCGCCCCAGTGGTGTCACGTAAAAAATTTGCACCAGACAGGCCGAACAGGATCCCAGCTGGGATCTTATGGCCAGAAATGCCACAAAAAAATCAGCATCGAGTCAATGTTTTGCTTCATGTTAAAATTATCTGCAACAGAATACAAAAGTTTCAATTATGCTAGTACAAAGAGTTGCTCATGCAATATGCAAACAATTCAGGTAAATTTATGCTCGCTATGTTTACTTTTTGTAACTGACACTTTAAAAATTTGCAAGGGAATAGATTGTTGGTAAATAAATAGATCTTAAATTTTCATGCTACACAGATTATGAGCAACAACAATTTCTTTCTTATGATTTGATTTCATCATTAAAGTTAAAACCACCAACAATAAGAGAAATAATACAATTACTCAAAAACAATAACTCATCTGGAGAAGTGCATATATTTACTGCACCTGACACTATATCAGAAATATTCAATCAAATTTGGAAAACACAGTTCACCATTAGTATGGACATCTGCACTAATACATCCACTATATATAAAAGAAGCAAACAGACGCTAACAACTATAGGAGACTCTCCCTCTTACCAGTGACCTACAGGCTCTTATCCAAGGCGTTTTTAAAAAGGGGCAGAAGACATACTCGACACAGACAATGAGGAGAGCATCAGGCACAATTTAGAAAGGGAAATTAATTTACAGAGGAATAAAAGTAGCAACTTAATATAGACCTATATTTACTTTTATGGACTTCAAAATAGCATAAGAGTCAATTAACAGAAATGCACTGATTTATGTCAAACAAATTATAATTTGATAGTAAAACAACTGAAATAATTAAAGCAACTTTATGAAACAACTTCCAAAGAAACCTGTGGGGGAGGGGGGAGAGATTGCAAAAACGTTTGGATTGAAGAAGTCACTTGTTGAGGGAGATGGTTTGTTACCTCCCTTCCCCCCCCCCCCCCCCCGGTTTTTATAATACCAAATTAATAGTGAATTGCAGGACAGCATATACCCCGTCTTCAATAACGCTGTCAATGAACACTTATTATTTACAGATGGATAAGAAAGGAAGTAATGAGATACCAACCAGGTGATCTGGAATTGCCGCCTCCTTGTCTTTATAATACTTAGGTCCAAGAAAACATTTACGGTGACTTGTGCTTACTATAGAAGATGGAAATCCGTAAAATCGGATCTCAACGTTCCCTTTACTTTGGGTGAAGAAGAATTTTGGACAACCTGCAAATGTACAAACAAAATGGTTATAATGAGACGGCCAAAGAATCTGACATGACACTGTGAAAAATTATTTTCTTACAGACAACGAAGCAGAGGAACTTATTAAACAACTGAACACATTTTATCGGCTACATATGTTACAATTACTTTTGCTTAGATATGTACAACTGGTATACCTTCTAAAATGCGTTTTCGTGATCACAGGGAAAGATTACAATAAAATTTAGCGATATACGGGCTACAGTAACGAAAACGAAAAGAAAGACATTACCTTATTTCTGGCTTCACCGCTTATTCTAGATGCTGTGTGCTATCTCTCACGGAGTAAGAGTAGCCGATGCACTTCAACTGCGTAAGAAACATATCAACTTATTCTTGTATTTCGCAGTAGCCACACAATTTTCCGTCTTTATTAACGCTGAAATCTTTCAGCTTTTCTCTCATTGTGCTCTCATAGTAACTCGACATACTAAGAAAAGCGATTTAAAACAAGATAACTGTAACAACGTCTGAAGGAAACGCAAAACGCTAGAACAACGAATTGAAGGAGGCGCTACGCAGTACACAGTATCTCGAAATTCACAAAAGTCGATACGTGTCTACGTGGCCTCTTCGATACAGCATGTACACGTCATAATGACGTCACGCTGGCTCCCATAGTCGTGAACTTAAGCTTTCCCGACTGATATTTGGCTATTCATGGCCGATTCCTATAGATAGTGCGGTCAAGCTCCGTACCTCCCTAGAACTATGCTCCGTCGCAGTTTCTTATATACTAAGTGCAACTCGGCCACACACCATGCGAGAGTGAATAGTATCTAACAAACGTCCATCACGATATGAAACTAAGCCATACCTTTGATGTATTCAAGAAATTTGTCCTATATTTTAGAACGAAACTGTTTTGTAAAAATTAAGAAATTCAGTAAATGGTTTATTGTATAACTACGGCTCAATGTCAAAAACAACTCCCACGCACCGCTGGCGTTCATGTTCATTAGGTCGTTACGGTAACTGCTTGTCCTGACATATATCATTTTAGACATCGATATTAGACATCTCTACTTCATCCAAAGAATTTTACATCTGATTTCTTTGATGATAACCTGGATTTCTGTGCTTAAAATAAAATTTGATCGCATATAAATTTATTAGTTTCTGGAAAGACGTCGAATACGGTGTCCAGCCAATTGTAAAGTAGGAAAGGCAGCAAACAAGTTCTTGGAAGTCGAAAATGGTTTTACCATTCAAAATGTGGCCAGTGATAGTTGCAGTTTTAAAATGTTAAGGCATGCTGTCAGAGTTTTATTAATTTATATATTTCGTAGTCAGGTGAACAACGTTGTTAATGTATCACAGGATATGGATTATCAGTTTTACAAGTACGGTATGTTTTGCTTACTAACTGTGAAACCAATCAATTTCGTATTAATGTGCCTCTATTGCAGAAAAAAAATATTTTTTTTTCCATATAAATAAGTGCCGGTATCGCAGAAAAAAAATTTCAGGGATAAATATTACAATAACTGTCAGTGGAAATAAATAGTTTATATTAAAAGCAACCAGGACAACCAAATGAATCTGAATACATCTTTGGTTACAGGTTATGAACACATGCGTAGTAATGACCAATGAAGACGGAGATCCCTTATTTTTGTTTGTTCATCATCTACTCATCTACTTTTGATGTCCGGATCCATGCTTGGTTATGCAGTTTACAGAAGAGGTAAAAAATGCTCTGCAGCCCCACAGAACCCCCCCTCCCCCCCCCCCCCCCTCGGATTTGCCACTGGAGGAAGAGTATTAAAAATTTCTACACCCACTGAAATGTAACTCTTTCTGTAACATTTTTGATGCTTATAGTGGATACTATGTATTATTCTAGTATCATGACTGAGAATCTCACTATTACATTTAAAAAGGGACAAATCACTGAGAATACCGGTATGTATTTTGGCCCATTTCTGTGGTTGATCTCTTTTCACTAGTGGCTGAGTTACCCACAAATGAAAATGCGAACTACTGTCTTTAGCTCAACACTTAATGAATGAGTGAAACTGAACATCTCAAAGAGTTAAGTAATTATGCTAGAGAACAGAAGATATGATGTAGAGCACTAACGCCAATAAAGTGACTGTTACAGATCACTTTTAAATGTACTCAGAGATTGTTACTAAACAGCCTGAAAAACAAAGTAAAGTAGTGCAACGCAAACAATCTACTACAAGCATACGCACACAACAAACATGCATGCCTGTGATTCAAATACTAAAACAGCAACAAATAATGCAGAAGTAATGGTGACAATAGTGCATCATTCTCATGTGTTTGCCTGGGACAATAAATTGAAGTGATCATGGAAAGCTGCATTGCACTGCCTACTGTAAGAACACCTGCTTCTCAAATCACCAAAGATTATGTGAAGAACAATTGTAATGCTACTGAAAACCCAGCTAAATCAACTGATGCCACAAAAGAAAACTGGCAAGAGGTGTACAACAATTGCCACAACTTCTCAAACAAGCAGCAATAACAAAGGAAGAATGTTATGGGTACTGGTAAAGAAGGCCTGGAGAGAAGAAGGCCTGTTTCATATTGGGCATAGTAAAAATGGCACAACAGTTGAAAATGTAACTATTGTCTTGGAAAAGTGTTTCCCAGACCACAATCACTTTATAGCTAAGTAACTAAGCACAAAGGGGTTTAATGGCATTTTTTGAAACTAGGTGTTGACTATGAATTAAAGGATAAAGTAATGGATCCTTACATGTAGCCAATAACGTTGCTATAAGGTTTTTATTCATGAGAAAGTACAGTTCACCAATTCAGTGATTATTCCAGAAGAAAATGTGCCTGTTGTTGCAGCAAGTGTTAATATTCAGTAGGCCTACATCAGAAAAAAACTGAACATTTTAACAATCTTTATGGACCAACTGAAACCTGATGTTTTGAGCATCAGTGAACACTGGCTAGCTGAGTGGGAAAAAATTATAAATGCATGGCATCTTATATATCTATCCATGGCGGGGTGTCTGTTTATGCAAATATTAGTCAGAGTCCAGGACATTGACCTAAGCAAGTGTTATGTTGATTGAGATATTGAGTTGGACGCATAAAACTCTGTTATTTAAATACGGTTGTTGTGAATGTGTACCATTAACCTGTTGGTGATTTCGATAATTTTCTCACAAAGATGGGCACCAGTTTGTGCTATCTCATGCATATTAATATAAAAATTATAATGTGTGGTAATTTCAACATCCATTTTAGGAGAAGGCAGCAACAAGGAGAAAACATTCAAGAATTTAATGCGTAGTTATGGATTTTATGTGGCTAACCATGAAACAACAAGGAGAGATGCTTGTCTCCACACTATGATCACGAGCCTAAACATCTGGGACTTCAAAATAATAACAGAGGATCCACTGATAGTAGATCATGATGCATTATTTGAATGTCTAAACAGTCAAAGGGACTTTTATAGACTAAAAAACGATAGATCACCTACAACCCCAGAAATATTTTTC